>OX422213.1:478267557-478867557 GCA_949130495.1 Sambucus nigra
TAAGTCTAGAAATATGCAAATTACTGTCATATTCTCAAATCGGGAGTCCCGCGGCTGCGGGGTCAGTTCCTACGAGTTACATTGATCCCGTGGGAGGTGTTAGTGCCACCCACGGGGACGTTCGGGGGCTGTTTCTAGATCTCACCCTCTAACGCCATGTTTTTCTTAAGTCTAGAAATATGCAAATTACCGTCGTATTCTCAAACCGGGAGTCCCGCGGCTTCGGGTCAGTTCCTACGAGTTACATTGGCCCCGTGGGAGGTGTTGGTGCCACCCACGGAGACGTTCGGTTGCTGTTTCGAGTTCTCACCCTCTAACGCCATGTTTTTAAGCCTAAGTCTAGAAACTTGCAAATTACAGTCGTATTCCCAAACCGGGAGTCCCGCGGCTGCGGGGTCAGTTCCTACGAGTTACATTGGTCCCGTGAGAGGTGTTGGTGCCACCCACAGGGACGTTCGGGGGTTGTTTCGAGTTTTCACCCTCTAACGCCATGTTTTTAAGCCTAAGGCTAGAAATATGTAAATTACTGTCGTATTCTTAAACCGGGAGTCTCGCGACTGCGGGGTCAGTTCCTACGAGTTACATTGGTCCCGTGGGAGGTGTTGGTGCCACCCACGGGTACGTTCGGGGGCTGTTTTGGGTTTCACCCTCTAACGCCATGTTTTTAAGCCTAAGGCTAGAAATATGCAAATTACCGTAGTATTCTCGAACCGAGAGTCCCGCGGCTGCGGGGTCAGTTCCTACGAGTTACATTAGTCCCGTGGGAGGTGTTGGTGCCACCCACGGGGACGTTCGGGGGTTGTTACGGGTTTTCACCCACTAACGCCATGTTTTTAAGCCTAAGTCTAGAAAATATGCAAATTATCGTCGTATTCTAAAATCGAGAGTCCCGCGACTGCGGGGTCAGTTCCTACGAGTTACATTGGTCCCGTGGGAGGTGTTGGTGCCACCCACAGGTACGTTCGGGGGCTATTTTGGATTTTCACCCTCTAACGCCATGTTTATAATCCTAAGGCTAGAAATATGCAAATTACCGTCGTATTCTCAAACCGCGAGTCCCGCGGCTGCGGGGTCAGTTCTTACGAGTTACATTGGTCCCGTGGGAGGTGTTGGTGCCACCCACGGGGACGTTCGGTGGTTGTTTCGAGTTCTCACCCTCTAACACCATCTTTTTAAGCCTAAGTCTAGAAATTTGAAAATTTCAGTCGTATTCCCAAACCGGGAGTCCCGCGGCTGTGGGGTCAGTTCCTACGAGTTACATTGGTCCCGTGGGAGGTGTTGGTGCCACCCACGGGGACGTTCGAGGGTTGTTACGGGTTTTCACCCACTAACGCCATGTTTTTAAGCCTAAGTCTAGAAAATATGCAAATTATCGTCGTATTCTAAAATCGGGAGTCCCGCGACTGCGGGGTTAGTTCCTACGAGTTACATTGGTCCCGTGGGAGGTGTTGGTGCCACCCACGGGGACGTTCGGTGGTTGTTTCGAGTTCTCACCCTCTAACACCATCTTTTTAAGCCTAAGTCTAGAAATTTGAAAATTTCAGTCGTATTCCCAAACCGGGAGTCCCGCGGCTGTGGGGTCAGTTCCTACGAGTTACATTGGTCCCGTGGGAGGTGTTGGTGCCACCCACAGGGACGTTTGGGGGCTGTTTCGGGTTTTCACCCTCTAAAACCATGTTTTTAAGCCTAAGTCTAGAAATATGCAAATTACCATCGTATTCTAAAACCGAGAGTCCCGCGACTGCGGGGTCAGTTCCTACGAGTTACATTCGTCCCGTGGGAGGTGTTGGTGCCACCCACGGGTACGTTCGGGGGTTGATTCGGGGTTTCAACCTCTAACACCATGTTTTTAAATCTAAGTCTAAAAATATGCAAATTACCGTCGTATTCTCAAACTGGGAGTCCCGCGGCTGCGGGGTCAGTTCCTACGAGTTACATTGGTCCCGTGGGAGGTGTTGGTGCCACCCACGGGGACGTTCGGGGGCTATTTCGGGTTTTCACCCTCTAACGCCATGTTTTTAAGTCTAAGTCTAGAAATATGCAAATTATCGTCATATTCTAAAACCGGGAGTCCCACGACTGCGGGGTCAGTTCCTACGAGTTACATTGCTCCCGTGGGAGGTGTTGGTGCCACCCACGGGTACGTTCGGGGGCTGTTTCCGGTTTTCACCCTCTAACGCCATGTTTTTAAGCCTAAGTCTAGAAATATGCAAATTACCGTCGTATTCTCAAACCGGGAGTTCCGCGGCTGCAGGGTCAGTTCCTACGAGTTACATTGGTCCCGTGGGAGGTGTTGGTGCCACCCACGGGGACTTCGGAGGCTGTTTCGAGTTCTCACTCTCTAACGCCATGTTTCTAAGCCTAAGTCTAGAAATTTGCAAATTACACTCGTATTACCAAACCGGGAGTCCCGCAGCTGCGGGGTCAGTTCCTACGAGTTACATTGGTCCCGTGGGAGGTGTTGGTGCCACCCACGGGGACGTTCGAGGGCTGTTTCGGGTTTTCACCCTCTAACGCCATATTTTTAAGCCTAAGTCTAGAAATATGCAAATTACCGTCGTATTCTCAAACCAAGAGTCCCGCGGCTGCGGGGTCAGTTGCTACGAGTTACATTGGTCCCGTGGGAGGTGTTGTTGCCACCCACGGGGACGTTCGGGGGCTGTTTCGAGATCTCACCCTCTAACGCCATGTTTTGCTTAAGTCTAGAAATATGCAAATTACTGTCATATTCTCAAATCGGGAGTCCCGCGGCTGCGGGGTCAGTTCCTACGAGTTACATTGATCCCGTGGGAGGTGTTAGTGCCCCCCACGGGGACGTTCGGGGGCTGTTTCTAGATCTCACCCTCTAACGCCATGTTTTTCTTAAGTCTAGAAATATGCAAATTACCGTCGTATTCTCAAACCGGGAGTCCCGCGGCTTCGGGTCAGTTCCTACGAGTTACATTGGCCCCGTGGGAGGTGTTGGTGCCACCCACGGAGACGTTCGGTTGCTGTTTCGAGTTCTCACCCTCTAACGCCATGTTTTTAAGCCTAAGTCTAGAAACTTGCAAATTACAGTCGTATTCCCAAACCGGGAGTCCCGCGGCTGCGGGGTCAGTTCCTACGAGTTACATTGGTCCCGTGAGAGGTGTTGGTGCCACCCACAGGGACGTTCGGGGGTTGTTTCGAGTTTTCACCCTCTAACGCCATGTTTTTAAGCCTAAGGCTAGAAATATGTAAATTACTGTCGTATTCTTAAACCGGGAGTCTCGCGACTGCGGGGTCAGTTCCTACGAGTTACATTGGTCCCGTGGGAGGTGTTGGTGCCACCCACGGGTACGTTCGGGGGCTGTTTTGGGTTTCACCCTCTAACGCCATGTTTTTAAGCCTAAGGCTAGAAATATGCAAATTACCGTAGTATTCTCGAACCGAGAGTCCCGCGGCTGCGGGGTCAGTTCCTACGAGTTACATTAGTCCCGTGGGAGGTGTTGGTGCCACCCACGGGGACGTTCGGGGGTTGTTACGGGTTTTCACCCACTAACGCCATGTTTTTAAGCCTAAGTCTAGAAAATATGCAAATTATCGTCGTATTCTAAAATCGAGAGTCCCGCGACTGCGGGGTCAGTTCCTACGAGTTACATTGGTCCCGTGGGAGGTGTTGGTGCCACCCACAGGTACGTTCGGGGGCTATTTTGGATTTTCACCCTCTAACGCCATGTTTATAATCCTAAGGCTAGAAATATGCAAATTACCGTCGTATTCTCAAACCGCGAGTCCCGCGGCTGCGGGGTCAGTTCTTACGAGTTACATTGGTCCCGTGGGAGGTGTTGGTGCCACCCACGGGGACGTTCGGTGGTTGTTTCGAGTTCTCACCCTCTAACACCATCTTTTTAAGCTTAAGTCTAGAAATTTGAAAATTTCAGTCGTATTCCCAAACCGGGAGTCCCGCGGCTGTGGGGTCAGTTCCTACGAGTTACATTGGTCCCGTGGGAGGTGTTGGTGCCACCCACAGGGACGTTTGGGGGCTGTTTCGGGTTTTCACTCTCTAAAACCATGTTTTTAAGCCTAAGTCTAGAAATATGCAAATTACCATCGTATTCTAAAACCGAGAGTCCCGCGACTGCGGGGTCAGTTCCTACGAGTTACATTCGTCCCGTGGGAGGTGTTGGTGCCACCCACGGTTACGTTCGGGGGTTGATTCGGGGTTTCAACCGCTAACACCATGTTTTTAAATCTAAGTCAAAAAATATGCAAATTACCGTCGTATTCTCAAACTGGGAGTCCCGCGGCTGCGGGGTCAGTTCCTACGAGTTACATTGGTCCCGTGGGAGGTGTTGGTGCCACCCACGGGGACGTTCGGGGGCTATTTCGGGTTTTCACCCTCTAACGCCATGTTTTTAAGCCTAAGTCTATAAATATGCAAATTACCGTCATATTCTAAAACCGGGAGTCCCATGACTGCGGGGTCAGTTCCTACGAGTTACATTGGTCCCGTGGGAGGTGTTGGTGCCACCCACGGGTACGTTCGGGGGCTGTTTTCGGTTTTCACCCTCTAACGCCATGTTTTTAAGCCTAAGTCTAGAAATATGCAAATTACCGTCGTATTCTCAAACCGGGAGTTCCGCGGCTGCAGGGTCAGTTCCTACGAGTTACATTGGTCCCGTGGGAGGTGTTGGTGCCACCCACGGGGACTTCGGAGGCTGTTTCGAGTTCTTACTCTCTAACGCCATGTTTCTAAGCCTAATTCTAGAAATTTGCAAATTACAGTCGTATTACCAAACCGGGAGTCCCGCAGCTGCGGGGTCAGTTCCTACGAGTTACATTGGTCCCGTGGGAGGTGTTGGTGCCACCCTCGGGGACGTTCGGGGGCTGTTTCGGGTTTTCACCCTCTAACGCCATATTTTTAAGCCTAAGTCTAGAAATACGCAAATTACCGTCGTATTCTCAAACCAAGAGTCCCGCGGCTGCGGGGTCAGTTGCTACGAGTTACATTGGTCCCGTGGGAGGTGTTGTTGCCACCCACGGGGACGTTCGGGGGCTGTTTCGAGATCTCACCCTCTAACGCCATGTTTTGCTTAAGTCTAGAAATATGCAAATTACTGTCATATTCTCAAATCGGGAGTCCCGCGGCTGCGGGGTCAGTTCCTACGAGTTACATTGATCCCGTGGGAGGTGTTAGTGCCACCCACGGGGACGTTCGGGGGCTGTTTCTAGATCTCACCCTCTAACGCCATGTTTTTCTTAAGTCTAGAAATATGAAAATTACCGTCGTATTCTCAAACCGGGAGTCCTGCGGCTTCGGGTCAGTTCCTACGAGTTACATTGGCCCCGTGGGAGGTGTTGGTGCCACCCACGGGGTTATTCGGGGGCTTTTTCGCGTTTTCACCCTCTAACGCCATGTTTTTAAGCCTAAGTCTAGAAATATGCAAATTACCGTCGTATTCTCAAATTGGGAGTCCCGCGGCCATGGGGTCAGTTCCTACGAGTTTCATTGGTCCCGTGGGAGGTGTTGGTGCCACCCACGGGGACGTTCGGTGGCTGTTTCGAGTTCTCACCCTCTAACGCCATGTTTTTAAGCCTAAGTCTAGAAACTTGCAAATTACAGTCGTATTCCCAAACCGGGAGTCCCGCGGCTGCGGGGTCAGTTCCTACGAGTTACATTGGTCCCGTGGGAGGTGTTGGTGCCACCCACGGGGACTTCGGAGGCTGTTTCGAGTTCTCACTCTCTAACACCATGTTTCTAAGCCTAAGTCTAGAAACTTGCAAATTACAGTCGTATTCCCAAACCGGGAGTCCCGCGGCTGCGGGGTCAGTTCCTACGAGTTACATTGATCCCGTGGGAGGTGTTAGTGCCACCCACGGGGACGTTCGGGGGCTGATCGGGTTATCAACCTCTAACGCCATGTTTTTAAATCTAAGTCTAAAAATATGCAAATTACCATTGTATTCTCAAACTGGAAGTCCCGCGGCTGCGGGGTCAGTTCCTACGAGTTACATTCGTCCCGTGGGAGGTGTTGGTGCCACCCACAGGGACGTTCGGGGGCTGTTTCGAGATCTCACCCTCTAACGCCATTATTTAAAGCCTAAGTCTAGAAATTTACAAATTACAATCGTATTCCCAAACCGGGATTCCCGCGGCTGCGGGGTGAGTTCCTACGAGTTACATTGGTCCCGTGGGAGGTGTTGGTGCCACCCACGGGGTTATTCGGGGGCTTTTTCGGGTTTTCACCCTCTAACGCCATGTTTTTAAGCCTAAGCCTAAAAATATGTAAATTACCGTCTTATTCTCAAACTGGGAGTCCCGCGGCTGTGGGGTCAGTTCCTACGAGTTACATTCGTCCCGTGGGAGGTGTTGGTGCCACCCACAGGGACGTTCGGGGGCTGTTTCGAGATCTCACCCTCTAACGCCATGTTTTAAAGCCTAAGTCTGGAAATTTATAAATTACAATCGTATTCCCAAACCAGGATTCCCGCGGCTGCGGGGTGAGTTCCTACGAGTTACATTGGTCCCGTGGGAGGTGTTGGTGCCACCCACGGGGATGTTCGGGTGTTGTTTCGGGTTTTCACCCTCTAACGCCATGTTTTTAAGCCTAAGTCTAGAAATATACAAATTACCGTCATATTCTAAAATCGGGAGTCCCGCGACTGCGGGGTCAGTTCCTACGAGTTATATTGGTTCCGTTGGAGGTGTTGGCGCCACCCACGGGTAAGTTCAGGGGATGTTTCGATTTTCACACTCAAACGCCATGTTTTTAAGCCTAAGTCTAGAAATATGCAAATTACCGTCATATTCTCAAACCGGGAGTCCCGCGGCTGCGGGGTCAGTTCCTACAAGTTACATTGGTCCCGTGGGAGGTGTTGGTGCCACCCACGGGGACTTCGGTGGCTGTTTCGAGTTCTCACCCTCTAACGCCATGTTTTTAAGCCTAAGTCTAGAAATTTACAAATTACAGTCGTATTCCCAAACCGTGAGTCCCGCGGCGGCGGGGTCTGTTCCTACGAGTTACATTGGTCCCGCGGGAGGTGTTGGTGCCACCCACGGGGACGTTCGGGGGCTGTTTCGGGTTTTCACCCTCTAACGCCATGTTTTTAAGCCTAAGTCTAGAAATATGCAAATTACCATCGTATTCTCAAACCAAGAGTCCCGCGGCTGCGGGGTCAGTTGCTACGAGTTACATTGGTCCCGTGGGAGGTGTTGTTGCCACCCACGGGGACGTTCGGGGGCTGTTTCGAGATCTCACCCTCTAACGCCATGTTTTTAAGCCTAAGTCTAGAAACTTGCAAATTACAGTCGTATTCCCAAACCGGGAGTCCCGCGGCTGCGGGGTCAGTTCCTATGAGTTACATTGGTCCCGTGGGAGGTGTTGGTGCCACCCACAGGGACTTTCGGGGGTTGTTTAGGGTTTTCACCCTCTAACGCCTTGTTTTTAAGCCTAAGTCTAGAAATATGCAAATTACCGTCATATTCTAAAACCGGGAGTCCCGCGAGTGCGGGGTCAGTTCCTACGAGTTACATTGGTCCCGCGGGAGGTGTTGGTGCCACCCACGGGGACATTCGGGGGCTTTTTCGGGTTGTCACCCTCAAACGCCATGTTTTTAAGCCTAAGTCTTGAAATAAGCAAATTACTGTCGTATTCTCAAAACGGGAGTCCCGCGCCTGCGGGGCCAGTTCCTACGAGTTACATTGGTCCCGTGGGAGGTGTTGGTGCCACCCACGGGGACGTTCGGTGGCTATTTCGAGTTCTCACCCTCTAACGCCATGTTTCTAAGCCTAAGTCTTTAAATTTGCAAATTACAGTCGTATTCCCAAACCGGGAGACCCGCGGCTACGGGATCAGTTCCTACGAGTTACATTGGTCCCGTGGGAGGTGTTGGTGCCACCCATGGGGACGTTCGGGGGCTGTTTCGGGTTTTCACCCTCTAACGCCATGTTTTTAAGCCTAAGTCAAGAAACTTGCAAATTACCATCGTATTCCCAAACCGGGAGTCCCGCGGCTGCGGGGTCAGTTGCTACGAGTTACATTGGTCCCGTGGGAGGTGTTGTTGCCACCCACGGGGACGTTCGGGGGCTGTTTCGAGATCTCACCCTCTAACACCATGTTTTTAAGCCTAAGTCTAGAAACTTGCAAATTACAGTCGTATTCCCAAACCGGGAGTCCCGCGGCTGCGGGGTCAGTTCCTATGAGTTACATTGGTCCCGTGGGAGGTGTTGGTGCCACCCACAGGGACGTTCGGGGGCTGTTTCGAGATCTCACCCTCTAACACCATGTTTTTAAGCCTAAGTCTGGAAATTTATAAATTACAATCGTATTCCCAAACCGGGATTCCCGCGGCTGCGGGGTGAGTTCCTACGAGTTACATTGGTCCCGTGGGAGGTGTTGGTGCCACCCACGGGGATGTTCGGGTGTTGTTTCGGGTTTTCACCCTCTAACGCCATGTTTTTAAGCCTAAGTCTAGAAATATACAAATTACCGTCATATTCTAAAATCGGGAGTCCCGCGACTGCGGGGTCAGTTCCTACGAGTTATATTGGTTCCGTTGGAGGTGTTGGCGCCACCCACGGGTACGTTCGGGGGATGTTTCGATTTTCACACTCTAACGCCATGTTTTTGAGCCTAAGTCTAGAAATATGCAAATTACCGTCGTATTCTCAAACCGGGAGTCCCGCGGCTGCGGGGTCTGTTCCTACAAGTTACATTGGTCCCGTGGGAGGTGTTGGTGCCACCCACGGGGACTTCGGTGGCTGTTTCGAGTTCTCACCCTCTAACGCCATGTTTTTAAGCCTAAGTCTAGAAATTTACAAATTACAGTCGTATTCCCAAACCGGGAGTCCCGTGGTGGCGGGGTCTGTTCCTACGAGTTACGTTGGTCCCGCGGGAGGTGTTGGTGCCACCCACGGGGACGTTCGGGGGCTGTTTCGGGTTTTCACCCTCTAACGCCATGTTTTTAAGCCTAAGTCTAGAAATATACAAATTACCGTCGTATTCTCAAACCGAGAGTCCCGCGGCTGCGGGGTCAGTTGCTACGAGATACATTGGTCCCGTGGGAGGTGTTTTTGCCACCCACGGGGACGTTCGGGGGCTGTTTCGAGATCTCACCCTCTAACGCCATGTTTTGCTTAAGTCTAGAAATATGCAAATTATTGTCGTATTCTCAAATCGGGAGTCCCGCGGCTGCGGGGTCAGTTCCTACGAGTTACATTGATCCCGTGGGAGGTGTTAGTGCCACCCACGGGGACGTTCGGGGGCGGTTTCAAGATCTCACCCTCTAACACCATGGTTTTCTTAAGTCTAGAAATTTGCAAATTACCGTCGTACTCTCAAATCGGGAGTCCCGCGGCTCCGGGTCAGTTCCTACGAGTTACATTGGTCCCGTGGGAGGTGTTGGTGCCACCCACGGGGACATTCGGGGGCTTTTTCGGGTTTTCACCCTCTAATGCCATGTTTTTAAGCCTAAGTCTAGAAATATGCAAATTACCGTCGTATTCTTAAATCGGGAGTCCCGCGGCCGCGGGGTCAGTTCCTACGAGTTACATTGGTACCGTGGGAGGTGTTGGTGCCACCCACGGGGACGTTCGGTGGCTGTTTCGAGTTCTCACCCTCTAACGCCATGTTTTTAAGCCTAAGTCTAGAAACTTGCAAATTACAGTCGTATTCCCAAACCGGGAGTCCCGCGGCTGCGGGGTCAGTTCCTATGAGTTACATTGGTCCCGTGGGAGGTGTTGGTGCCACCCACAGGGACGTTCGGGGGCTGTTTCGGGTTTTCACCCTCTAACGCCATGTTTTTAAGCCTAAGTCTAGAAATATGCAAATTACCGTCGTATTCTAAAACCGGGAGTCCCGCGAGTGCGGGGTCAGTTCCTACGAGTTACATTGGTCCCGTGGGAGGTGTTGGTGCCACCCACGGGTACGTTCGGGGGCTGTTTTGGGTTTTCACCCTCTAACGCCATGTTTTTAAAACTAAGTCTAGAAATAAGCAAATTACCGTCGTATTCTCAAACCGGGAGTCCCGCGGCTGCGGGGTCAGTTCCTACGAGTTACATTGGTCCCATGGGAGGTGTTTGTGCCACCCACGGGGACGTTCGGTGGCTATTTCGAGTTCTCACCATTTAACGTCATGTTTCTAAGCCTAACTCTTTAAATTTGCAAATTACAGTCGTATTCCCAAACCGGGAGACCCGCAGCTACGGGATCAGTTCCTACGAGTTACATTGGTCCCGTGGGAGGTGTTGGTGCCACCCATGGGGACGTTTGGGGTTTATTTCGGGTTTTCACCCTCTAACGCCATGTTTTTAAGCCTAAGTCTATAAATATGCAAATTACCGTCGTATTCTAAAACTGGGAGTCCCGCGACTGCATGGTCAGTTCCTACATTGGTCCCGTGGGAGGTGTTGGTGCCACCCACGGGTACGTTCGGGGACTGTTTCGGGTTTTCACCCTCTAACGCCATGTTTTTAAGCCTAAGTCTAAAAATATACAAATTACCATCGTATTCTCAAACCGGCAGTCCCGCGGCTGCGGGGTCAGTTCCTACGAGTTACATTGGTCCCGTGGGAGGTGTTGGTGCCACCCGCGGTTAAGTTCGGGGGCTGTTTCAGTTTTCATCCTCTAATGCCATGTTTTTAAGCCTAAGTCTAGAAATATGCAACTTACCGTCTTATTCTCAAACCGGGAGTCCCGCGGTTGCAGGGTCAATTCCTACGAGTTACATTGGTCCCGTGGGAGGTGTTGGTGCCACCCACGGGGACTTCGGTGGCAGTTTCGAGTTCTCACCCTCTAACGCCATGTATTTAAGCCTAAGTCTAGAAATTTGCAAATTACAGTCGTATTCCCAAACCGGGAGTCCCGCGGCTGCGGGGTCAGTTCCTACGCGTTACATTGGCCCCGTGGGAGGTGTTGGTGCCACCCACGGTGACGTTCGGTGGCTGTTTCGAGTTCTCACCCTCTAACGCCATGTTTTTAAACCTAAGTCTAGAAACTTGCAAATTACAGTCGTATTCCCAAACCGGGAGTCCCGCGGCTGCGGGGTCAGGTCCTAAGAGTTACATTGGTCCCGTGGGAGGTGTTGGTACCACCCACAGGGATGTTCGGGGGCTGTTTCGGGTTTTCACCCTCTAACGCCATGTTTTTAAGCCTAAGTCTAGAAATATGTAAATTACCATCGTATTCTAAAACCGGGAGTCCCGCGACTGCGGGGTCAGTTCCAACGAGTTACATTGGTCCCGTGGGAGGTGTTGGTGCCACCCACTGGTACGTTCGGCGGCCGTTTTGGGTTTTCACCCTCTAACGCCATGTTTTTATGCCTAAGGCTAGAAATATGGAAATTACAGTCGTATTCTCAAACCGGGAGTCCTGCGGCTGGGGGGTCAGTTCCTACGAGTTACATTGTCCCGTGGGAGGTGTTGGTGCCACCCACGGGGACATTCGGTGGCTATTTAGAGTTCTCACCCTCTAACGCCATGTTTTTAAGGCTAAGTCTAGAAATTTGCAAATTATAGTCGTATTCCCAAACCGGGAGACCCGCGGCTACGGGATCACTTCCTACGAGTTACATTGGTCCCGTGGGAGGTGTTGGTGCCACCCATGGGGACGTCGGGGGCTGTTTTGGGTTTTCACCCTCTAACGCCATGTTTTTAAGCCTAAGTTTAGAAATATGCAAATTACCGTCGTATTCTAAAACCGGGAGTCCCGCAACTGCGGGGTCAGTTCCTATATTGGTCCCGTGGGAGGTGTTGGTGCCACGCACGGGTACGTTCGGGGACTGATTCGGGTTTTCAACCTCTAACGCCATGTTTTTAAGCCTAAGTCTAGAAATATACAAATTACCGTCATATTCTAAAATCGGGAGTCCCGCGACTGCGGGGTCAGTTCCTACGAGTTATATTGGTTCCGTTGGAGGTGTTGGCGCCACCCACGGGTACGTTCGGGGGATGTTTCGATTTTCACACTCTAACGCCATGTTTTTAAGCCTAAGTCTAGAAATATGCAAATTACCGTCGTATTCTCAAACCGGGAGTCCCGCGGCTGCGGGGTCAGTTCCTACAAGTTACATTGGTCCCGTGGGAGGTGTTGGTGCCACCCACGGGGACTTCGGTGGCTGTTTCGAGTTCTCACCCTTTAACGCCATGTTTTTAAACCTAAGTCTAGAAATTTACAAATTACAGTCGTATTCCCAAACCGGGAGTCCCGCGGCGGCGGGGTCTGTTCCTACGAGTTACATTGGTCCCGCGGGAGGTGTTGGTGCCACCCACGGGGACGTTCGGGGGCTGTTTCGGGTTTTCACCCTCTAACGCCATGTTTTTAAGCCTAAGTCTAGAAATAGGCAAATTACCGTCGTATTCTCAAACCGAGAGTCCCGCGGCTGCGGGGTCAGTTGCTACGAGATACATTGGTCCCGTGGGAGGTGTTTTTGCCACCCACGGGGACGTTCGGGGGCTGTTTCGAGATCTCACCCTCTAACGCCATGTTTTGCTTAAGTCTAAAAATATGCAAATTACTGTCGTATTCTCAAATTGGGAGTCCCGCGTCTGCGGGGTCAGTTCCTACGAGTTACATTGATCCCGTGGGAGGTGTTAGTGCCACCCACGGGGACGTTCGGGGGCGGTTTCAAGATCTCACCCTCTAACGCCATGGTTTTCTTAAGTCTAGAAATTGGCAAATTACCGTCGTATTCTCAAATCGGGAGTCCCGCGGCTCCGGGTCAGTTCCTACGAGTTACATTGGTCCCGTGGGAGGTGTTGGTGCCACCCACGGGGACATTCGGGGGCTTTTTCGGGTTTTCACCCTCTAATGCCATGTTTTTAAGCCTAAGTCTAGAAATATGCAAATTACCGTCGTATTCTTAAATCGGGAGTCCCGCGGCCGCGGGGTCAGTTCCTACGAGTTACATTGGTACCGTGGGAGGTGTTGGTGCCACCCACGGGGACGTTCGGTGGCTGTTTCGAGTTCTCACCCTCTAACGCCATGTTTTTAAGCCTAAGTCTAGAAACTTGCAAATTACAGTCGTATTCCCAAACCGGGAGTCCCGCGGCTGCGGGGTCAGTTCCTATGAGTTACATTGGTCCCGTGGGAGGTGTTGGTGCCACCCACAGGGACGTTCGGGGGCTGTTTCGTATTTCACCCTCTAACGCCATGTTTTTAAGCCTAAGTCTAGAAATATGCAAATTACCGTCGTATTCTAAAACCGGGAGTCCCGCGAGTGCGGGGTCAGTTCCTACGAGTTACATTGGTCCCGTGGGAGGTGTTGGTGCCACCCACGGGTACGTTCGGGGGATGTTTTGGGTTTTCACCCTCTAACGCCATGTTTTTAAAACTAAGTCTAGAAATAAGCAAATTACCGTCGTATTCTCAAACCGGGAGTCCCGCGGCTGCGGGGTCAGTTCCTACGAGTTACATTGGTCCCGTGGGAGGTGTTGGTGCCACCCACGGGGACGTTCGGTGGCTATTTCGAGTTCTCACCCTCTAACGCCATGTTTCTAAGCCTAACTCTTTAAATTTGCAAATTATAGTCGTATTCCCAAACCGGGAGACCCGTAGCTACGGGATCAGTTCCTACGAGTTACATTGGTCCCGTGGGAGGTGTTGGTGCCACCCATGGGGACGTTTGGGGGTTGTTTCGGGTTTTCACCCTCTAACGCCATGTTTTTAAGCCTAAGTCTAGAAATATGCAAATTACCGTCGTATTCTAAAACTGGGAGTCCCGCGACTGCAGGGTCAGTTCCTACATTGGTCCCGTGGGAGGTGTTGGTGCCACCCACGGGTACGTTCGGGGACTGTTTCGGGTTTTCACCCTCTAACGCCATGTTTTTAAGCCTAAGTGTAAAAATATACAAATTACCATCGTATTCTCAAACCGGCAGTCCCGCGGCTGCGGGGTCAGTTCCTACGAGTTACATTGGTCCCGTGGGAGGTGTTGGTGCCACCCGCGGTTACGTTCGGGGGCTGTTTCAGTTTTCATCCTCTAATGCCATGTTTTTAAGCCTAAGTATAGAAATATGCAACTTACCGTCGTATTCTCAAACCGGGAGTCCCGCGGTTGCAGGGTCAGTTCCTACGAGTTACATTGGTCCCGTGGGAGGTGTTGGTGCCACCCACGGGGACTTCGGTGGCAGTTTCGAGTTCTCACCCTCTAACGCCATGTATTTAAGCCTAAGTCTAGAAATTTGCAAATTACAGTCGTATTCCCAAATCGGGAGTCCCGCGGCTGCGGGGTCAGTTCCTACGCATTACATTGGCCCGGTGGGAGGTGTTGGTGCCACCCACGGGGACGTTCGGTGGCTGTTTCGAGTTCTCACCCTCTAACGCCATGTTTTTAAACCTAAGTCTAGAAACTTGCAAATTACAGTCGTATTCCCAAACCGGGAGTCCCGCGGCTGCGGGGTCAGGTCCTAAGAGTTACATTGGTCCCGTGGGAGGTGTTGGTACCACCCACAGGGACGTTCGGGGGCTGTTTCGGGTTTTCACCCTCTAACGCCATGTTTTTAAGCCTAAGTCTAGAAATATGTAAATTACCGTCGTATTCTAAAACCGTTAGTCCCGCGACTGCGGAGTCAGTTCCAACGAGTTACATTGGTCCCGTGGGAGGTGTTGGTGCCACCCACAGGTACGTTCGGCGGCCGTTTTGGGTTTTCACCCTCTAACGCCATGTTTTTATGCCTAAGGCTAGAAATATGCAAATTACTGTCGTATTCTCAACTCGGGAGTCCTGCGGATGGGGGGTCAGTTCCTACGAGTTACATTGTCCCGTGGGAGGTGTTGGTGCCACCCACGGGGACATTCGGTGGCTATTTAGAGTTCTCACCCTCTAACGCCATGTTTTTAAGGCTAAGTCTAGAAATTTGCAAATTATAGTCGTATTCCCAAACCGGGAGACCCGCGGCTACGGGATCACTTCCTACGAGTTACATTGGTCCCGTGGGAGGTGTTGGTTCCACCCATGGGGACGTCGGGGGCTGTTTTGGGTTTTCACCCTCTAACGCCATGTTTTTAAGCCTAAGTTTAGAAATATGCAAATTACCGTCGTATTCTAAAACCGGGAGTCCCGCAACTGCGGGGTCAGTTCCTATATTGGTCCCGTGGGAGGTGTTGGTGCCACGCACGGGTACGTTCGGGGACTGATTCGGGTTTTCAACCTCTAACGCCATGTTTTTAAATCTAAGTCTAGAAATATGCAAATTACCGTCTTATTCTCAAACTGGGAGTCCCGCGACTGCGGGGTCAGTTCCTACGAGTTACATTGGTCCCGTGGAAGGTTTTGGGGCCACCTACAGGGACGTTCGGGGGCTGTTTCGAAATCTCACCATCTAACGCCATGTTTTAAAGCCTAAGTCTAGAAATTTGCAAATTACAGTCGATTTACCAAACCGGCAGTCCCGCGACTGCGGGGTCAGTTCCTATGAGTTACATTGGTCCCGTGGGAGGTGTTGGTGCCACCCACGGGTACGTTCGGGGGCTGTTTTGGGTTTTCACCCTCTAACGCCATGTTTTTAAGCCTAAGGCTAGCAATATGCAAATTACCATCGTATTCTCAAACCGGGAGTCCCGCGGCTGCGGGGTCAGTTCCTACGAGTTACATTGGTCCCGTGGGAGGTGTTGGTGCCACCCTCGAGGACGTTCGGGGGCTGTTTCGGGTTTTCACCCTCTAACGCCTTGTTTTTAAGCCTAAGTCTAGAAATATGCAAATTACCATCATATTCTAAAATCGGGAGTCCGGCGACTGCGGGGTCTGTTCCTACGAGTTACATTGGTCCCGTGGGAGGTGTTGGTGCCACCCATGGGTACGTTCGGGGGCTGTTTCAGTTTTCATCCTCTAACGCCATGTTTTTAAGCCTAAGTCTAGAAATATGCAACTTACCGTCGTATTCTCAAACCGGGAGTCCCGCGGTTGCAGGGTCAGTTCCTACGAGTTACATTGGTCCCGTGGGAGGTGTTGGTGCCACCCACGGGGACTTCGGTGGCAGTTTTGAGTTCTCACCCTCTAACGCCATGTACTTAAGCCTAAGTCTAGAAATTTGCAAATTACAGTCGTATTCCCAAACCGGGAGTCCCGCGGATGCGGGGTCAGTTCCTACGAGTTACATTGGTCCCGTGGGAGGTGTTGGTGCCACCCACGGGGACGTTCGGGGGCTGTTTCAGGTTTTCACCCTCTAACGCCATAGTTTTAAGCCTAAGTCTAGAAATATGCAAATTACCGTCGTATTCTCGAACCGAGAGTCCCGCGGCTGCGGGGTCAGTTGCTACGAGTTACATTGGTCCCGTGGGAGGTGTTGTTGCCACCCACGGGGACGTTCGGGGGCTGTTTCAAGATCTCACCCTCTAACGCCATATTTTTCTTAAGTCTAAAAATATACAAATTACCATCGTATTCTCAAACCGGTAGTCCCGCGGCTTTGGGGTCAGTTCCTACGAGTTACATTGGTCCAATGGGAGGTGTTGGTGCCACCCACGGGGACGTTCGGGGGCTGTTTCGAGATCTCACCCTCTAACGCCATGTTTTGATTAAGTCTAGAAATATGCAAAATACCGTCGTATTCTCAAATCGGGAGTCCCGCGGTTGCGGGGTCAGTTCCAACGCGTTACATTGGTCCCGTGGGAGGTGTTGGTGCCACCCACGGGTACGTTCGGGGGCTGTTTCTGGTTTTCATCCTCTAACGCCATGTTTTTAATCCTAAGTCTAGAAATATGCAAATTACCGTCGTATTCTCAAACCGGGAGTCCCGCGGCTGCAGGGTCAGTTCCTACGAGTTACATTGGTCCCGTGGGAGGTGTTGGTGCCAGCCACGGGGACTTAGGAGGCTGTTTCGAGTTCTCACTCTCTAACGCCATGTTTTTAAGCCTAACTCTAGAAATTTGCAAATTACAGTCGTATTCCCAAAACGGGAGTCCCGCAGCTGCGGGGTCAGTTCCTACGAGTTACATTGGTCTCGTGGGAGGTGTTGGTGCCACCCACGGGGACGTTCGGGGGCTGTTTCGGGTTTTCACCCTCTAACGCCATATTTTTAAGCCTAAGTCTAGAAATATGCAAATTACCGTCGTATTCTCAAACCGAGAGTCCCGCGGCTGCGGGGTCAGTTTCTACGAGTTACATTGGTCCCGTGGGACGTGTTGTTGCCACCCACGGGGACGTTCGGGGGCTGTTTCGAGATCTCACCCTCTAACGCCATGTTTTGCTTAAGTCTAGAAATATGCAAATTACTGTCGTACTCTCAAATCGGGAGTCCCGTGGCTGCGGGGTCAGTTCCTGCGAGTTACATTGATCCCGTGGGAGGTGTTAGTGCCACCCACGGGGACGTTCGGGGGCTGTTTGTAGATCTCACCCTCTAACGCCATGTTTTTCTTAAGTCTAGAAATATGCAAAATACTGTCGTATTCTCAAACCGGGAGTTCCGCGACTCCGGGTCAGTTCCTACGAGTTACATTGGCCCCGTGGGTGGTGTTGGTGCCACCCACGGGGACATTCGGGGGCTTTTTCGGGTTTTCACCCTCTAACGCCATGTTTTTAAGCCTAAGTCTAGAAATATGCAAATTACCGTCGTATTCTCAAATCGGGAGTCCCGCGGTCGCGGGGTCATTTCCTACGAGTTACATTGGTCCCGTGGGAGGTGTTGGTGCCACCCACGGGGACGTTCGGGGCTGTTTCGAGTTCTCACCCTCTAACGCCATGTTTTTAAGCCTAAGTCTAGAAACTTGCAAATTACAGTCGTATTCCCAAACCGGGAGTCCCGCGGCTGCGGGGTCAGTTCCTACGAGTTACATTGGTCCAGTGGGTGGTGTTGGTGCCACCCACAGGGACGTTCGGGGGCCTTTTCGGGTTTTCACCCTCTAACACCATGTTTTTAAGCCTAAGTCTAGAAACTTGCAAATTACAGTCGTATTCCCAAACCGGGAGTCCCGCGGCTGCGGGGTCAGTTCCTACGAGTTACATTAATCCCGTGGGAGGTGTTAGTGCCACCCACGGGGACGTTCGGGGGCTGATTCGGGTTTTCAACCTCTAACGCCATGTTTTTAAATCTAAGTCTAAAAACATGCAAATTACCCTCTTATTCTCAAACTGGGAGTCCCGCGGCTGCGGGGTCAGTTCCTACGAGTTACATTCGTCCCGTGGGAGGTGTTGGTGCCACCCACAGGGACGTTCCGGGGCTGTTTCGAGATCTCACCCTCTAATGCCATGTTTTAAAGCCTAAGTCTGGAAATTTATAAATTACAATCGTATTCCCAAACCGGGATTCCCGCGGCTGCGGTTTGAGTTCCAACGAGTTACATTGGTCCCGTGGGAGGTGTTGGTTCCACCCACGGGGATGTTCGGGTGTTGTTTCGGGTTTTCACCCTCTAACGCCATGTTTTTAAGCCTAAGTCTAGAAATATACAAATTACCGTCATATTCTAAAATCGGGAGTCCCACGACTGCGGGGTCAGTTCCTACGAGTTATATTGGTTCCGTTGGAGGTGTTGGCGCCACCCACGGGTACGTTTGGGGGATGTTTTGGTTTTCACACTCTAACGCCATGTTTTTAAGCCTAAGTCTAGAAATATGCAAATTACCGTCGTATTCTCAAACCGGGAGTCCCGCGGCTGCGGGGTCAGTTCCTACAAGTTACATTGGTCCCGTGGGAGGTGTTGGTGCCACCCACGGGGACTTCGGTGGCTGTTTCGAGTTCTCACCCTCTAACGCCATGTTTTTAAGCCTAAGTCTAGAAATTTACAAATTACAGTCGTATTCCCAAACCGGGAGTCCCGCGGGGGCGGGGTCTGTTCCTACGAGTTACATTGGTCCCGCGGGAGGTGTTGGTGCCACCCACGGGGACGTTCGGGGCCTGTTTCGGGTTTTCACCCTCTAACGCCATTTTTTTAAGCCTAAGTCTAGAAATATGCAAATTACCGTCGTATTCTCAAACCGAGAGTCCCGCGGCTGCGGGGCAGTTGCTACGAGATACATTTTTCCTGTGGGAGGTGTTTTTGCCACCCACGGGGACGTTCGGGGGCTGTTTCGAGATCTCACCCTCTAACGCCATGTTTTGCTTAAGTCTAGAAATATGCAAATTACTGTCGTATTCTCAAATCGGGAGTCCCGCGGCTGCGGGGTCAATTCCTACGAGTTACATTGATCCCGTGGGAGGTGTTAGTGCGACCCACGGGGACGTTCGGGGGCGGTTTCAAGATCTCACCCTCTAACGCCATGGTTTTCTTAAGTCTAGAAATTTGCAAATTACCGTCGTATTCTCAAACCAGGAGTCCCGCGGCTCCGGGTCAGTCCCTACGAGTTACATTGGTCCCGTGGGAGGTGTTGGTGCCACCCACGGGGACATTCGGGGGCTTTTTCGGGTTTTCACCCTCTAATGCCATGTTTTTAAGCCTAAGTCTAGAAATATGCAAATTACCGTCGTATTCTTAAATCGGGAGTCCCGCGGCCGCGGGGTCAGTTCCTACGAGTTACATTGGTACCGTGGGAGGTGTTGGTGCCACCCACGGGGACGTTCGGTGGCTGTTTCGAGTTCTCACCCTCTAACGCCATGTTTTTAAGCCTAAGTCTAGAAACGTGGAAATTAAAGTCGTATTCCCAAATCGGGAGTCCCGCGGCTGCGGGGTCAGTTCCTATGAGTTACATTGGTCCCGTGGGAGGTGTTGGTGCCACCCACAGGGACGTTCGGGGGCTGTTTCGGGTTTTCACCCTCTAACGCCATGTTTTTAAGCCTAAGTATAGAAACATGAAAATTACCGTCGTATTCTAAAACCGGGAGTCCCGCGAGTGCGGGGTCAGTTCCTACGAGTTACATTGGTCCCGTTGGAGGTGTTGGTGCCACCCACGGGTACGTTCGGGGGCTGTTTTGGGTTTTCACCCTCTAACGCCATGTTTTTAAGACTAAGTCTAGAAATAAGCAAATTACCGTCGTATTCTCAAACCGGGAGTCCCGCGGCTGCGGGGTCAGTTCCTACGAGTTACATTGGTCCCGTGGGAGGTGTTGGTGCCACCCACGGGGACGTTCGGTGGCTATTTCGAGTTCTCACCCTCTAACGCCATGTTTCTAAGCCTAACTCTTTAAATTTGCAAATTACAGTCGTATTTCCAAACCGGGAGACCCGCGGCTACGGGATCAATTCCTACGAGTTACATTGGTCCCGTGGGAGGTGTTGGTGCCACCCATGGGGATGTTTGGGGGTTGTTTCGGGTTTTCACCCTCTAACGCCATGTTTTTAAGCCTAAGTCTAGAAATATGCAAATTACCGTCGTATTCTAAAACTGGGAGTCCCGCGACTGCAGGGTCAGTTCCTACATTGGTCCCGTGGGAGGTGTTGGTGACACCCACGGGTACGTTCGGGGGCTGTTTCGGGTTTTCACCCTCTAACGCCATGTTTTTAAGCCTAAGTCTAAAAATATACAAATTACCATCGTATTCTCAAACCGGCAGTCCCGCGGGTGCGGGGTCAGTTCCTACGAGTTACATTGGTCCCATGGGAGGTTTTGGTGCCACCCACGGGGACGTTCGGGGGCTGTTTCGAGATCTCACCCTCTAACGCCATGTTTTGATTAAGTCTAGAAATATGCAAAATACCGTCGTATTCTCAAATCGGGAGTCCCGCGGCTGCGGGGTCAGTTCCTACGCGTTACATTGGCCCCGTGGGAGGTGTTGGTGCCACCCATGGGGACGTTCGGTGGCTGTTTCGAGTTCTCACCCTCTAACGCCATGTTTTTAAACCTAAGTCTAGAAACTTGCAAATTACAGTCGTATTCCCAAACCGGGAGTCCCGCGGCTGCGGGGTGAGTTCCTACGAGTTACATTGGTCCCGTGGGAGGTGTTGGTATCACCCACAGGGACGTTCGGGGGGCTGTTTCGGGGTTTCACCCTCTAACGCCATGTTTTTAAGCCTAAGTCTAGAAATATGTAAATTACCGTCGTATTCTAAAACCGGGAGTCCCGCGACTGCGGGGTCAGTTCCAACGAGTTACATTGGTCCCGTGGGAGGTGTTGGTGCCACCCACAGGTACGTTCGGTGGCCGTTTTGGGTTTTCACCCTCTAACGCCATGTTTTTATGCCTAAGGCTAGAAATATGCAAATTACTGTCGTATTCTCAAACCGGGAGTCCCGCGGCTGGGGGGTCAGTTCCTACGAGTTACATTGTCCCGTGGGAGGTGTTGGTGCCACCCACGGGGACGTTCGGTGGCTATTTAGAGTTTCACCCTCTAACGCCATGTTTTTAAGGCTAAGTCTAGAAATTTGCAAATTACAGTCGTATTCCCAAATCGGGAGACCCGCGGCTACGGGATCAGTTCCTACGAGTTACATTGGTCCCGTGGGAAGTGTTGGTGCCACCCATGGGAACGTTCGGGGGCTGTTTCGGGTTTTCACCCTCTAACGCCATGTTTTTAAGCCTAAGTTTAGAAATATGCAAATTACCGTCGTATTTTAAAATCGGGAGTCCCGCAACTGCGGGGTCAGTTCCTATATTGGTCCCGTGGGAGGTGTTGGTGCCACGCACGGGTACGTTCGGGGTTTGATTCGGGTTTTCAACCTCTAACGCCATGTTTTTAAATCTAAGTCTAGAAATATGCAAATTACCGTCGTATTCTCAAACTGGGAGTCCCGCGACTGCGGGGTCAGTTCCTACGAGTTACATTGGTCCCGTGGGAGGTTTTGGTGCCACCCACAGGGACGTTCGGGGGCTGTTTCGAGATCTCACCCTCTAACGCCATGTTTTAAAGCCTAAGTCTAGAAATTTGCAAATTACAGTCGTATTACCAAATCGGGAGTCCCGCGGCTGCGGGGTCAGTTCCTACGAGTTACATTGGTCCTGTGGGAGGTGTTGGTACCACCCACGGGTACGTTCGGGGGCTGTTTTGGGTTTTCACCCTCTAACGCCATGTTTTTAAGCCTAAGGCTAGAAATATGCAAATTACCATCGTATTCTCAAACTGGGAGTCCTGCGGCTGCGGGGTCAGTTACTACGAGTTACATTGGTCCCGTGGGAGGTGTTGGTGCCACCCTCGAGGACGTTCGGTGGCTGTTTCGGGTTTTCACCCTCTAACGCCTTGTTTTTAAGCCTAAGTCTAGAAATATGAAAATTACCATCATATTCTAAAATCGGGAGTCCGACGACTACGGGGTCTGTTCCTACGAGTTACATTGGTCCCGTGAGAGGTGTTGGTGCCACCCACGGGTACGTTCGGGGGCTGTTTCAAGATCTCACCCTCTAACGCCATGTTTTTAAGACTAAGTCTAGAAATATGCAACTTACCGTCGTATTCTCAAACCGGGAGTCCCGCGGTTGCAGGGTCAGTTCCTACGAGTTACATTGGTCCCGTGGGAGGTGTTGGTGCCACCCACGGGGACTTCGGTGGCAGTTTCGAGTTCTCACCCTCTAACGCCATGTATTTAAGCCTAAGTCTAGAAATTTGCAAATTACAGTCGTATTCCCAAAACGGGAGTCCCGCGGATGCGGGGTCAGTTCCTACGAGTTACATTGGTCCCGTGGGAGGTGTTGGTGCCACCCACGGGGACGTTCGGGGGCTGTTTCGGGTTTTCACCCTCTAACGCCATAGTTTTAAGCCTAAGTCTAGAAATATGCAAATTACCGTCGTATTCTCGAACCGAGAGTCCCGCGGCTGCGGGGTCAGTTGCTACGAGTTACATTGGTCCCGTGGGAGGTGTTGTTGCCACCCACGGGGACGTTCGGTGGCTGTTTCAAGATCTCACCCTCTAACGCCATGTTTTTCTTAAGTCTAAAAATATGCAAATTACCATCGTATTCTCAAACTGGGAGTCCCGCGGCTGCGGGGTCAGTTCCTACGTGTTACATTGGTCCCGTGGGAGGTGTTGGTGCCACCCACGGGGACATTCGGGGGCTTTTTCGGGTTTTCACCCTCTAACGCCATGTTTTTAAAACTAAGTCTAGAAATATGCAAATTACCATCGTATTCTCAAATCGGGAGTCCCGCGGCTGTGGGGTCAGTTCCTACGAATTACATTGGTCCCGTGGGAGGTGTTGGTGCCACCCACGGGGACGTTCGGTGGCTGTTTCAAGTTCTCACCCTCTAACGCCATGTTTTTAAGCCTAAGTCTAGAAACTTGCAAATTACAGTCGTATTCCCAAACCGGGAGACCCGCGGCTACGGGATCAGTTCCTACGAGTTACATTGGTCCCATGGGAGGTGTTGGTGCCACCCATGGGGACGTTCGGGGGCTATTTCGGGTTTTCACCCTCTAACGCCATGTTTTTAAGCCTAAGTCTAGAAATATGCAAATTATCGTCGTATTCTAAAACCGGGAGTCCCGCGACTGCGGGGTCAGTTTCTACATTGATCCCGTGGGAGGTGTTGGTGCCACCCACGGGTACGTTCGGGGACTGTTTCGGGTTTTCACCCTCTAACGCCAGGTTTTTAAGCCTAAGTCTAGAAATATACAAATTACCGTCGTATTCTCAAACCGGCAGTCCCGCGGCTACGGGGTCAGTTCCTACGAGTTACATTGGTCCCATGGGAGGTGTTGGTGCCACCCACGGAGACGTTCGGGGGCTGTTTCGAGATCTCACCCTCTAACGCCATGTTTTGCTTAAGTCTAGAAATATGCAAATTACCGTCGTATTCTCAAACCGGGAGTCCTGCGGCTGCGGGGTCAGTTCCTACGAGTTACATTGGTACCGTGGGAGGTGTTGGTGCCACCCACGGGGACGTTCGGGGGATGTTTCGGGTTTTCACCCTCTAACGCCATATTTTTAAGCCTAAGTCTAGAAATATGCAAATTACCATCGTATTCTAAAACCGAGAGTCCCGCGGCTGCGGGGCTAGTTGCTACGTGGTACATTGGTCCCGTGGGAGGTGTTGTTGCCACCCACGGGGACTTTCGGGGGATGTTTCGAGATCTCACCCTCTAACGCCATGTTTTGCTTAAGTATAGAAATATGCTAATTACTGTCGTATTCTCAAATCGGGAGTCCCGCGACTAAGGGGTCAGTTCCTACGAGTTACATTGATCCCGTGGGAGGTGTTTGTGCCACCCACGGGGACGTTCGGGGGCTGTTTCAAGATCTCACCGTCTAACGCCATGTTTTTCTTAAGTCTAGAAATATGCAAATTACCGTCGTATTCTCAAACCGGGAGTCCCGCGGCTGCGGGGTCAGTTCCTACGAGTTACATTGGTCCCGTGGGAGGTGTTGGTGCCACCCACGGGGACATTCGGGTGCTTTTTCGGGTTTTCACCCTCTAACGCCATGTTTTTAAGCCAAAGTCAAGAAATATGCAAATTACCATCGTATTCTCAAATCGGGAGTCCCGTGGCAGCGGGGTCAGTTCCTACGAGTTACATTGGTCCCGTGGGAGGTGTTGGTGCCATCCACGGGGACGTTCGGTGGCTGTTTCGAGTTCTCACCCTCTAACGCCATGTTTTTATGCCTAAGTCTAGAAACTTGCAAATTACAGCCATATTCCCAAATCGGGAGTCCCGCGGATGCGGGGTCAGTTCCTACGAGTTACATTAGTCCCGTGGGAGGTGTTGGTGCCACCCACAGGGACGTTCGGGGGCTGTTTCGGGTTTTCACCCTCTAACGCCATGTTTTTAAGCCTAAGTCTAGAAATATGCAAATTACCGTCGTATTCTAAAATCGGGAGTCTCGCGACTGCGGGATCAGTTCCTACGAGTTACATTGGTCCCGTGGGAGGTGTTGGTGCCACCCAAGGGTACGTTCGGGGGCTGTTTTGGGTCTTCACCCTCTAACGCCATGTTTTTAAGCCTAAGTCTAGAAATATTCAAATTACCATCGTATTCTCAAACCGGGAGTCCCGCAGCTGCGGGGTCAGTTCCTACGAGTTACATTGGTCCCGTGGGAGGTGTTGGTGCGACCCACGGGGACGTTCGGTGGCGATTTCGGGTTTTCACCCTCTAACGCCATGTTTCTAACCCTAAGTCTAGAAATTTGCAAATTACAGTTGTATTCCCAAACCGGGAGATCCGCGGCTACGGGATCAGTTCCTACGAATAACATTGGTCCCGTGGGAGGTGTTGGTGCCACCCATGGGGACGTTCGGGGGCTGTTTCTTATTTTCACCCTCTAACGCCATGTTTTTAAGCCTAAGTCTAGAAATATGCAAATTACCGTCGTATTCTAAAACCGGGAGTCCCGCGACTGCGGGGTCAGTTCCTACATTGGTCCCGTGGGAGGTGTTGGTGCCACCCACGAGTACTTTCGGGGACTGTTTCGGGTTTTCACCCTCTAACACCATGTTTTTAAGCCTAAGTCTAGACATATACAAATTACTCTCGTATTCTCAAATCGGCAGTCCCGCGGCTGCGGGGTCAGTTCCTACGAGTTACATTGGTCCCATGGGAGGTTTTGGTGCCACCCACGGGGACATTCGGGGGCTGTTTCGAGATCTCACCCTCTAACGCCATGTTTTGCTTAAGTCTAAAAATATGCAGATTACCGTCGTATTCTCAAACCGGGAGTCCTGTGGCTGCGGGGTCAGTTCCTACGAGTTACATTGGTCCCGTGGGAGGTGTTGGTGCCACCCACGGGGAAGTTTAGGGGTTGTTTCGGGTTTTCACCCTCTAACGCCATGTTTTTAAGCCTATGTCTAGAAATATGCAAATTACAGTCGTATTTCAAAACCGGGAGTCTTGCGACTGCGGGGTTTGTTCCTACGAGTTACATTGGTCCCGTGGGAGGTGTTGGTGCCACCCACGTGGACCTTCGGGGGCTGTTTCGGGTTTTCACCCTCTAACGCCATGTTTTTAAGCCAAAGTCTAGAAATATGCAAATTACCATCGTATTCTCAAACCGGGAGTCCCGCGGCTGCAGGGTCAGTTCCTACGAGTTACATTGGTCCCGTGGGAGGTGTTGGTTCCACCCACGGGGACGTTCGGGGGCTGTTTCGAGATCTCATCCTCTAACACCATGTTTTGCTTAAGTATAGAAATATGCAAATTACCGTCGTATTCTCAAACCGGGAGTCCCGCGGCTACGGGGTCAGTTCCTACGAGTTACATTGGTACCGTGGGAGGTGTTGGTGCCACCCATGGGGACGTTCGGGGGCTGTTTCGGGTTTTCACCCTCTAACGCCATGTTTTTAAGCCTAAGTCTAGAAATATGCAAATAACCGTCGTTTTCTCAAATCGGGAGTCCTGCGGCTGCGGGGTCAGTTCCTATAAGTTACATTGGTCCCGTGGGAGGTGTTGGTGCCACCCACGGGGACATTCAGTGGTTGTTTCGATTTCTCACCCTCTAACGCCATATTTTTAGGCCTAAGTCTAGAAATTTACAAATTACAGTCGTATTCCCAAACCGGAAGTCTCGCGGCAGCGGGGTCAGTTCCTACGAGTTACATTGGTCCCGTGGGAGGTGTTGGTGCCACCCACGGGGACGTTTGGGGGCTGTTTCGGGTTTTCACCCTCTAACGCCATGTTTTTAAGCCTAAGTCTAGAAATATGCAAATTACCATCATATTCTAAAGTCGGGAGTCCCGCGACTGCGGGGTCAGTTCCTACGAGTTACATTGGTCCCGTGGGAGGTGTTGGTTCCACCCACGGGGACGTTCGGGGGCTGTTTCGGGTTTTCACCCTCTAACGCCATGTTTTTAAGCCTAAGTCTAGAAATATGCAAATTACCGTCGTATTTTCAAACCGGGAGTCCCGCGGCTGCGGGGTCAGTTCCTACGAGTTACATTGGTCCCGTGGGAGGTGGTGGTGCCACCCACAGGGCCATTGGGGGGTTGTTTTGAGTATTCACCCTCTAACGAGTTACACTGGTCCCGTGGGACATTTCAAATGATTAGTTAGATAGCTTTTTTTTATTCAAGGATTAGCCTAAACAGACCCCAAATACTAACTTTGGCATTTCAAATGATAAATGCTTTGGCCAATACATTAGGTGTTCTCAATACATTGTTTTGAGTTTACATTTTTTATACCAACAATCTATATAAACAAAAAATATAAACAAATGAAGAGATACATGGGAATTTTTAGGAAGTGTATGTGTGATCTAAGCACAAATTAAATGCAAATATGTTCCAGGGAAAATTTGAAACAAAAAGCTAAACCTTAACTCAAAAAAAAAACTTATGTAAGTCATTTAAGTGACTTTCCCCCAAAAAATTAATTTATAACAACAAAGCATACTTGAATAGTTCAATCTTCATTGTACTCGTTCAATTTTGGTCATAGGGGACTTTCATTCACCATTTTCTTAGTAAAATATTTAACTATGCAACTATGCCAATGGAAAACTACTTCAAGAGAATCAAATATGCCTGAAATAGTCTTAATTTCTTATAATTCCATAATTAATGACAGGTCAGGATCATAATAATACAAAAATAAAATTAAAATAATGTCCTACTTATCATATGTTCCTCAAATAAAATAAAAATAAGTTCCTACTTGCAAGAAAGTAGAAAACTTACTTTGTTCCTCAAATGTGTAGCTGAGCAGATCAAAAAATGTATGCTGCTATGACCTCATGCTGGAGGCCTACCTATCCAGACCTTCGGTCAAACTTGCAGTCCTTAGATATTAGCTCACTTTCTCCACGACGGCTTATCAACCGATTAAAATAACTTTGGAATCTTCTGCATTTCTAAAACAATTTTATCAGTTCTAGGTTTAAATAGCACCTCAACATTTAAACATGAATGTTTAAATGTTTAAATAGTTGTTGCAGCATATATATACTGCATATATATGCACTGCATATATATGCAGCAGTTGCATATATATGCAGCAGTTGCATATATATGCACTGCATATATATGCAGCAGTTGCATATATATGCAACAGTTGCATATATATGCAGATGCAACTGCATATATATGAAACACTGCCCCGCCCCGCCCCCTGCACCCTTCGCCTCCCCCCTTTCCCACTCACACACGCACACACGCGCACACAAACACACACACACACACAAACATGTATACACTGGCATATTTGTTAAGTTTTTGGATAAGGGGGTTTCACGTTGCTGCCAAACATGTTTTATTTCACACACGCACACACGCGCCCCCTTCCCGTCCCCTCCCCCCTTCCCCACTCGCACACGCGCACACACACAAACATGCACACACGCACACACGCGCCCCCTGCCCATCCCCTCCCCCCTTTCCCACTCACACGCACACGCGCACACACATAAACATGCACACACGCACACACACAAGTCGGGAGCGCCGTGACTACACGGTCGGTTCCTACGACTTACATTGGTCCCATGAGAGATGTTCGTGACTCTTGCGGGACCGTTTTGTGGGTGTTTTACGTTTTCACCCTTCGATGGCATCTTTTTTATTCTCAAGTCTAAATTTTTGCAAATTTACGTCGTATACTCAAATCGGGATCCTTGTGACTATCCGTTTGATTCCTACTATTAACATTGGTCCCGTACGAGGTGTTCGTGACTCTTACGGTACCGTTTTGTGGCTTTTTTACGTTTTCACCCTTCTAAGGCATGCTTTTATGCTTTAGTCTATTTTTTGCAAATTTATATCGTACACTCTAATCGGGAACGCCGTGACTACGCGGTCGGTTCCTACGAGTTACATTGGTCCCGTACGAGGTGTTCGTGACTCTTACGGGACCGTTTTAAGGTTGTTTTACGTTTTCACCCTTCGATGGCATGCAAGTCTAACTTTTTGCTAATTTACGTCACACACTCAACCCGGAAGACCCGTTACTACGCGGTCGGTTCCTACGAGTCACATTGGTCCCGTGCGAGGTGTTCGTGACTCTTACGGGACCGTTTTGTGCTTGTTGTACATTTTCACCCTTCGATGGCATGTTTTTATGCTCAAGTCTATTTTTTTTGCAAATTTACGTCGTACACTCTAACCGGGAGCCCCGTGACTACGCGGTCGGTTTCTATGAGTTACATTAATCCCGTGCGAGGTGTTTGTGACTCTTATCGGACCGTTTTATGGCTATTTTACGTTTTCACCCTTCGATGGCATGTTTTTATGCTTAAGTCTAACTTTTTACAAATTTACGTCATACACTCAAACCGGGAGCCCCGTGACTACGCGGTCGGTTCCTACGAGTCACATTAGTCCCGTGTGAGGGGTTCATGACTCTTACGGGACCGTTTTAAGGCTATTTTACGTTTTCACCCTTCGATGGCATGTTTTTATGCTTAAGTTTATTTTTTTGCTAATTTACGTCATACACTCAAATCGGGAGAGCCGTGACTACACGGTCAGTTCCTGTGATTTACATTGGTCCCGTGCGAGGTGTTCGTGACTCTTATGAGACTGTTTTGTGGCTATTTTACGTTTTCACCATTCGATGGCATGTTTTTATGCTTAAGTCTAATTTTTTGCAAATTTACGTCGTACAATCAAACCGGGAGCGCCTTAAACCTAGAAAGTGGCAATCCATTGGATAATGACTTCTTTTTCTAATGTTCACCCTAACTATTCTTTGTTCAAAAGTTATGTTCTCCTCCCCCCCCCCCCCCCCCCCCACTGGAAGTGACAAGAAATAAATGTGCCAACAATACCCAAGCTATAGGGGGCACAAAAAACTTAAATGAAAACATATCTATTCTAAACGAAAGAACCGATAAATCACCTAACATTTGCACAAATAGCGGGACATTACACTTAAAAGTAGATGAAATTCGTAAATTAATGTAAAGTTCTAATACAATGTCAATATCATAATAGGATACAAATAAGATTGATGAGGATAAAATAATATTTTGATACTCAATCTTCCTCTAAATCAACTAAAAGATCCTTCAAATTAGGGTTGTCATCAAGAGCTGACTGGAACTCTTTTGGAGCCTTTAATGCGTCTACTTCAGTAGTCATACCCTTTGGTTCATGCACAACAATAGACCAATTGCCATCGTTTATGCACTTCGAGTAGAATACCTTCTTTACATTCTGAAAGGCACAAATAAAAGGCTCGTCGACTATGCGGTCTTTAGTCTTTAGCTTTGATAAATCTACCATAATAAGTTTGGAGTTGGGATCAACTTTGCAAGCATTCGTTGTATCCTTCACCTTTACCCAATCACAATAGAATAAGGTTTCTGTGAAATCCAAGTAATCAAGTTCTAAGATTTGTTGAATTATCCCATAATAGGTTAGCACCGTATTCTTTGGATTTTTATCACTTTTGCTAGCGATACAGGTGGTCAAGGCGGAAATTTATAGTCCACTGTTTTGCGTCAAAAGCTTTTCCTCATATGGATATGAAATGAAATCAAAACCGTTGGTGCGGAATTTCTTAAACTCTTTTGCACGAAAACTAGGACCTTTTGCTAGGCGTGAAAGTCTGGAAGAGACATCACCTCTTTTTAGAAGCTGCATTTATTAATGAATTTGTATTAGGGCATGTTTTTACCACACATGAATAAATAACCGCACACATAAGATGTGAAAAGTACCTCTTTTGACACCCATGCCCTAAAGTCAGTTGTCGTCCAATTTCTCCTTTTATTTTGGATAATTTCTTTCTCGTACTTCCTACCGAAAAATTATAGAGTTTAGATCATAAAATAAAAAATACATATAATCAAAGAAGAAGAATCCAGTAGATACTTACTCTCTCCAGTCTTGGACTTCATCTTGCGATTCGAAGACATGACGAGTTGCTTGCTCGTATTGTAGGTTTGTGAGTTTCACCTCTTTAGGGTTCCCAAACGATGATTCGTCCTCAAGCTCGTCAGGTTCCTCTATCACTCATTCTCCACGAGGATTAAACCTCCTCACCTCTTGTTCTGGCATATGTTCCCTAGCGAATATCGATGATTCCACCGTTACGTATTCTTCAGCAATTGACCCTCCAATATACCGTGTATTATTTACATAATCTTTGAAGGTTTTCATCAAGCGCTCAAAAGGATACATCCAACGATACCTCACGGGACCACATAATAAAGCTTCATCGCATAAATGCACAAGAAGGTGGATATTGATATCGAAGAATGACGGAGGAAAATATTTCTCTAATACACAAATTGCCTCGGCTAAAGTTGATTTCGAAGCTTTAATGTGCCTTCTGTTTACCACTTTTGCACAAAGTAGGGTAAAACACAAACTGATTTGCATAATTGCCCGACGGAGATCTTTGTGTTCAGAGAAGCAATGCCGAAATAACAACGGGATTAATTGGATGATTACGTGCCAGTCGTGAGACTTGCACTGTTTCAAGTCATTTGCTTGGTAGCTTACTACCCTACGTAAATTACCAGAATAACCGGTTGGAGTCTTCAAGTTGAACAACGTGTCTAAGAGGATCTTCTTCTCACTAGTAGTCAAAGTGAAAGCAGTCGGGGGGATAGAAATTCTTCCTGTCGTTCGATCATTGTTTAACCACAGTCTCTTCTTTATTTTCATATCCTGTAGATCTCGGCGGGCACGCTCTCCATCTTTGGAATAAGATCCACCCAGACATGTTCCTATCAAATGTTCTGCAACACTCTTCTATGTGTGCATCACATCAATTATATGCCTTACACGATGATCTTTCCTATACGGCAAATTAAAAAATATTGATCGCCTGGACCATGGTTTCGCTTTACTAGGGTCGTTCGGATCCTCCCTAGCTTTACGCTTCAGGTGTACAAACTGGGGGTGTTTACCTACGTACCTATTCCCCGCAGTCGCAGCCACCGCCTTCTCCTCAATTTGCTGACCAGAAAGTTGAATAGGTGCCGTTCTTCGCTCGTGGCCGACAGTAAAAAAGTTAGACTTGTCGTTCCTAAAAGGGTGACTGGTCGGCAGAAATCTACGATGACCCGTGTAACTCAACTTACCACTATGAGTACCCTCTATATGACGCACGCTATATGAGTACCCTCTATATGACGCACGCTAATAAAAGAGTTATGTGTGCGGTCTAATTGCAACCTCTCCCACTCTTATTGACAGTATTTATCACCGTGCCTCATTTTTCCTGAGAAAAGTATACGAGGGCATGAATACGAGTCCTGCTATTAAGGTTTAGGTTTGAAAGTTATGAGAGTATAAACATACATATACACATAAACAATTTGTTCATAATTACACACATAAACATACATATACACATAAATCTATACACAATTTATTTGTTGGCCCAAGTCCGCGACCCACTGGGTATGACAAAAAATGCACATTAATCGCAAGATATGTGATATAATTTTTCATAGACAAATCAAGAGCACGCCCAACAACTTTAATAACATATACATTTATTGACACTAGTATCAACTCAATAAATTCAACATAGTATCCAACAACCAAGCCAACAATATCTCACTATAGTAATGTGCACACGTGTTTGCGACTCGTATGTCAAAAAAAATCATTTAATTATATTTTCTTAAAAAAACAAACAAGACAAACATATTTTGTCGAAAAAAATACACACATATACAATCTAGGGTTTATTGACATAATCTATACATACACACACATACAATCTAGGGTTTATTGACATAATCTATACATACACACACATACTATTTAAGGTTTACTAAACCCTAATATTTTTTTGACATAAATCTATACATACACATACATACAATCTATACATACACACACATACACACATACAAACATAAATCTACACATACATACACAGATATTAGGGCTTTAGATAGAAATCACGAAATCCAAATGAATCAATACATACCAACTGAAATCGATTAGCCAAATGCAAATCCAACTGAAATCCAAATGCAAATCCAACTGAAATCCCCCCTAAATCGCAGGAGCTCGAAATCGCACGAACCCTAACAGCAAACGAAGTCGCACGTAATAAATGAGAAGCTGGGAATATTTCTTTTTAAGACCAGACTATGGTCACGGCCTAGACCCGTAACCCGATGTGCGCGACCCATTAATGACCATGAGGCTGGCGATTTCGACCTGGTCACGGCCTAGAGCCGTGACCCATTACTGAATGGGGCAGTGGAGATTTCAACTTAGTCACGACCAAGAGCCGTGACCCATGCGCGCGACCCTTTCCTCACTGGCAGGACAATGGCGATTTTGATTTGGTCACGGCTTAGGGTCGTTACCCATAATGCGTGACCCCTTTCTAGCAGCCTTGGTGTTTGAATGATGTATGGTCACGGCCTACAGCCGTGACCCATACCAACAAATGGTCACGGACCTAAGTCGTGACTCTTAATGTGTGTGTTTTATGCTTCATCGCGCCCTTGGTCACGGCCCAAGTCCGTGACCCATCCGTGACCAGTTTGGAGGGAATTTTGGCGCCAAATTGGTCACGACCTGGTCACTGTCCAAGTCCATGACCCATCCGCGACCAGTTTGGAGGGAATTTTGGCGCCAAGCTGGTCACGATCTGGTCACGGCCCAAGTCCGTGACCCATTATGGTCAGGGATTTAGTCTGTGACCACTTCTAGAGCATAGATAATTTAGTGTGGTAATAAAATTGGTCACACCAAATATTGAGTGGGTCACGGCTAAAGTCCGTGACCAGCTAGTCGCGGACTTGGGCCGTGACCCACTGGGCGTGACCATTCGCAGGATTTGGTGTAGTGTGTAACACCGGCAAGCATAAATTGTCTGAATGTGATGTAGACTTAAAATCTCGAATCTCTTAAGCATACCTACACACATAAAACAAACAAACAAATACACAGTGAAGTATGGAGGAACAAATGAAACCAATATATATATATATCAAAATGATACTAAACGACAATAGATACTAATATGAATAAACTCTGAAAAAAAACATTTGTTAAACAATTGAGTCTTGAATATGTAATCCAAAATGATACCAATTTTTACTACCAATTTGTAAAAATCTCCCATATATCACATACATCTCTCCCCCTTTTTGTCTCGAATAAACAATCCGGTGAAAAGATAAACCAATCAACAAGTATCTAGCATGAGAATATATCAATTTGAATCAATTTGAAATCGCTAGATAATCATGAAACAACCAGCGAAATATGATCAATAGATGACAAATCTGTAGCTAGTAAACCAGTGAATCACACAAAGAATATAGCAATCTAATCAGGTGTGATAAACGGACTATATGCAAAATATCAATATGAGATAATATAACCTGTATATAAACCATTCAGTCGAGAAAACTTCTACTAGTACCAAAAAATATCACCAAAATAAACCAGTGGACTGCAAACCAATCAGAAGCAAGAATTCAGGTTGTCGTTTGAACGAGCCAGGGACGTCGCTCGAACGAGACTTCGCGCGACATGGTAATGTCGTTAGAACGACTTCGCACGACAGACCAAATTTTCCAAGTTTTCCAGAAATATCTTATGTTTATGCCGAGTGAAAAAAATTTCAGAAAAAAATCAGTGGAAGGGCCTGATAGCACCAAAATCGTGCAAAAACAGTAAGCTTTTAACACAAAACGCAAAAACTCATAAAAACTAACAATGTGAGTTACATGTAAACATAATATCGATGTGCTCAAACATGGACATGGAATGTATGGGCGTGAAACTACAACAAAAGAGTCACAATTCCAACACATCGAAACGATCAAATAGCTCTAAGTGATAGCGATAAATCATCAAACTTTATCATAGCCATATGACAATTAAAGTGTGAGCTAAATGAACTAAACATACTACATGCACACAAATCCAGAATTTTGATGATTCTACAAACTAAAGTGTCAAATTGCCAAATTTCAACATTATGATTAGTTGTCTAACCCATTTATGTTTTCTCCAACCAAACTCCCTCATAAACATATACTTTTTAAAGTTCTTTTGAGTTTCTATTATTCTCAACTTAGAGAAAATCCTATTGTCCCTTTTTCTTAGCATATTGTTTTTTCTTTTGGGCTCTTTTAAACGGTGGCTTTCACGATGAGTTAATTTTGAACTCTCGCAGCCCTTTTCCGTGAATCACTCATCATTTTTTCAATTAGGTACAAATTCAAATCCTCACGGTAAATGATTCTTACATGCACACATCTCCTTAAGTCTACTTATGCATAGATGACGAGATTGAGATAAAACGCCTCACCAAATTCAAATATGCAAGAGAAGTCAATCATCCATATAAACTCGTGCATGTGTGCAATGTCAGCATGTATACAAGGTCGAATAAAAATGCATATGAACTTCGAAACAACCCCGTATAAACAATGGTTAAGATCATTCTAAGCATCGATAATAATAACCAAATATCCTAGACAGATGGATAATGAAACGATGGGGAGTCCAAGCACAAAAATATGCCACATCAAAAATGTAAACTCAAAAACAAAAATCGAAATTTTTTTTGGCTTTTCAAACATATATTGACTCAAATAAAAGAAAAATCATTTTGGTTTTTCAAAAGTTTTCTCAAAAATAAAATCTTTTTTTATTTTTCAAATAAGACTCAAACAAATGAAAAATATAATTCAAAGAGATAAACATGTCATAACACTAGGAAGAATATATCATGAAGAAAAACTAGCGTATGACAAACAATATCATGCAAGCAATTATCCATAAGAAATAGCATGTGATGAATCATGTGCAAGCATGTGAGAATCAATCAACCTAGCATTTAGCATCTCCAAAATGGATTTTCAAACCGAAACAGGTGTATACCTAACCAAACGAGTTTTGGGAACCAATGGGACACTACGTTTAACCTTCCTAGGGTCTTTTCTAAGATCAAAACAAAAACTCCTAAGGTGACCTTTCCCACCACAATGTGAACATGTGAAAACACGATGAGGAACGGGACCTTTAGGTTGACCTTTTCTAACACCCCCGAATGTGATTGATCCTCTAAAACAAGTAATGTTTTTGGCATTAGTAACGAAATCATTAGAACAAGACGAGCCATTACCATCACTACACAAACTACTCGAGTCATTTGAAACACTTTTAAACTTCAAAACTTTGGACTCAAGCAAAAAATTAAGATCCTCAAACTTTAGGGACTCCTTCTTTAAATTATCAATTACCCCTATAAGGTTATCTCGCTCCCCTAAATGTGAGAAAAATTATCCCTAAGATCCTTTTCTCGTGCCAAAACATCATTAATCGAATTATTTTCCTCACCGGAACAAACCCTAGAATTTCTCAAATCCTCTAACTCTTTTTCTAAAATGAGGACTCTATCGTCACTATCTTTTTTGCCCAATTTTAACATATTAAAATTATTAAACAAAGAACCAATATTCTCATGACAAATATCTCTTTGAATTTGAAATGTTTGCAAATATTAAATCATATTTTTAAAACAAGAATTTTCTTTCTCCAAAACTTCACTACGTTTTGCAAACTTTAAATTCAAACGATGTAAATCGTCAAAGCTTAGAGAATCTATTGAGAGAAAACAAACACAGGAGAGATAAACAAACACACGGGATTAAAAAACAAATAAATTATGTTTTCTAGCTCTGATACCAATGTGAAAGAGTGGTCCCTTTGCGTGTGTTTTAAATCAAACCAATTTTTCACCAAAAATTATCCAACTTTTAATTAGCATCAAACCAACTTGTGAAAACCCAATTCTTACTTTAAACCAATTTTATCTTGATTAATCCTAAACATGAATCTGGTGATTAAAGAAAGTAAAGTAAAGTAAAGAACACTTATAACGCCGAATGTACAAGGAAAATACCCAAAATGGGAAAATAACCTCAGACGGCCCAAACCAGACAATCACTATGAACAAAGGTTTTACAAAGATAGATTAGACTTACTCAATGACTCAATTCCCATGGGTCTTGATTCTCCTTATGATCTTCTACCGTTATTCAATAGTGCCCACGCATTAATTCCACCTTCCACGATACCTGTCCACAACACTCAACTCCACGAATGTCTCGGTGTCCACCGAATGGCTTTGATACGTCTATGATGTCGAACAAGAATTCCTTCTCTTTTCTTCACCGCAAGACCCTGATATTCAATAGTAGAACAAACCTTCTTAGCGCAGCAAGATCACATAAACATATCATAATGATAACTCGGATCTTTGCAAACTCTAAGGATATGTTTAAGCTTTGAAAACTTAGAAAAACATGTGCAAAACTCGTACTGGATCATAAACTATTTTTCCAGAATGCACACCTTTTTAATTCTGACGAAACCACGCATTAAATATGAATTAAGCATCGCCTCAATAACTGTGTCGCTCGAACGAGAATGACACGTCGTTCGCGTGACATGAGCATCTCGCTCGAATGAGCTCTTATATCATTTGAACGACGTCGTGTGTCAGTTTGACTTTTTGACTTTTTATTTAAAACGTCTCTTCCGAAAGAAATCCAAATAAGTCAAACTCTAGTTCGAGATTATCATAATAAAACGTAGTGTAAACCATTTAAAACACTGTAAAATATTTTAAAACATTTTTCTTTATAAAAATTACATCCTTATCTTTTATATAAACAATTTCGAGCACCATTAATTATACGCATCCATACCTGTGTGATCTTGAAATGCAATTAACTTAAACACGAATAAACTTTCACCAATTAAACTTCGGCATGATTAATTCTTTGAAGCTTTGCCACAACGTCTTCAATTTCTTCAATACGTCATAGAACAAGTGGGATCCTGACAAAATAAAATCTCCCTATGACATATTACAAACACAGTTTTGTTCACGGAATTAAGTCAAAACTATACAGGGACTCAATTGGAAATTTATGTCCTTACACATCAATACGTGATCGTATGCGGTACAAATATAACACCTTTGGAAGATGATATTCTATGTAGTGCTTACGTGGAACAAACCCTTGACGCTAAGAAGGGTATGTCTCAACCGGGTGTGGCTTATTAGCATGCCATTGCTATTACTTTCAATTCTAACCTGGAGATGATCTAAGTGAGAATTGGAGGTAGTTTACAGATAAGGTTTGGCCACATACACTAGCACGTTATGCTTTACGTATCCAAGTTGAAATTTGCACATATTACAAATTGGGGCAGCAAAAAGAACAAGTCAAATTGGGTTAGTTTCAACTTTTCTTTCATTCTCTTAAATAAAACATGTTTTTTTTAAATTAAAGCAATTGTTTCACAATTTATGAGCCATTTTTAGGTTGATCAAGCCCTTGAAAAATTTGCAGTTGATAATAAATTCAAGTCATTCACGTTTAACTAGTGTTACGTTATAAAAAAGAGTTGAACAAGTTTAAACTTATGCAATCAAGCCTCGAGACCCAATAATTTTAGTTTGTTATGATTTTTCCTAATAGGGCTGCATAAGAAAATGGTGGAAATGCATCACCAACAGTTAGTCTAGGAGACGATGGGTTACTAGACATTGAGCAACCATACCCTATATCGATAGGCCAAAAACAAATGAAGTTACTGAGAAAGGGAAAAGCTAAGGAGAGTAATGTTGAAGTTACCAATGGAATTTTAAATGGTGTTTCATCATTCAATGAAACATAAATAAAGAATTGCGAGAAAGATAGAGAAATGAACCAACAATTTGGCCTAAACTTAAAATGATCTTTTAAAATGAGAGAATAAGAAATTCAAATGCAGCGGTGTAAAGAAGAGAGCCGTGAAAGAAAAAGCAAAGAATCTATAATGTTTATGGACACATTAAATCTTAACCCAACTCAGGTGGAATTCCATCAATATTGAGTCCATGAAATAATGAATCGTAAGAGACAACATATGTTATTTTTTCAAGATTACCCATCATTCGAAAGCTTTCAACAGTAGCTTCAATTTATGGTGTTCGAATATTAAATGTATCTTTACTATCATAAAGATTACATGTGAGCACCATAAATTCATACTCCTAACTCACACAAGGGGAGTTAAGACGCGTGGGTCACTGACAACTAACACTCAATGATAGCTTGAAAAATGATTATGTCGGAGCTACCCAAACGTAATTTGAATAGAGGATCCCACCATCTCCTATCAAGGAGTTATTTAACTCCTTTAATTTAACATATTTCAACGTATACCTCGTTAACTCCTTTGAGAATTCCATGCAGTAATATATTTTGTTCCCCCTCATTTCTTATTCGCATTACATCACTTTTCAGTTTAAAAACTTTTGTGTAATTTCCAAAATCGGTGGTCGATGGAGTAAGAATAGTATTCTCGTGGGTTGTCTGGGATTAGCACTCTTGTTTTCGTAGGAGCATCGAATCCTACTAAACATTTTGTTTCTAAAAATGGGAGAAAATGGGAGAGGAGAAAATTGAGAACGATGGTGATATTGTAAAATAAAATGGTACTGTTATAAAAGAAAATGGTATTTGAAGAGAGGAGATAATAGAGAACAGTGGTGATATTATAAAAGAAAATTTCTTCAAACAAATGATTGAGGAGAGAATATGGAGAACTTTGGGGTGTTTGATATTTCTTTGGGATGATGTTGGCTTTTTTTTTTAATTTATAGAAATTTTACCCTGAATTTTTATTAGTTTATGAAGTTGTTAAATATTGTTGGGATGGAACTTATCAAGCACGGGCTTTGATTGCATATATCTAATAATGACCCGTGAATTATTTGAAGAAAATTTTGTATTTTAGTAAACTTAAATTTAGGTTGGGGAAATGATGCGTGGGAAAGCCATATCTTAGACGAAAATCATTTTTCGCTTAAGATATTGCCAAAACAATGTTTCATTCTTCTCGTAAAATCTCATAGGGAAAACATAATGTCATGCAAGATTAAGATGGTGTTTGTTTTTCCCTCATAAGTCTGAACTTGAACCATTCAGTCATAAGAGGTACCAAATAGTGTTTATTTTTTTAAATGATTAAGAGGTTAACAACTGTTTTTGCCTATAAATGATTAAGAGGTAAATCTACATCTGAAGTTTGAATCTGAAATCTGAATCAGTCTAAATACATCCATTCAGATGTTCATTCTGACATAAAAACAAACATATTTTTCAGAATCAGATATCAAACTTCATATTTAGTCTTCAAATTTCAGATTCAGATAAAAAAAAAACAAATGCAACCTAAACCAAAAAATATCACTCAAGAATTTTATTAGTGGATACTGCAAATTCTTTCTGCTAACCCACAAGTTTACTTTACTTGTGGTAATACTTATTATACCTCTAATATGATATTATTATAGGTGTTACAATGACATATTCCAAAATGGCACATTATTCCACCCGCTTCTCTCTCCTCTTTGATCCCTCTATGAAAACTTCTCAATACAGTTATTCTATCCTTTTCCCATCCCTCTATGGAAACGAAAAGACACCCAGATTTAATCTATTAGCGTTTCTAGGGATCCCAATATCTTTACCTTTACATCTCTTTGGTTTCAAACATTTATTTTGGTTTAGTCTTTAGGCTCACCATGTTTCCTTAATTTATGAATCATTCTTTCACTTTTTTTCCATAAACTTAATTTCTCTTCTCTTTGCGTTTGATGATTTTCCCAGTGGGTTTCAAGAAAATGTTCTTAGGAGACCAAATGGCTTTTGATTTTTCTAAAATCTAACCGTGTATATAAAGGGAATCCTCTAACTTATTTTAATTAAAATTGAATTGGGTTTCCTTTTCTACTGAGTTCAGGAAACCAAAAAAAGAGGGGTGGAGAAATCAGCATAGCTATTTTTCTTTCTTCGGCGAAATTTGTCATTGATGGAAATTACAAACTATTTCTTGGTGACTACAAAATGAACCTCTTTTAACCTATCTACATTTTTCTCTCTCTAGAATCGATTTGTACTGGATTATATTTATAGTTAATGGGTCTAATAGTAATCGTGTGGTCTTTTGTTTCAATGCATAAAGTCTATGATGGTAATGTTTTAGAATGTTGAATGATGAGAGATTTGAGATTGAATGTTGAGAGTTTTTTAGAATATTGATTAAATGAAATCTTATCTATTAAAGAACCATAATTCTACTTACAAAACTTATTATTTTCTCTTTCTATAATGTTTTGGTGTATGGAGGCACATTTCATCTATGATACTATGAATTTTTATAATATTCATATAATATTACTTACCAATTTTTTGATAAAATGTTTGAGTAAAATCTATTTTGGGGCTCATAGGTGTTTTGAATTTTGATGTCGAAAGATGGGGTATATGAAATCTAAAATGTTATGCATTTTAATTAACTCTTCTATATTGTTCATTGGAGTATCATAGAGGTGAATATTTTTCATCATGAATTTTTCTGCATTGCAGTGAAATAGTCAATATAAAATTATTGTACTATTTAAGTCCATATTTTACTGTTTAATGATTATGGGAGTTGATTTTATTGCAAATAACCTATTTGTGTTCCAATCTCAATTATTGAAAAAACATGAATAAATTTAAGAGCATATAGTTTGTATGAAATCTATGATTTTTTATTCTTTAGATTTTACAAGTTTTGAATGACAAGAAATGAAGTGCGTGAGACTAGTTACAATATCTATGAGTATCCTTAATTTTATAACGTGAGTTCAAAAAGAAGATTATAATATCATCCAATATATTATATTTTATGTATTCTCACACTACACCAAATTTGCCGAATTGTCACGGTCAATGACCTTGACAAGTTGGACTTGTCAAGGTCAATGACCGTGACAAGTCTGGGGGTGACAAATTTTGTTGTCACGGATGTGTCACGGTCAATGACCATGACAAGTCCGTGATAAATAATACTTGTCACGGTCAATAATCGTGACAATTTTGGATATAATTGAAAAACATCTGTCGGGTAATATGGCCACTGCCACTCCCCAGCAGTATATTTATACCTTTTATAGGAACTTTGTACCTGTTCAAACATCATATATCCAAATAAAATAGAGATAATGAAAATATACATTCAAAACAATATTCATCACGATATAATCCAAATATAATTCAAATGTAACAACATAAAACAATTCAATTCAAATAATGTCACTACATGTCTGGGGTAAGGTTAGCTCTGAGGAGGTGAGTAGGCCACACGATATACGAATTGACACACACAGCAATATACATCTTGCTGCATTATTCATGCAACCACAATGGGGAGTCCTCCTTCCCGGGTATCACATGTGTGACGAGAACCTTGGGCTCGATGTCTTGAAGTGAACATCCATGAACTAGCATACCCTGGACGGTATTCGAGTCCCTCAACCCCCGCCCTATCCGTTGGCCATCAAATATGTCTAGTATAAACATGATCAGCTAACCAAGTTTCGACATCGGTCGGTCGAATGGAGCCAAATAGGGGATTGGATCATCAAAGTCCGCACGTGTCGGAGATGAAGCAGTGCGGTCCACATCCTCGTCATCCTGCACCTCCTCTTCCTGCACCTCCTCCTCCACCACCTTCTTATTCCCTTTCCCCTTACAATTTTCGCCTAACAAACACTTCATGAATAATAAAATATCTTGGACCATCGCCTCCAAACGGGACAGCTTCGTGTCATGCGAGTCCACCATCCGAGCTAACCCGGTGTCGCTTGTCTCCAATCCAATGATCCTATATTTGGCCACCCACGAGCTCAGCCCCTTGTCCTCCCCTTGTGATCAGTGTCAAGCACTTGGCTAAGTGCGTATGTGGAAAAAGATGCCTTGTCGGCATCAGACTGCGACTCATGTACTTCCTTAAGATTTTCCAGAAACGACAAAAAGCACAAGATTAATAAAATAAATAAATAAAAAATCATAACGTAATTAACAAAAAGTAAACTATCGGATTACTTACAATCATGACCGCGACGCTCAGGGACACCTCCTTATCCTTCCCCTTCTTCGTTCAAATATCCACATAAGTATCGAGCCTATGTGGCCTACCCCCAGGGCCACTCCCTGTCCCCTGAAATAAAATAAAGCAAAATTAGTATCGGCCTCGCAAAGTAAAATAATGCAGAATAATATATTTTTGTAGTTATAGAAAAATTAAATCTTACCATCATCCTATGCTCCACCTCGGTGTAAGACGTCCGGACGGAGTAGTACACGTACGTCTTTTTTGCCCAATTTTCCCTCCCCGATTGGAGAGATGACAATTGTCACTCCCCGATCTCATTGTTAATGAACTTTTGTCATTGTGCTAATGAGATCGGCTCCTTCGGTGGGACGGATTCACACATTTGGGTAACGAACTCTCGGGTCTTTCCAAAGTACCGGGTCCGCATATTTTTCTTCCACGTCTTGTGTTGCTCCCTGAACTGTTTCAAGACGGAATCGCGTAGCTTTGGATCGAGGTTGAATTGTTCCTGTCCAACAAATACAATGTTAATTGCTAATAAATATAAATATAAATATAAATATAAATATAAATATAAATATAAATATAAATATAAATATAAATATAAATATAAATATAAATATAAAATGAAATTGAAATCAAAATCAAAATTGAAATTGAAATATTCATACAAATATAAATATAAATGCATTACCTATAGTGCCACCCAAATAGCTAACTTGAGCTCATTTGGCACCTCCCTCCAACTAGTGTACCACGAGCCGATGATCGTCTTTACCAGCTCGAGGGATCTCTTTAATAGCCCCGTCTTGTTCTCAATGTCCATCTCTAATTTTCCCTATTTGGGGAGCCTAGGGGCCGATGAGCCCTCGTCGCCTCTGCTACCACCGAGCCCAGACGACATCAGCATCATCATCCTCGCCTTAATACCTGAAGAAGACATTTTCTATAACAAAAATGTTGTTATAAGTACAAATCAAAATGAATTAGAAGAAGACATGAAAATATATACAATTACTACAAATCCAAATGAATTATTATTGTTTAACACCTCAATTATAAACTCCAAAACAACAGCATCTAGGTCATAATATGTACAATTACTAAAAATCCAAAACATCCCCACGCCCACCCCTACTGCCCACACACATGCACACTACACAAGAGTGAAAATGATAAAGTGCAAATCACTTAAAAGCATTAAAAATAGATTGATAAAGTACAAATTGGAATATTTATTACAAATTGAAAAATACAGTCACAGTAAAATACAAATTGGAATATTTATTACAGGATCAACTTTAGAAACATTTTTATCCCCAACTCTTACCCAGTCACAGTAAAATACAACCTCTTTGAAGCTTATATAATCCAATTCAAATATATTTTGAATTACACCATAGTAAGTCATTGCAGCTTCAACGAGGTTTTTATCTTTTACGATCGCTCGAAAGAAAGTAAGAGTCTTGTATGAAATGCCCGAGTTCTGTATATTTGTACTTTCCTCGTACACTTTTACGCCGAATATGTAACCGTTCAATCTATACTTTGTGTACTCTTGTGCCATGAACAAGGGCCCAGTGGCTAGACGAGTAAGCCTGGATGTCGCATCACCCATCTTTAAGAGCTAAGAATATAGTTAAATTAATTAGATTAGTTGTAAAGTTTGAGTGTAATGTAACGTTATATAACGGGCATTTCCCTTATGATTACCTCCTGTGACAACCACAGCTTAAATTCGTTGTCTGATTGTACCATTGTTTTTCGTCTTTTATTGTTCTCACAGGCTTCATATTTTCTGCATATTACAAAATTAATCATGTATAAAATAATCTAAAATATTCTGAAATAATGTTAAACATTAAAATAATTTAAACTTACTTTTTCCATTCTTCAACATCTTCATGTGTGTCAAATAGATAATGAGCTACTTGTTCATGTTGCAAACTCATTAATTTCACTCGTTTTCCCATCACATGACCACCATCATCGACGAATTCATCAGTGTCATCAACAATGGTCGAGTCAGGCATATATTCCCGAGTAGATTGTATAGTTTTGATCTTGTGCCTTCCTTACTAGTAGATTGGACATATCTAGGTTCATCGCATACTGGACAATGATCGAGATTTTCATACTACTTTCGGTATAGTATGCAATCATACACACAAGCATGAATCGATTTATACTTCATTCTCAAACCTTTCAAGTTGTTCTTCATAACATGATAGCTATTTGGAAGAGTATTCTCCTTGGGTAGTAAGACCTTCACCCATTTCAGAATTCCTGTCACGCTATTGCCAGAAAAACCGTACTGCGTCTTTAAACTGTGCAAACCAACCATGGCATGTAAAGTTGTTTGATATTTCTCACAGCCAAAGTATAATGGTTGGGCCGCCTTATATTTTAAACTTTGGTAGTCATCGTCAAGGTTTATCTTGATATCTTCACGAGCACTTGAACCTTGTATATCATCAGTAACCTCATTCTGCTCTGGTTCATAAACTACATACGCATCATTAACTAAATCCTCTAACATGTTATGATCTACATCGTCCCCTTCTACATTTGTCCTACTTGATGAAGGTTATTGTGAAGGTTATTCGGGGACAAAATGAACTTTTAATTCACCGTGAAAACTCCAAAATTGATAAATATCTTGCATACCCCATCTTAACAAATGTAGTTCAATTATTTTCCACTCAAACACCTTACCATTCTTACACTTAGCACACGGACACGGAAACTCTTCATCATTATGACATCTCTTTGCATATTTCACAAATTTATTAGCACCTGTGCGAAATAAATCCCCCATTCTATTTGTATCACCCATCCACTCTTTCTATTTCAGATATCCCATCACAGCTACCACAACTAATCACCTATTAAAGGTAAGAAGCGTATATTCATGGATTAGTATAAACAAAACTTAGATTTATAGTATGTTTCATTTAATTATGTCTTATTTATAGTCGATTTTTAAATTTCAAATTCAAATTCAATTTATAATAGAAATTCATATTTCCTCCATCTCCTCTAAAGGGTGAGTGGTCCTATCCCATTCAAGACCGCATATTTCTGTAATATACTTAACAACTCCTGCACATTGCTATGATTTGAGAACAATCCGAAAGCATATCCTTGTAGTTATCCAAGTACACGACATAGATTGGCAAGTGTGAGTGTTATTTCAATTGATCGATTGAAATAACAGTCACACTTATTAATCTAGTATGTATCCAGAGAACATTAGGATACGACTGCAGAACTTCCTCCAAAAGTAACGACTTTAATCCACTAATAATATTATTATATAGAAATTATGTAGTCCCAAACTGTCCAAACGGGACAATTCGAGATCTCATTACAGGGGCAATGACTCTTGAACGGGGGCTATTGAATGCGTACGCATAAGAACTAGAAGACTAGTATCTATGCGCACTATATGTTATTTCAAGTATGTTTCATTTAATTATCATACTATATGTATTGTTCGTTATACAAAGTAATTTAAAGAAATTGAAAAATCCCACCCCCATATGGAATATAATCCAGTGGTCATGCCACTTTTAAAATTATACAACCCAACATCGATCCACTCTAATCAAACTGTAATGGCAACAACAAATGTGTATCTCGTACTCCTTCTAATTCATCTACTCAATTAATTATTTTCATCAATTAAACTAACAATTAAAGTATACAATTATTAATTTACTAATTTACAATGAGGGGCAATCCTACTTGCATGTGAAAGGGGCACTAATTATTAATTTACAAAAAAAATTAACAACCAATCAATATTAAATCAATCAATTCTTTTATAATGGGCACTAGAATATGAGGGGAGATATCTAATAAACCAATAAAATTTTAATTAAAAAAAACACACACATGCACATATACACACACACAACCCCACACCCCCTCCCCCCACCCCACCTACCCCCCCCCCCCCCCCCACTACCGCTGCCCACCACATACACACACACACACACATATACACATGCATATATATACACACATGCACATATACACACACACACACACGCACATACACCCCCTCCCCTCCCCACAGTCATGCCCCCCCCCCCCCCCACGCATATATACACCACACACACACACATTTACACACACATATATACACACACGCACACATACATACACATATACATAAATGGAGGAGAAATAGAGAGAGAAAATGTACCAAAGTTGTAGAGAGAGAGAGTGTGCAGTCGCTAGAGAGAGAGAGAGAGAGAGAGAGAGAGAGAGAGAGAGAGAGATGGAGGGAATTAGAATCGGTGGGAAAAAAGAAGAGGGAGGATTTTTTAATTGACACAATTGTCACAAACATGTCATGGTCCTTGACCGTGACAACTTTATACGATTGTCACGGTCAATGACCATGACAAGTACACTTATCACAGACTTGTCATAGTTAGTGATCGTGACAAGACATTATCACGGCCTTGTCACGGCCAATGACCGTGATAAAAAATGAGTATTTTTTTGTCACGATCAATGACCATGACAAGGCTGAACGGTTCAAGGGTGCCAATTTTACCATTTTGGTGTAGTGTCAAAAATAAAAATATCATTTGCACTTATTGAAATATAAAATGGCATATTTTTTCCTTTTTCATCTTACTTATGTTATGTTTCATATTGGAAAACTGTATGCGCGTCGTTATACCTCTAATACAATAGTATTAAAGGTTCAATAAGGTTTTAATGCAATTAACCCTCTCTCTCAAACATCAAATCTTGGGCCTCTCACAAACTAAAGCATTTATCCATGTTCATCTCCTTTGGCATTTATTGAGGTCATCGAACGGTCTCAACATTAGAGAATTTCAATTCTTTTATCACATTTACTTTGACGTCCATTTTCATTCAATCAATTAAAAGCAAATGTGTCAATTCATTTTCTATTTAACCCTTGAAACCCTACAACTCCGTTTTATCCTTTTGTGCTCACGAATCCATTCGTCTCCCAAATTCATCATAGAAATTATACATGTATCCATTTTCATGTCCAAAGGCTCTTTGGCCCTTACAAATAGTCCAGCATATTCATTTTTCATTCGGATCAAGTAGGTATTAATTTTCCCAACGCATTTTATGTTGTTTATATAGAAAAAAATTATTTTTTCTATCTTTAGTACCCATTCTATATTGTTTCAATATGAACCAAATGGGGATAAAGTATCTAAAAAAATTATGTAGGTGCGCAAGTTAGACATGGGCTAGTACTTTTCAATATGTCACAATAAGTGTTGGGTTTTTGTATTTGAGATTTCTAATTTATTTTATTGATTTATAATAAGTGATAGAGATTGAAATGGTGTAAATATATATTTAGCTTTTTTACATTTGGATATATATATATATATATATATATATATATATATATATATATAGTTTTTTATCACTGGTTTCACTAAGTAAATGGTAACTAATTTGTAACTTCTATTATTTCGGCATGGGACATTTTTTTGCACAGAAAACTTAAACAAATAAAGTGAGATCAGATGTTTATCACACGAGTTCTTAATAATTTACTATAAACATTTAATTTTTAATTTTCTCTACCTTATTCAAAAAATCATTTATTAACATTTCATTTTATCATATGATTCATTTTTAAAATAATTATTATTCAAGACGTCCACGCATAGCTTGAATTGTTTGATAGTGATCTATAGAATAATCACGCTCATTTGCATACTTGATTGTCAACGTTAAATTTTGATACGCGGTAATATTTCGGATGGATTTTGATTACCAGAAAAGTGAGTAAATGCAGTGCGATATCAAAATTAAATAAACTTGTAAATTTCCAATTTAAACTTATTTAATCGGTGACAAATATTAAACCAAATTAAATCAGTCCCTGAGCAAACAACTACGTGTGTGTGTGTGTGTGTGTGTGTGTCAAACCAATAAACACAAATAGCCAACTTGCAAATTTCAGGAAAAAACCCTTTTCGGGTAAAACCTTTATTTCACTATATTAGTTACAATTACATTGAAATCTGTAATGAGTTAGGTGCAGAAGACCCACATAGACCGCAGCCTAGAGTCAGCCAGAATCGCAGTTCCAATTCACCCCAAGAATGCTCACAAGTACTCCTTATTGATATGAAGTGTCTTCAGCCCAGTACTCCCCTCAAGAGTACCTAGATCAGCTATAGAGATCCTCTCAATAAGTGAAACTTGACACAAGATGTATTTCTGGGTTTCAAAATAATTTACACAAACTATTGGGATGATTTGTGAATTGAAAATAAATTATTAGAACCCTAAAAGTGAGAAGATAGTGTATTTTGCTAAAGCAGTTTCGTCTCTTGGAAATTCTCAGGTCTTCTTATTGAAAATGGAGTTGGAAAACTCTATTTATAAAAAAATCTAAGGCGGCGCGTCGCTCAAATGAAACAGGGTTATCGTTTGAACGATGCGAGTTGTCGCTCGAACGACTTCGCGCGAGATGCCTCTATCGCTCGAACGATGTGGCAATCTCGCTTGAACAACTGGAGTGAAAAATAATTTTTCATTCCAGTCCGCCTCAACACTTAGAAAAAATATTTTGACAAAAAACTCTGCTCCAACACTTAGAAAAAAATATCCCAACACCTTAAGTGAACCGTTAATGGACTAAAACACAACAACACCTTAAGTGAACCGTTAAGGGACTAAAACACAACCTCACCAAAATCAGTCTTCCGGAGGCTTTTTTTGTTAAATAAATTGATATTCGGAATCGTCTTGTTGAATTTGTGATCTTGAACATTCTTCAACATTTGCAGGGGTATACGACATACTCAATTATGAGCGGACATTTATAGAATTATGTCCTTACAAATCTCCCCCTATATCCATGCTGGTACAAAAATAAAAACATTTGAACTAACAAATCAAAATGCCTATACAAAATATGAACCCAAAACTGAAAAGGTACTAAACATGCCGGTCTAAAACTTTTCTTCAAAAATCTTCAACATCAAAAATCTTCAAACCTTTAAGCTTTTCTCATCAGGGTATGCAAACTATGAACTTCAATCTTGTACTTACACACATGAGACAAAGCAAATATCTCCATGACGCATCAAGTTTGAAATAATATAAGAATAAATCAATCAATAATATCAAATTTCCCCCATGATGCAAAAACTCCCGCATAATTCGTTCTCCCCATTTTTATTTGTCCAAAATAGACAAGGAAATAAATAAACAAAAGACACATGGAGTTGTCACGATAAAAAATGCAAGCAAATATGAATCAAACTACACTCAGCAAGGAGTGACTCAAAATCTTCCACTAACTATTTTTTATTTTTTTAATTTTTTTTAAACAAAAAAAATTACAAAAATCATGAATTTACACTAAGACAACCAAATCATGGAAACGGAATGAATGGGTGAACATATTCAATAAGAAAATCAAAGCAGTCAAATATACTCCTAATGAATGAATCTCAAAATTGTCTTTAGGTGTTTAAAGTGTTGAATTTATATGACATCGACTCAATCCATCAACACATCAAAGTCATGAATGATTCTCACACCAATAACGCCTAAAAACAAGACTATTCAGAATATCACATATGCAACAAAACGATTCTGAATATCAAGTTCTTTAAAAAGAAAAACCTCCGCGAGACAGATTTTGATAACGTTGTGTTTTAGTCCCTTAACGGTTCACTTAAGGTTGTTGTGTTTTAATCCCTTAACAGTTCACTTAAGGTGTTGGGATATTTTTTCTAAAAAATTTTTTTAAGTGTTGAAGCGGAGTTTTTCATCAAAAAAAATTTCTTAGGGTTGAGGCGGACTAGAATAAAAAATTATTTTTTGCTCTAGTCGTTCGAGCGATATTTCCACATCGTTAGAGCGATAGAGGCATCTCGCACGAAGTTGTTCGAGCGACAGCTGTCATTATTTAAGAAATAGCCATGTTTCATTAGAGCAACGCGTCGCCTTAGATTTTTTATAAATAGAGTTTTCCAACTTCATTTTTAATTAGAAGAACTGAGAATTTGTAAGAGACGAAACTACTTTGGCAGAATACATTGTCTTCTCACTTTTAGGATTTTAATCCTTTATTTGAATTCACAAATCATTCCTATATTTTGTGTGAATTATTTTGGTATCCAAGAACACGTCTTGTATCAAGTTTCTCTAGTAGAGAGGATCTCTACTGTTGATTTAGGTGCACTTGAGGGGAGTACTGGGCTGAAGAAGATTGCGTGTCAATAGCAAATGCTTGTGGACGTTCCTGGGCTAAATTGGAACTGCAATTGTGACTGACTCTAGGCTGCGGTCTATGTGGGTTTTTGCGATTAACTAATTGCAGATTTCATTGTAATTTTAAGTATTATAGTGAAAGAAAGGTTTTACCCGAAAGGATTTTTTTCCTGAAAACTACGAATTGGTTATTTGTGTTTATTGGTTTCACACACACACGTAGTTGTTTGTTCATGGGCTGATTTAATTTGGTGTGATATTTTTTGCCGATTAAATAAATTTAAATTAGAAATTCGCAAGTTTATTTAATTTCAATATGACACTGCATTTACAAATTGGTATCAGAGCAGATTACACTAATTTATTGTGTATTCCTATTTTTTCACAAAATTTGTGTGATATTGATTTTTTTTGAAAAATCTAATTTTTAAAAATTATCGTAATATTTCCAAATGAAAACTTATATAATCGGTTGCCAATTTTTGACGTGTCTAATTATTCTTACTGGAAAGCCCGCATGAAATCACATTCAAAAGCAGTCGATGAGAGAGTTTGGCTAATTTGTGAAAGAGACTGAACTCCTCCAGTATCATCGGAAGTAATGTCACGAATTTAAAACATGAGTCAGATTGGACTAAGGATGAGTTTATGTGGAGCACTTTTAATTCAAGTGGGCTTAGTTCAATTTTTGGACACGTCATCCCCGACGAGCTCTGACGTATTATGATGTGCACCGTAGCTAAAGAAGCGTGGGATATTTTACAACTCACCCACAAAGGCACTAACACAGTCAAAGAGTCTAAAATTCAAAATTTAACTACTCAATTTTAAACGATAACCATGCTTGAGACTGTGAGTTTTGATAACTTTTATGCACGTTTGTCTGACATTGTCAGCACTAATTTCAATCTTGGTGAACCTATACCTGATGCATGAGTGGTTAAAAAGATTTTAAGAGCGCTATCAAAATGTTTTATCCCCAAAGTGACTGTTTTGAATACCTTAGGTAATTTGAGTTGTCTAAAATTAGAAGAGTTGGTTGGAGACCTCTAGACATATGAGATTGGCATATTTCTTGACACTGTCAAGCCTAAGAATAGAGGTATATCACTTAAAGTCCAGTCTAGGAAGGGAGAGAAAGTTTCCACGAGAGAGAAGAAAAAGAAAGTGAAATTTTGTGAGTCCGAATTTGAGGTGAGGTAGATTTTGACATGGCTATGCTTTTGAAATTTTTTAAAAAGTTTCTCAAGTTTTCGAAACAAAATTCTTCCAATTAAAGATTTTTTGAGAAAAATTAAAATAAGGCCAAAGAGAGCGGTGAGAAAGAGGAAGAGGAGAAGTGTTTTTAATGTGAGGGGAGAGGCCATAGAGAATTTGAGTGTCCCGCTAGGCTAAAGAAAGGGAAAAAAGATTGCCAACCATCCATTCTTAGCAATAGTGAGGAAAGTATGAAAGATTGCGGGGATGAGTCATCATATGAGAATTTTGTTACTTTTTCAGCTAGTCACGTGTGCACACCCAGTTTGTCCCACGACGATGAGGATACTTATGCACGTGAGACCCCCGAGGATGATTTGTGTGTTTATAGAGAGTATGAGAGTGAGTGCACTAGTGAGGGTGATAGTGAGCTCCAAATCGCATTTAGAGATTTATATGTCGTGACCCTAAAGACCAAAAAGTTGAACAAAGACATAACTCTTAAGGTGAGAGATTTGAAGAAAGAGTTTAAGAGTTTGCAGGTGTTTGAGGCGAAAGCAAGTCAGCTCGAGAAAGTGAACGTTTCTTTGAGTGAACAGTTGATTGCTTTAGATCTAGAAAAGAGTAATTTCACCAACAGAGTGTCTATTTTGACGACATGTGTATCCCAACTCGAGAGTGATCTCGAACCTACCTGGGAGGTAAAAGTCCCTTTAGATAATGCATCTAAAAAGGTTCGAAAGATGGTTCTAATTCCCATTTTGCGTATAGGTGAGAGTTTAGAAATAAGTCATGGCGGTGTTTCTTCTTCCCAAGTTGCACCCGAGCCGGTTCCAACTACAGTGTTAGATTCACATAGATCTCAACCCAACCCACCTAGGCATCCCATACCTGATAGTAGAGTGTGTAAGAGATGTTTTGAGAGAGGTATACCTAGGCCTGTTTATGTTTGCACACACTGCAAGAAGAGAGGACACCTTAGGGAGTTTTGTTTTATGTTGGGTTATGTGTCATATTTTGCTACTACACGTGTTCACACACACGCACCAACACATGATGCTCCTAATTATAACACGAGGGAGTTTGGACATATTAGGGAGTAGGTAAAGTTTTTGGTCGAAACTTCACATGATTTGATCGAGGTTTTACATAGGATGTCACCACCTTTGAAAAACTCCACCGCACCAAACGTTTGAGGTTTAGACATGTTTGCTAGCATAAGATGATTTTTATGATGATCTCTTTGCCTATTGCTAGTGTGTACTTTTTTTGTAGTTATGTTTTCCTTTTTGATATATTTTGAAAAATTCAAAAAGATTTTCTTTTTTGAAAAATTTGAAAAATCCAAAAAGATTTTACTTTGATAAATTTTTTTTTGAAAAAAGACAAAAAAAATTTTGTATTTGGTTTTGGACCATATATGAATGGACATTGAGGATGACCGAGTCACAATTACATTCCATATCCATGTGATAATTTGATAGTGCTTTGATATGTGTCATCATTCAATTTTGTGCTTTACAATGTTTGAGTCATTGAGATGTACTTTATGATTACTACCTACATGTATGACTTATAAGTTCCTTTAATGCACACCTGCATGGATTCATTTAATTATTTTACTTGTTTATCACATATTGGTTGGAGTGTTGTCATCTCAATTCTATCTTTAAAACGAACCATATGCGATAAAACTTGATAATGATAGTAGTGCATGTAAAAACTGTTTACAATGAGGATTTAATTGCAACAAAATATGATGACTGAATCACTGAAAGGGATGCGAGAGTAAAAAAATTAACTCTTCATGAACGCCACTGTTTTAACAAGCCCAAAAAAATTTAAAGGCAATAAAAAGATAAATATGCCAAAAAGGGGCCACCTGAAAAGAAAATATAATGATTATTATATATGACGGAGTTTGGATGGAAAGAAATGAAAAAAGGGTTTGCACGTCCTGATAGCATCACGAAAAAACATTCATAGCTTTAGACGTTATTGGTCTGGGAATCATTCTTGACTTTGATGTGTTGATGGATTGAGTCGATGCCATTTAAATTCAACAATTTCAACACCTAACGATGATTTTGAGATTCATTCATTAGGAGTACACATATTTCATCGTGCACATATGTTAGATTTAATTGCTTTGATTTGCCTATCAAATATGTTCACACCCATTCATTCCATTTTCATGATTTGGTTGTCTTAATGTAAATTCATGATGTGTGATTTTTTTGTAAAATTATTTTTGCCTTTTTTTTTTGAAAAAAAAAATTGAAATTTTCAAAAATAGTTGGTATGGTCTGTAGTCGTGATGCCTTGCACTTAATGCTTAATATTTTACTTCTTTTTCGCTTTGTCTATTTCGATAAAAACAAAGGGGGAAGCAAATTAAAATGGAGTTTTAAAAGAGTTTGATTTATGGGGGAGTTTAGAGTTTGTATTATGGGGAAGACTTGATTTGATTTTATATGATTTATGTCTATCTCATTAATACTTATCTCATTGATATTTTTATTTATGTTTATCTCAGATCAAACTCGATGTATCACGAATGTATATGTTTGTTGTCTCATGTGTGTAGATACTTAATTATGGAATGCTCAAACACACGGATGAAGGAAAGTTTGGAAAAGTGAAGATAAAGTTTTTGAAGACGAAGAAACTTATGTCATTCCATTTTCTAGGGTTGGGAAGGGTATTAGTATATTTGTATTTGTAATAGGAGATTTTGAATTTAATCTAGTGGTCGAACATTTTGTTTGTTCTATACCGGCATAGCCAAAGGGGGTATTTATAAGAAAAAAATTTCTAGGATTGTTCATAGCATAACATTAGGTTAGTTTTGCGCATACCATTACAAGTCGTCACGCAATGTTAAGACAAACCGAACGCAATCATCTCCAAGTTTGAAGACTTTTCGGTATCCCAAAAGGTATAAAATGATTTAGAGTTTGAATTAATTTATAGAATTATATTTGGGATGTTTATTTTTTATCAAAAAAACGAACATGGTTTTGACTTTTCGAAAATAAATTTTTCTAATACCTGTAGGCGAAGTTTTAAAAATAATTTTTTTCGGAGCAAGTCGTTTAAGCGAAAGGAGCAAGTTGTTCAAACGATATTAGTTTCGTTCGAACGAGATGCAACGTCATTCGAACGACCCCATCTCCTTAAGAATTTTTTATTCTTATAAATACTTATTCGTTGATCACTTTTTCTCAAGACTTTTGAAGAAAATGCAGTGCCAAATTCTGGGCAAAAGCTCTTCAAATTTTGTGTGTCAAAAACACCCTTTTAATTCGCAACAAAGAATCCTTGAATATTCTTCTTGTGAATTAGTTTAGAACCGTATATAGTTTTGTATCTATTTGTATACACCTTGTGGAGAGGCACTCCATGGTTGACCAGGTACCACTTGAGGGAGGTACTGGGCTGACGATTATGACTGCCACTACAAGACAAACACCTTTTTATGACAATCGAAAAAATAATTTAAAGACATTTATTACAAAAATGTCATTTAAAGGTTAATGTTATTATTAATGTGACATTTTTAATATAAAATGTCATTTTATGCATATTAGTATTACTTTTTATGACATTTTAAATATAAAAATCATATTTGATTCTAGATATTAAGACCTTTTTTTAAGACTTTCTAATATAGGTGTATATATTATGACCTTTTTTCTCTTTCAAAATTTAAAAATGGTGTTTTTGCTCCTAATTTTTTTGTTTGCACTTTCCCAATACCCTCTCCCTCCCAAAGTCCTCCCAAATTCAGCTCATCGCCGAGATTCCCTCTCCCTCACGTTATCCTCTTCGTTCTCCTCTCCCTCATGTTCTCTCCCTCACGCTCTAACCCTAGTACGTTGTGACTGATTGTGGTTTATTAAGCTGATACGTTGTGACTAAATTTTTTTCCTCTTTTTCATGTTGTGACTGATTGTGGTTTATTACGATTCGTGCTCTATTTCACGTCATGAGTGATTGTGATTTTTTATGTTGATTGTGTTCTCATTTTCGTACTCTGTTTCATGAAAATTCTCGTTCACTGATTGTGTTCTCGTTTTCGTACGCTGGTATTTTAGTTTTCTCTCTCATATTGTAACTGATTATGTTTAAAATTTGTATCAAGCTTTTAATAGATTTACACGTGTTGTCTTGCATCGTCTTTTTCATATGTCATGTATTTAAAAGTTGTCATTTTCAATAGGTTCAATGTTTTTTGTATGATTTCACTACTTAAAATCATATTTGATTAAGTTTTCATAGATTAGGCACCTGTTGTGACAGCATTTCAATAGGTTTACTCCTATTGTATTAAGTTTGGCATCTGGATACGATAAAATGGATGCAACATTGTTGTTTTGATTAATGAGTTGGTGTGCCTTCTAATTGAAACGTTGTCTCTTTGTTTTAATAATTGTCCAAGTACTGTTAGTTTAGGTTCTAAGAAGGGAAAGGTTCAAAAGTCATCTTATGACGTAAGAGGAAAGTTAAATGACTTCGTATCAAATTTGGAATCCGTCCACAAGCATTGTCGATTTAATTACTAAGCTATAGTGTCTTCTCAAAGAAACGTTGCCAGTTTTTGTTACTAGTATTGTGTTCTGATCGGACAATTATTGTTTATCTGGAAAATTATGTTGTAACAAGTGGGTTTTTGAAAGATCAGTTATAGAACCCATTCAATGCTATTATCATTTTCGAATGGATCCAATTCTTGATATTTTTCTTTCTCATTGCACCCCCCACCCCACCCTTGCACCCCCGCACACTCTTGTTTTTATTCACAAAGCCAATTTCGTATTGAAGTAATATTTTTTTAATAAGTTCTATAATGGCAATTTATTACAACTTATGATTAAATCACAAAAATTTGGGAGTATGTCAAGTTTTCTTAACTATATCACACCACTATACAACACATATTGGGTATCTCATACATTTATTAGGTTACCTTAATATTCCTAAGAGATAAAAGATATTAGGGGTACTGTTTTTCTCTCACACTAGTATGGTTTAAACTCACTGAGTTTTAGAGAAAATATTCAGTATATTTGTATATGTAATAATGCATCACCAAAATAATACAAATCTTTTATAATAATATAATATTGTGTACGTCACGTGTTTAAATATAATTAATTTAGGTTAGATTGCTTGTGTTATGCCTCACCTGTGTACGTCACCTATTTAAATATAATTGATTGTGTTATGTCTTCGAAATTTAGTTTAAATTGCTTGTGCTATGTCTCACCTTTGTTACATCACATTAATCAGTTTAGTTTAGATTTATTGTGTTAGGTCTCACATTGTGTTACGTCATATTAATCAGTTTAATTTAGATTAATTAATTAATCAATTTATATTGATTAATCAGTTTAGTTTAGATTGATTGTGGTATGTCATATTGAGTGTTATGTCTCACGTTGATTCGTGTTTCATGCGTCTCCTTCTCTCTCTATCTCACGAGTTTATAACGATCTACGATGTTTAGATTGATTTTGTTTAGGTTTTAAAGTTGTGAAGATGATTGATTTTGATTTACTTTTGCAAAATTTGAATTTTTATGCAGGGATGTTTAGATTAATTTTGTTTAGGTTTTAAAGCTAATTGTTTTGATTTTCATAAGAAACAATACACTGTCATTTATTAAAGTGATTTTGAAGAAATATATTGATTTTTGGTTTTAAATCTAATAATTTTGATTTGCATAAAAGAGAGTTGATTTTTACACATTTGTATTTTTCAAAGGTTCTTCAAAACATGTTGAAAATAATTTTGATTGATTGAGTTCAGGTTTTGAATCAAATGATTTTATAGAAGAAACAAATACAAAAGACACTGATAAATTGTTGTTTTTCCCACCAAAGCAAAAGACTTGGCATCTTAAGATTTTATGACATATTGATTAAGCAATTTTTGATTCGGTAGAGTGTTTTGTGTATTTTTAAAGATTTTGATTGATTTGAGTTTAGGTTTAGAAGTTAATGAATTCGACTTTGAAATATTCATCTTCTATAATATTGTTGAGAGTTGATTTTAGTTCAATGTGAATCTAAATCGGTCGATGAAATATTAATCGACAAATAATATTAGTCGACAGACATTTTATTTCTCTTTCTTTGAAGGAATTTATATTTCTTAATATTTTTTTTACATTACAAACAGTTTATGGTGGATTGAAGACATCTTTTATTTCGCTCGTCATGGTTTGAAGCTTCCATTAACTTCTTCAGGTTTCAACTCTTGTTGATTAATAATTTAAGCTTGCATTAACTTATTGTCATTCTATTTTTGTTCTTGCCGTCAATTGTTTACAAATATTCATCCATAAGAGTGCTACTAGGGTTTAATTATTTTTTCACTGTATTTGATTAGTGATAAATTGTGCTAGTGAACTTAGATGTTAACCATTTTTTGTCTCATTGACCCATGAAATTAATACTTTCCATTTTAACCCAGGATAAAAGAATTGTTTCGTTGATCTTAGTACTAAAATTCATGACAGTGACCTCATATAGGACGACCATTCGATGTTATTAGTCATTAGGGATGATAATCGGGTTGTGCTACTTTGGGTTCACGTACTAATTTTTAGTAGTAATAAATTTGAAACAAGCTTAATTAATGAATTGTGTCAACTGTCATGTCATAATAGGGTTGTCTAAACATCATCGAGCTTTTTAGTAAAACGTGTTGTCGTGTGAAAGAATTTCACCTCGTCATTGCCTTTTGTTTAATTTTGAATGTTTTGCGTAAAAAATATTACTTATTTTTGTGTGTATATGTGATTATGCACCTCATAAGCTCGAGTTAAAATGCATCCATTTTGTCATTTATCTTTGGTAATAAAGTTAATGTGTGTCGACGGTCTTAGTATTACATCATTAATAATATTATTTGTGACTTAAACTAAAATGAATTGTATAAAACACATACATACTATACGAATTAGAAAATGAAAAATTAATATGAGTGAGGATTGTGTTATTTTATACTAAAATCACATTTGTACAACTAATATTTACAATCTTAATAAAGGTACAATTTGAGAAATGGGAACAGACAAGTCGTGGATGTCTATGTATAGATTATTAAACGAGTACTTACAAGGGGTTGAATATTTTCTTAAAGGTGCAGCGAGGAATGTTGTAAGTAGTGAAGATGTACGGTGTCCATGTATATCATGGGGAAATTATTTTAAATGGAGTTTAAAAGACATTAAAGGTAATTTATATGCAAATGGTATTAATCAAAGTTATCATATATGGATATGGCACGGGGAAGTTGCTCCTAATTCAACTTTCTCACATGTCAACATGGGTGACCCCATCCATCATGATAATTTGGTCGAAAATCCAGCAGATGTCAATGATATGGCGGAGATGTTTGAGACTGTAAATGAAGACCTTATGAGGGATCCTAAATCATTTGAGAAGTTAATCGAGGATGCCAAAAAGCCCTTTTACAAAGTGTGTAAAATTTTTATGAAGATGTCTGCACTGGTGAGTCTACTCAATTTGAAAGCAAAGAGTGGGTGGATTGATATGAGCTTTTCAAACATGCTTCAATTATTTGCCCAATTGCTCCTAGAAGATAATAAATTGCCTCTATCTACGAAATAGGCCATACAAACATTTTTCGTATTTGGGACGGGGTATGAAAAAATACATGCATGCCCTAATGATTGCATACTTTATAGAAAAGAGTACAAACATTCAACTGAATGCCTTACTTGTGGAACACCGAGGTATAAGTTGAAAAAAAATACAACCAATGTGAAGGTGGGAGTGCCTGCAAAAGTATTATGGTATCCACCCATTCTTAGGTTCAAAAGGTGTTTTCAATATGTACAAATAGAAAAGGCCTTGACTTGGCATGCAAACGAAAGACAAGTTGATGGTAAGTTACATCACCCAGCGGATTCCCCTGTATGGAAGCTGGTGGATGACAAGTGGCCTGAGTTTGGAAACGAAGTTAGAAACCTTCGGTTAGCACTTTCAGTAGATAGAATTAACCCATATAGTACTCTTAGTAGTAAGTATAGATATTGGTTGATCATATTGGCAACTTATAACTTTGAGCCATCGCTGAGCACAACGAGAAATTTTTTTATGTTAGCAATGTTGATATCAGGTCCGCGATAGCCTGGATAAGATATAGATGTTTACATGGCACCATTAATTGAGGACTTCAAAACCTAATGGGATGAAGGTGTACAGGATTATGATGCTTACCTCCAAGAATCATTTACTTTGAAGGAAATATTAGTATGGACCATTAATGATTTCCCTGCATACGATAATTTGTGTGGTTGTGCTATAAAGGGGTACTATGCGTGTCCAATTTGTGGTGAATGACGCGACTAAGAATGTGTCTCAGAAGTGCGTTCTCTTATAGGCTCAAGTGCAAGCCTGTCACATTAGTAATAAACCCGGTAAGTCGGGATCGTATCCACGGGGAAATAGGACAATGGAATTGTAACGACGTTGGACAGATGAATGAATCCTAACTCTGACTCTAAAGGAAAAGGAAAAGATGATTTGATTTATGGAATAACAACACTAGATGCAATTATGAAATTATGAAAAAATGCAACTATCCTAAATTATCTAAATTATTGAAAGTGATTGAACTGAGATTTAAACTATATGATGAAGAAAATAGGACGGGAATTCAATCCCCCAACCCTAGTGTATTGATGATATAAAACTAATCATAAATTTAAATGATTATTTAGACCCAGAATTTTGTACTCCCAAGCATTACGTATATGAGTTTCAAGCCCGCACCATACTTAATCAGAGGACGAGTAAATCGATACTATAATAGTTACACTCGAATTGTATTCTAAAGCATTCTGGTTACCCGAAAGCAAACGAGATCCAAAGATCTACAATTGTCATGTTTCTATGCGATACGATCATAATCAAACAATTAAATTTAGAGGATTAATTTTATGTACATACAACTACCACATCGGATTGGGTTCATGCATTCCGACCTTTAAAAGTCTAGCCTACCATGATAAACTTAATGAAAACAATTTTGGAATTGTAGGAAATCATGATTAAACTAAGGACAATTTGAAGAATGATGTAAACAGGAAATTAGACAGAGGAAATTACTCACTAATCTTACCAAATCACACAAAGCATTAACTACAATTACTGATAATCACTAAAATCTGAACAATCTTCAATCTTGGAATTAAAATACTAAGCTATCTCCAAACTAGGGTTTTTCTGGAAAGAATGGAAAATTAGATGAATTATCCGTACTAAGAATGATAATAAAACGGGTTTAAATACCCTAAAAAACTTCAAGAGTTTTATCTGCACTAGGACTCTCCATTAGAGGAAGTTTAGAAAATTAAAATTCGACAGTCGGACCGGTCCGGTCCTCCTGCGGTTCGGTCTGCTTGGAATCCGTATCGGCTCCTTTATTTCTTTGGCGGATCGGTCCGGTGTGGATCGGTTCATTTTTTTTCTTTCAGCTTCGATCCGTCTTCAGTCCGGGGTTCTCTGGAATTTGACATTGCGGATCGGTCCGGACCGGACCAGTCCAGATTTACTTTGACTTTTTCTTCAAACTTTGAGTACTCATAACTTTCACATCGGCACTTCGATTGAGGTGTCGTTTCTTCCTAAATGCTCATGAACTTGATGTCTTCAACTTGTCTTTAGGTGCCTCATCTGAATTCTGGGTAAAAATTACAATTTTACCCTTTTGACTTTCCTTCTTTTCTTTCTCGATTCTTCCGGTTTCTTTCTTTCTTTATTGTCATTAAATACCTGCAAAATTAGTACGAAATACCATAAACTCAGTGTACTCGTTATAATAAGTCAGTAGCAAGATTATGAGATAAGGTCAAATTGATTACGCTGATCGAGTTGCTAAAATTAACTAAATTGAAGGGATAAATTGGGAAGAATTTATGCCTAATCAGTGAAGAAACAGATTCTATTCAATTAAATCATTCTAATAAGAATGTGTTTTCGTGTGTTGGGGTAACTTCCTTTTTTTTACATTCCATGCCATATTTTGATTTCATTATCCATGCCACATTCAATAACTTGAGTTCATTGTCAATGATCAAGCGAAGCACCTAAAAGATCAAACGAAATCATTTTGATTGTCTATATATAGAAAATAATAGCATAATTAATAAAGTAGAAATTATAATTAGAAAATAAAATGTAATGGTGCTATGTTTTCAACATAAACCTATTGTAATAACTCAAATGTTTTCACACATCAGATTCATAATAACAATAACACAATATTTTAAGTCGGCCCTTGAGGATGACTCTTTTTTTTTGTGGGGGTGGGGTTGGGGGTGGGGTGGGGAGGTCGGTGGCGATTTTACGGTTGGGAGAATAAAAATTTATGTAATTCCTTTGAATATGGATCTTTTTGTGATGATATATTATTTATTGGTATCATTTAGGGGGTTTCCCCAAATCGAGGTTATAGCTTCGACTTGTCCGGGGGAAAATGCCTCGAGGACACTTTTGGCTTTTTTTAAACATTAATTATTATTAAATTGATTTAGTTAGTTAGACATTTTGTTAAATTAATACATGCTAATAGTTAATATTTTTATAATATTGTATCCAATAATAAAAGTCTCCCCTATGCACTAGGTATAGTCTCCCGTCGTTCGACTTCCCAAGTCTCTTTTTAGAATGTTGATTACAACAACTTCTACATTTGTTGAATGTAGAAGTTCGAGCTCAACATACCCGAATTATGCATGAACAAAGATTTGAACCCGGATATAGAAGGACAAACCCAATTGGGTAAATGGGTTTTACCCAAATTACCATTCATCATAGCCCAATTAGACTTATTTAGACTAAAGTCATCAAATCTTGAATGTAAATGAGCTTAAATGGAGGTTTTTTCTATGCGATTGCATTTGGTTGTCCCAAGACTTGTTTTGTGAGGTATTGGTTTTGCGTTCGTGGTTTAGTGGTTTCAACAGACACGTGTGATCATTTCAGGTTTTACCTTGATGCGTGGATGGTTCTTAGAGACACGTGGATGCTTCGTGTAATATTTTAGCTGTTTGTTTCTTTTGTTTTTTGAGTTTGAGTTTGGCAGTCCTGGGCTAGTGTTTGGTGGGCTTTATTTTGTGTTTTAGTTTGGGGACCTATGTCTTTTTCTTGAGCCATAACTGGTATGTCCCGAATGGTGAGTTTGGTTTCTGGTTTGGGCTTTAGCCCTGTTTCTAATATATTATCCTTTCATAAAAAAAGAAGAAATAGAGTCCCCCTGTTCTGAAACAGAGGACCTTTCAGCCTGCGTAACTGAATCTGGAATTATCCCAGTTGCTGATACAATTGATCGGTCGACTTGTTGTAGTAGCCTACATAGTATTTATGTCCCAATTCATGTTCTAATTGATGGTGGCCATATTATGGTACAATGAATATAAAGAACTTTCAAAATATTTTCAAGTGCATACAACATTTCCTTATAAATATATAAATGCATACATATATATGTTATAGAACAAAGTTTTGTGTGCTTTTAGTGCGTGAAAATATGAAAAGTGGTTAAGATTTAAAGTTAAAAAACAAAAGTAAAATTTGATACACCGAAGTAAGAAATGTCATGATACGACAACTTGATCCATACCTTCCACCTGACCAATCGGTGTTAACGAGCCACCCGGTTGCTCCTTGTTTTTGCACTATCTCTGTAAGCATTGTTGCATACTTTGTTTGATGAAGCATTATAAATGTTGCACCAAAGTAGGCTAAGATTGTTACTTTTGGTTCCTTTATACCATCCTCTGTCCCGACTACCAATGCAGTGTAGCCACTAAATTAGCACTCAAATCCATCCTAACATCAAGGTAGTGCAGATTTTGAAGGAGAAGTTGAACCTACTCTATTTTCCAATTTGTTTACTTAAATTGAGGAGTACTTTGATTTGTATGATATGCGTGATGAGCAGAAAGGTTTTCTTAGATGAAACTCATGAGCTTAGAAAAGGTGTGGTGGACTAGTATTGAGGTAGACGTCCAAAGACTAGGGTAATACATGCCAACCAATTATTATTATTATAAGTTGTATGATCAACTTATTAACCTAAAGCATGCACCATGATGGTGGTCGAATACATGAAAAATTTTGACGAGTTATAAAATAGGAGCCAAATGGTGGAAGATCCACATCAAACGCTTGCTCGACTCAAGGAGGGTTTAAGGTATTATATAAGGAGGGAGTTACCTTGCCAACAAATATAAAACCCTGAGCATGTTTTCCATTTTTTTAATAAAAAAAAATTATTATTCATGGTTGAACATAATTGAGATCAAATTCGTTGCCTAGTATGTGAACAATGATTTAGTTCGTTGCCTAGTAGGTGAACAAGCAACAAATTGGGATCAAATTCTCCTAATGGCTGGATTCGCATATAATATCTCACTAAACATGTCCACATCTTGAAGCAACGTCACTCTACTACTTCCCCGTAAGCCAACTGATGTAATCTGTCTCCCAGTCAAGGTCCATCCTAGAGATTAAGCTTTCAGTAAGCATATTCGTGACATACTTAATGAAGTTCAGCATACATTTCTAGAAGTAACGAGAATTGCCAGACACGTGCTAATTTTTGGAGAAATTTATAGAATTTAATGAGCGGGACATGATTATGGTAAGGATAAGGCCTAAGAGATATACGAAAGGAGCCCACAGAAAACTACATTTTAGTAGTATTGGGCATTAGTAAGGTCTTCAACATCAAGGACCTCACACGATAGTCCGAAAGGATAAGGCCTAGAATATTTCTAGTGTGATGCTTGTAATTTATTCTCTTTTATTATGAATTTATCTTCTCATTCTTGATCTTTAATTGTTCTCATATTTTATGCAATTAACAACACCTTTAATTTCACATAAAACAATTAGAACCTAGCCACATTATTTACATTTATTGTCATGTATTAGATGCACTGCTCTAGGGACTTGGCCATGACCTAGACGAGATATATAAAAAAAAGTGTAGAAATTTCTCCTGGATTATTGAAGAAACAAGTTCAAATCGCCCTGAGATAGACAAGAGCCACTTTTTTGGTTTGAGCAAGGGTCACTTTTCGGGATTTTCTTTTAAACAAGGGTAATCCTAGATATGTAAATGTAGGTTGAGTTCAGACATGAGATTTCAATCTACAATTTAAGCCCTTATTTTCTAAGAAACCTTGCCTAACACCATATTTATTTTCTAACTAGAAATCTCATCATATTTATCTAAAATATTCCACACCAAAGAGATATTTCTAGCAGTGTTGCATCAATGATGCAATACGAACGAACGCAACCCGCAGGAGATGAAATATTCTAATGTCCCCCTTTTTGAAAACTGTAAACATGACTCTACTTAATAACTCCTTCGCCAAAACAAAAACTAGAGGATGTGGGAGAGTAGGTGTTTTTACAACTGTGTAAGAAAATGGATCGTGATAGTAAATGAAAATATCACGATCCATTTTCTTACGCATTTCTATAAACACCTATTCTGCCACACGCCTATTGTGTAAAGACTTATTCTAGATTTTTTGTTAGTTGTTTCCTTATCTTTTACTCATTTTGTTACTGATACTCCTTGACTTAAGGACCAATCAATTTTGTTATTCGTATGTAAAACTCTTATATAAACTATTTTCATCTGCTCGTGTTTCATTGTACATTACAGATATCGACTGGCTTGCATCTGGCGATGAAAAAATCTTCTTTAGAGACTGTTTTGATAGTATGATACATAAATGAAGTTCAATGTTTAATTATTTGAATATGGTAGATAGTGGACATTATGTGAATAGAGTGGCATCTTGTCTTGAATAATCTCATGAAAAATCTTCATGGTGGAAGATATCTGCTCAAACACTATTTGTTTCCCATTGCCCACTTGCAAATTGTATAGTTATATATGTGTTTTTAGATTATTAATCTTGATAAAGTCCACATAGCTAACTCAAGTCAAGTCAACACCGTGTATTACTGATTAGGCATAAATTCTTCACATTTGTCCCCTTATTTTCGGTATTTTTATGATCCCGTGTGATGTAAATAGCTTGGATTTGTCTCATATTTATGCTACTAACCCTTTTTTGCAAGTATTTCGTATTTTTTGTATCTCTTATGTGTTTAGAGGTATTTCATGCGAGTTAGTGCCAAAGAGAACTCAAAACAGTGAAAGAAAACCAAGAAATGGGGAGTTAAAGGGCATTTTTGTAATTTTGAAGCCTTATTCCATAGGTGGGGCCAACTGGAAAGTTGAATATCTTTCAATTACAATAACACTGGAAAAAACGGCACCTCAATCGGAGTACCGGTGTGAAAGTTATGAGCAGTCAAAGATAGAAGAAAAAGTTAAAGAAAATTTGACCGATCCGGATTGGACCGATCCGAAATACAAAATTCCAGTGAACCCCGGACCGAAGACGGATCGAAGCTGATGAAAATAAAAAGAACCGATCCGATCATTAATCACGCTCCAGATCCGTTACAAAATTAGTCACACTTTCTAAGTGTGACAAATTGCCAGATACGAGATTTTTATTTTGTGCTTATCTTTTAGCCAAAAGAGTTTTATGTTTTGGGGTCTCATCTAAATGAACTCTAGCCTATATATTTATTCATTAGGACTCTTTTTATTAGGATTTCATTGATGTAAAATCTCCATAACAATTAGGAACATCTAGGAGAAGAATTTACATATTTCGCACTATTAATTCAAGATCTTTTCTAGTTTTTATTCAATCTTTGATTTCTTCTTGCATGTTCTTGTTCTTCAATCTTGGTAACTTTTATTTCCAGCACTTTTATGTAATACCCCGTATTTTTGGCTATATTTATTTTTAGGATTAATTAATTAAATGCGTAGTAATTGGAAATTAATCCGGGATAAAAATACTAATGAGACGCGAATTGGTATTTGATTATGTGCATATATGATTATATATGTATTTGGTATTATAAAATTTGTCGTGAGATTTATATATGGCAATTTGGAAATTTTATTGAGACGCGTGGGACCGCCGCGTCACGGTATAATATTTTGATATTAAAAGTGAATTTAAAATCTGTAATCCGTATGGTCGTTTTGAGTGCGCCAACGCGTCCGGAAGGGTCGAGATAGTCAGAAAACACTAGGCGAGGGTATAGTTTGGGTCCCGGGGTATTTTTAGGCCATACCGGTAACTTAAAGGGTATTTTAGTAATTTGGTATTTTTGGGTAATTAAAAGTGACGAAAATTGAGAGTTGTAATCTGATAAGGAATTGACCCAGCCAACCCTTATTAACCCAACAAGCTACGGAGGTTTATTAAATTAGGTTTCCATAAGTTTCCCCAAAGCAAACCCTAGCCACCATAGCCTTTTGGAGAAGAAAGCTTGGAGAAGGAGAGAGAGAGAGAGAGGAATTCTGCAGAAATTCTACACCAAATCCACACCAAATTCAGAGACAAACAAGGCAAGTGGTTTAACTATGTTTAATTTCAAAGGATGTTCTTTCCATGTTAGAAAATTGATGTTTTACAAATTGTTATTGGAAGATAAATGAAAACCCATGTTAATTGGATTTAGAATTTGATTATTGAGGACCATTTGTACGTAGAATAGTATGGGGACGAAATTATATGATGATTATACATGATTGGGTGAAACAAAAACGGATTTAATTTGATGAATAGAGGGTTTAAAAATTAGGGTTCTTGTTCATGAATAATTTGGGAGAAAGTTTAATATTTGCAAATTTGATGGATGATTAGGATGAGTTAATCCATAAAAACGGGATAGGATGTGGTTATATTGTGTTTAGAATTGTTTAGATATCTTTAATCAATCATTGGGACGTATTTTGGAGAAGATTTGAGGAGTAAAAATGGTGGAAAACGGATTGGAGGAAAAATCTGGGCTTGAACTGGTCGTTCGTTAGAAGCAGACCCCAGGTCGTTCGAACGAACTCGTTCGAACGAGCTTCTAACGAGTTGACCAGTCGTCACTAACGAGTAGGGTTTTCGTTCGATATCTCGTTCGAACGAGATATCGTTAGAAAGGACAGTTCGTTCGAACGAACTGGGATCTCGTTCGAACAGCCTCGTTCGAACGAGACTTCTAACGACCTGACAGTCCAAACTCGTTCGAAGCCTCGTTCGAACGAGACTTCTAATGAGTTGACAGTTTGGTCCTTTTTGGATTGTTTTGATTTTTGGAGTCCCGGAAACTGGTTCGAGGGTAGAGCTAACATTCTTTGATGATGTAAGGATAGATTTGGGACTTTTGGGTTATTGAGAGGAGTATTATACACTAGAGTTATATTCAATGAACCATTTGGGTTGAGACGTGAGTGTCTACTATGATGTGAGGATGAATTATGGCACGTATGATTATAAACCGGTATAGAATATATAGTGATAATTACGAGTTAGTACAAGAATGAGAAAAGTACTACGATTAAAATACGGTATTACTAAGATGTGTGATTACTTAGTATTGGTATATGGATTGTGTGTATGACATACCTACCATACTTGCTATCACGGGAGGTTGCGTTCGCTTAGGACCCTCTAATCCTTGTGTGCCTACGGGAGGGATATAGACTGGTACCTTGATGAACATAGGTCATAGAAAGACTTATTGTGACATTAATAAGTCTGCATGATCATGGGAGCGTAGGTATGTGCGTGACCCATGTGATGGTGACTGTGTTCGCCTCCACTATTTGTGATTTGTGTTATCTGAACTATTCCTGAGAGATTCGGAATATGTGATCCTTATGTACGTGATGTACCGGGATGGATAGCAGAGTATGTGTGCACTACAGCTTAGATTGCGGGGTGCTTGTATCGTATATTTATGATGTGAATAATATACATTAAATTAATGGGAATCCTCATGTTAATGTTGTAAAAATATTACGTTATTGTTTCGAGATAGATAATGAGTTAACTGATAGTTATATCAATGACATATTTTAGTAACTGAGTTTACGTTAAACCTCTATTTAATTACGAGCGTTGTTATATTAAATGGAACCGAGTAAAATGGGTAAAACCTTTGGTAGTTTAGCTAGTTATGTTGTCAGTTAGCTAGTAGTATGGGTCGTTATAGATGGGTACTTACGTTAGGAGTGCACAGTTAGACGAGAGGTGAGAATATCATGCGAGTGTACGTCCTAACATGTACTTTGCATTTAATGTTTTAAATGTTTTTAAAGCACTTGCAGGTTTTTAAAATATAACTCCACATTCGGGCTCTGACCCGTTTGCTTTTCAAATCTCTTTTTCTTTGTAAAACCATTTTAGGTGCCCAACCACAAGGACACCAAGCATAGGTACTCATTCAGGTGACGTGTTGTAGCTGGTTGTGGAAGCTACAGGTATTTGCTCATAGACGCTTCTATCTTTGGATTCCAAAGTCACTATCTATCAGTTGTAGGGCATGTTGCCCATTTCTATTTAGAGCATCATTTACATTTCAGTTTTCAGACTTTAGCATGTTTTATTTCAGTTTCGGTTATTCATTTCTGTTATGGGATTGTAGCGAGGAGTTTTTCCTCCAGACTTTATTTACGCTATTCTGATGGTTACTCAGTTTACTTCAGCATGGTGAATGGTGTTATTTATTTCTTCATTACACTTGTTGCATGTTAATCAGACTTAAATTAAAATTTGGCAACTTGCTTTTTAAATACTAGGTGGTTAGAAATAATAAAATTTTTTCGACAGTGATGCTATTAACTGAGCCAACTTGGCATTTTGAATTAATTTTATAAAGGAGTAGCTACCCGGTATTTAATTAGTCGGGGTGTCACAGGTGGTATCAGAGCATCAGGTTCTAGTGTCCTTTAGGATCTGTACGGCTATTATGTTTCCGCTACGTTTTCTTTGATATAGAGCCCTATATTTTAGGACTGTTGTACTCTTATTGTGTATGCTTCGTTCTTCAGCTATATTAAGTTTATAAACCGTGAAATTATAAACTTTGTTCTTATTTCAGATGCCTCCACGACATGCATGACGAGTTCCCAGGAATGCAATGCCCGAACCCCAGCCCGCTCCAGTTCAGGGGATGTTGAGCGCCGCTGAGGTTGCAGCTATAGTAGCCCAAGCGGTAAATGCCGCGATTGCCGTGATTCAGCAGGCACCACCTCAGGCACCGGTTACCGCGCCACTTCAGGTTAATGCATTTTCGTCTGCTTGGGAGCGTGTACGTGACGCTTTTCAGAAAGCGCATCCGCCAGAGTTTGCAGGTAGCTCAGACGTGGTAGTCTCGAGCCAATGGAGGAAGGACATGCAGAGGCATTTGAGGATGCACGAGTGCACTGATGTTCAGAAACAGGTACTAGCTACTTTCAAGCTAGTTGGATCTGCGCTGCAGTGGTGGGGGTCCATTACCACCGCGGAGGAGAGGGATACCCTCACGATTCAGGAGTTCTGGGTGCGGTTCGACCGCAAGTACTTTCCGTCCGCAGTTCATACAGAGATGAGGAGGAAGCTGATGAGTTTGAAGCAGGAGGGCAAGACAGTGGCCGAGTATGAGGCCGAGTTCACTAACCTGTTGAATATCATTCCAGACGAGATTCCAACAGAGAAGAAGAAGATAGAGAAGTTCACTGATGGGTTGAATTGGAGGATCCGTCAGCATTTGCTAGGGAACCTATCGTTGGCCACGTATTCTGATGTGGTTAACGCTACATTATTGCACTGCCAGGACCACCGTTTTCACATGGCCGAGGGCAAGCAGTCAGGGGAGTCTAGCCATCAGGGCAGGACTGGAGGACATGGTGCCAGCGGGGCACAATCTGGTCAGGGGCAGAGACAGACTGAGCAGGGTACCCAGTAGGGGGACAATAAGAGGTTCCGGTCAGGGAACTACAGGCAGGGACAGGGAGGTTTCCGCCAGGGCCATCAGGGTCTAAACGGCCATCAGGGCCAACAGGGGCAGAATGGGCAGCAGTTTCATCAGGGCCAGCAGGGCCAAGGGAGGAACGGCAACGGCTACCAGGGCCGAGGACAGCAGGGGAAGAGGGGAGGGAACTTCCCAGGGAAGTGCTTTACTTGTGGCAAGACTGGCCATAAGAAGCAGGATTGTCCTGATAGGGGCAAGGTCCCACAGCAGCAGCAGCAGGGTGCTCGCCAGGAGCCACAGAGGCCGATGTTTCCCGCCGCTCTTCCCGCACCGCCACAGATGGCAGCATTGCCACCCATTCCAGCAGTCCCAGCTCAGCAGGGGCAGCTACAGTATGGACGTGTCTACAACGTTCACCAGGCTGCAGTTCCACAGGCACCGCCCGCGATCGAGGGTACGTTTCCTATCCATGGCACTATGGGTCGGGTGTTATTTGATACGGGTGCTACACACTGTTTTATAGCTACACACTTCGCGAAATCTTTAGGATTGTTAGCTACGGCGGAGAGCACAGTGACGTGTGTCGACTCACCATTGGGGAATGGGTCACTTATCTTCTTTATATGCCGGGGAGTGGGAGTAGAGGTTGGTGGTTTGGTATTGCCTGCAGACATGTTAGTGTTAGATATGCATGTTCACGATGTGATCATCGGTATGGATTGGCTCGTAGCATATAGGGCCATGATTGATTGCTTCAGTGGGAGCATTGTTTTTGCCATTCCGGGGCAAGAGATGTTTATAGTGGCGATGCCTCACCCAGAGGGAGGATCGACCGCTCATCTGTATTACATTGAGGAGGATACCTCTAAGGAGGTTGTGATTCCTTTGGATTCGATCCCGGTTGTCAGGGAGTATTCAGATGTGTTTCAGGAGATACCAGGCTTACCACCCAGTCGTGAGATAGATTTCGTTATTGATTTGCTACCGGGTACGAGACCTATAGCACGTGCACCGTACCGTATGGCTCCAGCTGAGATGCGAGAGCTACGGGATCAGATAGAGCAGCTTTTGGGATAGGGTTTTATTCGCAGGAGTACCTCACCTTGGGGTGCTCCAGTTTTGTTTGTGAAGAAGAGGGATGGTTCACTGAGATTGTGCGTGGACTACCGAGAGTTGAATAAGGTCACGATACGGAATAAGTATCCGTTGCCTCGAATCGATGACTTATTCAACCAGTTGAGAGGAGCTTCTTTCTTCTCGAAGATTGACTTGAGATCGGGATACCATCAGTTGCGTATCAGGGAGGAGGATGTCTCGAAGACTGCGTTCTTGTCGAGATATGGTTCTTACGAGTTTCGGGTTATGCCTTTCGGTTTGACCAACGCTCCAGCAGTGTTTATGGACTTAATGAACAGAGTGTTCAGGGATTTCTTAGACCAGTTTGTCATTGTCTTCATTGATGATATCCTGGTTTACTCTCAGACAGAGGAGGAGCACGCCGAGCATTTGAGGCAGGTTTTGCAGACACTTCGTCAGAACGAGTTGTATGCAAAATATGAGAAGTGCGGGTTTTGGCTGAAGGAAGTCCAGTTCTTGGGTCACATTATTTCCGAACAGGGAATATCTGTCGATCCGGGAAAGGTATCAGCGGTGAGGGAGTGGGGACAGCCCACAACACCAACGGAGATTCGTAGTTTCTTGGGCTTAGCAGGATACTACAGGAGGTTTATTCGGGGTTTCTCGGAGATAGCAGGTCCTTTGACACATCTTACTCGTAAAGGTGTGCCATATATCTGGAGTGATGCCTGTCAGTTGGCATTCGATGAGTTGAAGGACAAATTGACCTCAGCACCTGTGTTAGCATTGCCGAGACCGGGAGTTGAGTATTTGGTTTACACCGACGCGTATTTGCAAGGACTGGGAGGTGTATTGAAGCAGGAGAGACAGGCCATAGCTTATGCTTCCCGTAAGCTTAAGCCTCATGAGAAGAATTACCCAACGCATGATTTGGAGTTGGCAGCAGTGGTATTTGCCTTACGGATTTGGAGGCACTATCTTTTGGGGGAGAAGTTTCAGCTGTTCACGGACCACAAGTCACTACAGTATCTGTTCACGCAGAAAGAATTGAATATGCGGCAACGTAGGTGGCTTGAATTTGTGAAGGACTACCAGTTCGACATCTAGTACCACCCGGGTAAGGCTAACGTGGTAGCAGACGCGTTGAGCCGCAGGCCAGCAGATGAGGTGGCAGAGGTGTGGAAAGCTAAGTGGAAGGAATTGGGACACCAGGATGCAGTGGCCCGATCTTTCATGTCTGTGATGACCGTTACACCGCAGATTGTCACAAAGGTAGTACGGGCACAGGCCAATGACTCATTCTGTCAAGAGCAGATAGTTCGATTGCTAGCAGAGGGAGCCGAATCCTATACCATTAGTTCAGACGGGGGATTGCGCTTCAATGGGAGATTGGTAGTTCCGAAAGGGGAAGAATTGGGCACGATGTGATGGCAGAGTCGCACGGCTCACGGTTCGTGGTACATCCCGGAGGGGACAAAATGTACCAAGATATGAGACGGCAGTATTGGTGGAGCGGTATGAAGAGAGATATCGCTGAGTTTGTCTCGAAATGCGCCACTTGTCAGCTTGTAAAAGTGGATCATCAGAGACCAGCAGGATTGCTACAGCCATTGGAGGTTCCGGTGTGGATGTGGGAGAGCATATCCATGGATTTTGTCACGGGGTTGCCTACGTCGCAGAGGGGTCACGACTCCGTTTGGGTAATTGTGGACAGGTTGTCCAAGGTCGCTCACTTCTTACCCGTAAGGACTGATTACACTTCGGGACAGTATGCCCAGCTCTTCATTTCAGAGATTGTGAGACTTCACGGTGTGCCCCTAAATATCGTGTCTGACAGAGACAAGATATTTGTTTCGAGATTTTGGGAGAGTTTCCAAGAGGCAATGGGCACGGAATTGCGGTTGAGTACGGCTTATCATCCGCAGACTGATGGGCAAACAGAGCGCACCAATCAGATGTTGGAGGACATGCTACGCATGTGCATTATTGACTTTGGGGGTGGATGGGAGCAGTACCTTCCACTGGTGGAGTTTGCTTACAACAACTCCTATCAGTTCACTATTGGCATGGCTCCGTTTGAGGCATTGTACGGTAGGCCTTGACGTTCCCCAGCATGTTGGCTAGAAGTGGGGGACAACAAACTACTTGGGCCGGAGGTTATTCAGGATACTTCGGCAAGGATTGAGTTGATTCGGAGTCGCATTCGGGTAGCTCAAGACAGGCAGAAGAGTTATGCTGATGCGAAGAGGTTTTTCAGAGAGTTCCAAGTAGGGGACCAGGTTTTGCTCAGGGTATCTCCTATGAAGGGGATTATGCGTTTCGGGAAGAAGGGGAAGTTGGCACCGAGGTATGTGGGGCCGTTTCCTATTATTGAGCGGATCGGACCGGTTGCGTATAGACTCGGGTTACCGGAGCATTTGCATCGGATTCACGACGTGTTCCATATTTCCTCGTTGAGGAAATACCTTAGAGATAATTTGGCTCATTCTCACATTGCTGTGGAGGACATCGATCTCCAGCCGGATAGCTCTTATGAGGAGGGGCCGATTGCTATTTTGGACCGAAGCGAGAGGAAATTGCGGTCGAAGATAGTTCCGTTAGTGCGTGTTCAGTGGCGACATCACAATGTCGAGGAGTCCACATGGGAGCGCGAGGATGAGATGCGCGAGCATTATCCAGAGCTATTTCTAGCAGGTACTTTCTAGTTTCGAATTTCGGGACGAAATTCAGTTATTAGGGGGGAAGTATGTAATACCCCGTATTTTTGGCTATATTTATTTTTGGGATTAATTAATTAAATGCGTAGTAATTGGAAATTAATCCGGGATAAAAATACTAATGAGACGCGAATTGGTATTTGATTATGTGCATATATGATTATATATGTATTTGGTATTATAAAATTTGTCGTGAGATTTATATACGGCAATTTGGAAATTTTATTGAGACGCGTGGGACCGCCGCGTCACGGTATAATATTTTGATATTAAAAGTAAATTTAAAATCTATAATCCGTATGGTCGTTTTGAGTGCGCCAACGCGTCCGGAAGGCTCGAGATAGTCAGAAAACACTAGCCGGGGGTATAGTTTGGGTCCCGGGGTATTTTTAGGCCATACCGGTAACTTAAAGGGTATTTTAATAATTTGGTATTTTTGGGTAATTAAAAGTGACGAAAATTGAGAGTTGTAATCTGATAAGGAATTGACCCAGCCAACCCTTATTAACCCAACAAGCTACGGAGGTTTATTAAATTAGGTTTCCATAAGTTTCCCCAAAGCAAACCCTAGCCACCATAGCCTTTTGGAGAAGAAAGCTTGGAGAAGGAGAGAGAGAGAGAGGAATTCTGCAGAAATTCTACACCAAATCCACACCAAATTCAGAGACAAACAAGGCAAGTGGTTTAACTATGTTTAATTTCAAAGGATGTTCTTTCCATGTTAGAAAATTGATGTTTTACAAATTGTTATTGGAAGATAAATGAAAACCCATGTTAATTGGATTTAGAATTTGATTATTGAGGACCATTTGTACGTAGAATAGTATGGAGACGAAATTATATGATGATTATACATGATTGGGTGAAACAAAAATGGATTTAATTTGATGAATAGAGGGTTTAAAAATTAGGGTTCTTGTTCATGAATAATTTGGGGGAAAGTTTAATATTTGCAAATTTGATGGATGATTAGGATGAGTTAATCCATAAAAACGGGATAGGATGTGGTTATATTGTGTTTAGAATTGTTTAGATATCTTTAATCAATCATTGGGACGTATTTTGGAGAAGATTTGAGGAGTAAAAATGGTGGAAAACGGATTGGAGGAAAAATCTGGGCTTGAACTGGTCGTTCGTTAGAAGCAGACCCCAGGTCGTTCGAACGAACTCGTTCGAACGAGCTTCTAACGAGTTGACCAGTCGTCACTAACGAGTAGGGTTTTCGTTCGATATCTCGTTCGAACGAGATATCGTTAGAAAGGACAGTTCGTTCGAACGAACTGGGATCTCGTTCGAACAGCCTCGTTCGAACGAGACTTCTAACGACCTGACAGTCCAAACTCGTTCGAAGCCTCGTTCGAACGAGACTTCTAACGAGTTGACAGTTTGGTCCTTTTTGGATTGTTTTGATTTTTGGAGTCCCGGAAACTGGTTCGAGGGTAGAGCTAACATTCTTTGATGATGTAAGGATAGATTTGGGACTTTTGGGTTATTAAGAGGAGTATTATACACTAGAGTTATATTCAATGAACCATTTGGGTTGAGACGTGAGTGTCTACTACGATGTGAGGATGAATTATGGCATGTATGATTATAAACCGGTATAGAATATATAGTGATAATTACGAGTTAGTACGAGAATGAGAAAAGTACTACGATTAAAATACGGTATTACTAAGATGTGTGATTACTTAGTATTGGTATATGGATTGTGTGTATGACATACCTACCATACTTGCTATCACGGGAGGTTGCGTTCGCTTAGGACCCTCTAATCCTTGTGTGCCTACGGGGGGGATATAGACTGGTATCTTGATGAACATAGGTCATAGAAAGACTTATTGTGACATTAATAAGTCTGCATGATCATGGGAGCGTAGGTATGTGCGTGACCCATGTGATGGTGACTGTGTTCGCCTCCACTATTTGTGATTTGTGTTATCTGAACTATTCCTGAGAGATTCGGAATATGTGATCCTTATGTACGTGATGTACCGGGATGGATAGCAGAGTATGTGTGCACTACAGCTTAGATTGCGGGGTGCTTGTATCGTATATTTATGATGTGAATAATATACATTAAATTAATGGGAATCCTCATGTTAATGTTGTAAAAATATTACGTTATTGTTTCGAGATAGATAATGAGTTAACTAATAGTTATATCAATGGCATATTTTAGTAACTGAGTTTACGTTAAACCTCTATTTAATTACGAGCGTTGTTATATTAAATGGAACCGAGTAAAATGGGTAGAACCTTTGGTAGTTTAGCTAGTTATGTTGTCAGTTAGCTAGTAGTATGGGTCATTATAGATGGGTACTTACGTTAGGAGTGCACAGTTAGACGAGAGGTGAGAATATCATGCGAGTGTACGTCCTAACATGTACTTTGCATTTAATGTTTTAAATGTTTTTAAAGCACTTGCAGGTTTTTAAAATATAACTCCACATTCGGGCTCTGACCCGTTTGCTTTTCAAATCTCTTTTTCTTTGTAAAACCATTTTAGGTGACCAGCCACAAGGACACCAAGCATAGGTACTCATGCAGGTGACGTGCTGTAGCTGGTTGTGGAAGCTACAGGGATTTGCTCATAGACGCTTCTATCTTTGGATTCCAGAGTCACTATCTATCAGTTGTAGGGCATGTTGCCCATTTCTATTTAGAGCATCATTTACATTTTAGTTTTCAGACTTTAGCATGTTTTATTTCAGGTTCGGTTATTCATTTCTGTTATGGGATTGTAGCGAGGAGTTTTTCCTCCAGACTTTATTTACGCTATTCTGATGGTTACTCAGTTTACTTCAGCATGGTGAATGGTGTTATTTATTTCTTCATTACACTTGTTGCATGTTAATCAGACTTAAATTAAAATTTGGCAACTTGCTTTTTAAATACTAGGTGGTTAGAAATAATAAAATGTTTTCGACAGTGATGCTATTAACTGAGCCAACTTGGCATTTTGAATTAATTTTATAAAGGAGTAGCTACCCGGTATTTAATTAGTCGGGGTGTCACATTTTATTATTATTTCTCATGTTTCATCTCTTTTTCCAAGCAATTATGAATTCATGCAACGTAGTTAATTCATGCATAGTTAGGTTCAATGTGTCTAGCTAAATTCTTTATGGTAGGGATGCATGAACTCAACCCGATGTGATAGTTGCACGTGTATAAAAATTAATCCTCTAAACTTAAGGATTTATTATGACCGTATTGCGTAGAAACGCGATAATTGTAGATATTTGGATCTCGTTTGCTTCAGGGTAACCGGGATGCTTCAGAATGCAATTCGAGTGTAACTATCGCAATACCGATTTACTCGTCCTCTGATTAAGTATGGTGCGGGCTTGAACCTCATATACGTAATTCTTGGGAGTACTAAATTCTGGGTCTAATTAACCACTTAAATTTACGATTAGTTTTATACCATCAATAGACTAGAGTTGAGGGATTGTGTCCCTACCTTAAATTTCCAATTAATTTTAGTTAACTTCTTTATTTTTCCCTTTATCCTTTCTCACTCAATCATCATCTTTTTATTTCTTTTTAGAGTCAAGTTAGGGTTAACAGTCTTACCTTTGTCGTCACGTTCACTCGTCCTAGTTCCCCGAGGATTCGATACCCAGACTAGCCACTATACTCTGCAAGAGTGTAGTTGAAGTTTAGGTTTTTGTATTGCGATTGGAAGCCGATAATAACGATTAGCGTATTTACACGGACGCTTGGTTTCCACCTCGATCAATTACTATTACTATAACTCTATTTAATTTTATTATTTATAAGTTGTGCTAACTTCAAGAATCAAACCTTGTCAAAAAATCGAGTGTAGCATTGTCATGCCGTAAATTTTCATTTGTTGTGATTCAATCAGCGACCAATAACTTTGATGATGTGTGGTACTAGGGAAAGGTGGATTCGAAAAAGTGTAAAAAGGGATTATTGACAATGGGGTAACGACTGTTTCCATAAAGTAGTTGCATTAGAGCGTCTTATAATTTGCACTATTTCAGTTTGCAATGGGGTGTGACACTAATCAGTTTGTTGAGCATTGCATGATGCGGGGTCATAATATTGGGGTTATCGTGTGGTTCAATGTTCACAGGGTGTGTCACTCGACTTGTAAGATTGTGTTCTTAGTACTCCACTAATTTTCTTCATTTTTAACAATTATTCTTTTATTTTAAATAAAGCTCATGTTCATTCAAGGTTGTTAGGCTAAGAATATGCTTGGTAACATCATGGTGATGGATACGGTGAATATTCTGGTGGCTATCTTTGATGATGATCTTGAGATTGCCTATATTTCAAAAAATGAATTAATACTCTTTTGTAAGATGCAAGAACTAGATGGAGTTTGCATTATCTCATACATAAGTTTAGATTTAAGTTTTACCATGTTTTATTTAATTCATGAATGCATACATGAGGTTGGATGGAGTTTAAATTTTTGCATATATGAATGCCTTTCTAACTCACATGCATTTGGGTTATATATAGATGCTTATATGAAAATTTTGGAAGGAGTTTTGAAGTTATTAGATTAGTAAATACCCTCTCAATTCGGGACGCATTTTCTAAAAACATTGGGCATCAATTTATATCTAAAACTCTACAAAAGACATAAGATAAACAAATATTTATTATTCCATTCAATATCGGGTAAGTTTGGTACATATATAAAAGTTCTCTAGCATAATAAATGACTGTATGTAAAATATTCCTAATTTCCAATAATTCTTCATAATGTAGGTATCATTGGGTTTTGCTTATGATCGACTCTATTTCGAACAATGTATTTTGGGTTGATTCTTTACACGGGGGAACCGAGCTTGGGCATTAAGCTCTATATAAACACATAAGTAGTGTACTAAATAAATGCTTATAATAAAATTGTTGATTTCGTTTTACATAATTGTAATATAATTATGTCATTATGTTTTTTTATTGAAGTGGAATTAGATCATTTTTTAAAATCAAAAGAAAAATATCATTACTAAACTAGGAGAAAGTTAATGTATTTGTTTGATAAAATAAATTTAATATTTAGATATTCATATTTGACATGAGTAGTATACTAACTCCTTTATTTTCAGCAAGGAGAAATTTGTGTGGTATTGAAGTTTATGCAAGAGCTCTTGGAAAATTCATCGAAGTCTATACAAATGAAGGTCACGTGTTTTTTAATATTTTTTTATATTCTTTTTTATTTAGATATGATAAAAGCTAAATGTAATTTTATTTATCTTGTTTAGATGAAGGAGTTGGCTGATAAGTCGTCATATCAAACTCACGAAATCAATGTACTTCAACATGAGTTCATTGAATTTATTCAGCCCTATATTGTATGATTTGGAGCACTTGTCGACACAATTTTGAGAAAGCCAAAAGAGGACCGACGCATTTATGCGTGAATTTTCTATGTACATTTTTTGGAGACATTTTTTTAATGACGTACATAGTGGGTATATCTGGCTATGATACGTGTAGTGGGTCATTATTGTTTCGTGGATATTTAATGCAGATGGTGGATATATTTATTTGTACCCTACTAATTTTTTATATGGACACTTAGTTTGGTGCATTTTAGGTGTATGTGGCTTCAAATACAAAAAAATTCAAGACTGCTTTTATGTTATTGTAAATTTTGATTAGCATTGAGATTTATTTGTCAACTATGACATTAATATTGGTTATTAATTTTTTTATTATATGTTTAATTTATGATCGTTTATATTGAACCCTCATGTGATGAAATTTTTATATGACCTTTTTAAAATTTTGAAAATTGTTTATCATGACGCTTTTTAAATTAAATATGACATCTTATAGAGTATATTATGACACTTTTGTAGCAGATATGACACTTTTTAAAAAACTTCATATATAACCGTTACCTAATATGGGTATCAATTATGACACCCAAACTTATGACTCTTTTTAATGAAAAATAAAGAATCATAAAATGCATTTTATGACACTTACAAGATGTCATAAAAATGTTATTTTCTTGTAGTGTGCGGTCATTAGGACGACTCGAGGTTCTCCTTGCTGATTCAGAACTGCACGTTCTTATGGATTTTCTACGAGTTAATCCGTTGCGGATTTCATTGTAATCCATGTAAGTTGCAATTTATAGTTTATAGTGAAATAAAAGGTTTTACCTGAAAGGAGTTTTTTTTCTGAAATTTGCGTGTTAGAGATTTATTTGTGATTATTTGATTTATCTACATGTAGTTGCATGTTTTAGGGAAAAATAAAATGGTATTAAAAATTGACGCCGATTAAATAAGGTTAACTTGAAAATTTTCGAATTCGGTTTAATCAGTATCGCACACTCATTTTTACAAAGTGATTAACAAGAAACCTTTTACCACGATTCTAAATCCTTTCTTTGTGTTTGGTTAACCTATGGATTCCTATTGGGAATCAAAATTTTGTGTTTGGTTCATGCATGAAAAGTTGTATGGGAATGTACAATATATACCAATAATACCCTTTTTATATTATATTATATTATATATATATATATATATATATATATATATGTAATACACACAAATCTAGAATAAATTATTATATTAGTTAAATATAACAAAATAAATATTTTAACAAAAACATATTTGAGTTCATACATTTACAAATTATGAACCGTAATACACACACAGTGTGTGCGTGTGTGCACATATATATACAAAATATTACGGTTCATAATTTTTAAATGTATGAACTAAAATGTGTTTTTGTTAAAATATTTATTTTGCTATATTTAACAAATATAATAATTTATTCTAGATATGTGTGTATTATACTTTAAGTTAATTAAATTAATTATTACATGAGTAGAACAAAATGTCTAAATAAAATTTGTTCGTCTTTAAATTTAATACAAACAGACATAATAAAATTATCTCTAAAAAATAAATATTTATATTTCATGAGTAGTTTTTATAATTTAATACTTTTAGGGGCACTTCTGTCTTCACAAAAATTATTCGTAAGGATTCCCATGGGAAAATAAGAATCTCACTTATATTGGATGGATTTTGATTCCGCCCACGTTCTCACATCGGAGGTAATCTGATTTCATTGGGGCTTACATTCCCATGCAACTTAACCTCACACCAAACACAGTAATCTTACACTTTTCCAAAAATGTTCAGAAGGAATCAGATTCCATCCAACTTTATCGCGAACCAAATGGTTCCTTTTTTTGTAGCATACCAGGAGGTGTCCGGGCAGCTTACGTGCACCTCGACTAATCTTCATTCGCAGTTCGCTGCTTCTGCTGGCCAAACATTATTTTGATAGTACCAAAAATCGAACTGGAGACCAAACTCAATTTACTTCCAAAATTATTCCAATAATAACGTTATACCAGTGGATTAGGACCCTTGGTTTAAATGTATATGCAATAAAGCTTAGCCCTCTTGCAAGTAGGTGTCTTTTACCATCTCGTCCGTCCATTCTTATCCGGCGATACCTCCAACATTTATTATAGAGTAAATTACATTTTTGGTCACTGAACTATTATGATAGTTTTTAAATGGTCCTTTATCTTATGTTTGACTCATCTTAGTCCTTAAATTATGTCACTTGTGACAAATAAGGGATTCCGTCCATTAGGCCGTTAAATATAGACAGCAAAATGACAAATTCCTTTTCTATCCTCATTTGACACCATTAATAGCCCAGCAACAACATTTCCCACCATTTGTTCTTCATTTTAGCGCCAATAATTCTATATCCAACCACTTGAAGTCACCACTGAAGAAAAATGGTGGTTTATTTCTATTGTGGACATTTAGCTGAAAGACGTACCTCGTGGACGCAACAGAATCCCGGTAGTATCTTTTTAGCACGTCCAAGTCGTACCGAACAAGGTGGCTGCGGATTTTTTTATCTAGGAAGACATACTAAACTGGGTTCTCAAGGTTAGAAGAGTTCGGAAGAGAGAGAAGATGTTATGGATTATGTTGATGATATGTGTGTTTGTAATTTGGGTTTTGTTGTCTCGAAATGAGGGTGAGAAATGTAAGTGTGAAGTGAAATGATGAATTAAATGTATGTGTCATTGTAGCAACTGTTTGAATTAATGAATGAAATGTAGACTTTGTTTCAATTAATCTGTGTTATTGTAATTGTTTTTAATTAATTAATGAAAATGTTGCAACTACGCAATCATAAATAATAGAATAGAAACAACCATATTCATTACCATAAAAGTAGTTCAAACTATGCAACCTTAATTACAGTTCCAAATATGGAACATTACACCAAAAAACATCCAAAACAGTTAGAAGCAACACTAAACCTTCAGTTGCATACAAAAAACATCAGTTCGAGTTGCATCCACATCAGTTGCATACAAAAACCAGTTAAATCTAACACTAAAGCTTCAGCTAAACACATCCAAATATTCACTTCAAACTATTTTTTCTCTGAGTTTTTTTCTTTTTTGGTACATCCTTCTTCTTATTCTTTTGGGTTGTAACCTTTTCGGACAACTCCTTACATTGTGGCCAAAGTAACCACGCCTGATGCATTTAATCTTAATGCCATGTTTCTCAAGCTAAGTTCCAGATGTATGAGTTTCATCTGCTTCTTTGTTCCTCTTTTTCTTTGGTCTACCTGGTTGTGCCTCAACATCAAATGGTGTTAGTGGTTTCTTTGCAGAGGTAGGCCACAAGTCTTTGCCATTTAAGGGCATTAGGAGGTTTGCATATTATTGGAGATATTTTTCTTTGGTGTAACACTCATCCACATAACTTTTTGGTTTATCCCCTTTATATAAAATTTCCCCTAAACCATCAACACAAGGTAGCCCACTCAGCTGCCAGACCCTACAAGAGCAAGTCCTCTCCCTTAGATCAACAAATGGACTTTTAACTTGGAACTGAGATCCTCCATTCCATTCACAAATAAATCCCATAGACTCTTTCAGCAAGCAGCCCATCTTTTCCTCAATTCTTGGACAAATTACATCTGGGTGTGTCATCATCTTATCTCTATTCGCTTGAATTATTATCATTATCAATTCGCTAATTTTTTCCATCATTGAGATAATAGGCTTATCCCTTGCATCACCTATGAAATTGCTGAAAACTTCATAGTGGCTATTTATGAGAATATCATATTTTGGCTAGGTAGAGAAGTGTGACCTACTCCAATTATTTGGTGGTAGCATTGTATCCATCTATATGTATGCTTTTTCAAAAACCTGCTTCACTTGTTCCATGCATTGGGTGAAATATATTGATGTACTTTCTTTATCACATTTCCAGAATAAATCTTTCAATTGTTTTCCCCTAAACTCCCTCTTAAAATTGTTGTGGTGGTGCCTAACACAAAATCTCAACTCACATTGGGGGACAATAAATTGAAGAGCTGGTACCAAACCCTGCAAGCATATAGAATATTAGTTACTTTGAATATTTTTTATGAAAGTAAATAAATATTTTGCATGAAATAAAATTTAGAGGTTTACTTTCTGTTAATCACGCGTGAAAGTGAATTTAGATTCATTTCCCATCCCAACATCATTACACAACAACTCCAAAAACCACATCCAAGAACTCTTACACACTTTCTCCACCACAACAAAAGCAAATGGCCAAATTCCATTATTTGCATCTATACCAATAGCTGCTAGTAGTTGACCAGGGTAGGGACCCTTTAAGAAGCAGCCATCTAGACTAATAATAGGTCTACAAGCTTCAAGAAATTCTTTTTTAAGTGGCCCCAAAGCACAATACATTCTCTAAAATTGAGGGCTCTCATCTTCAATGCTAGACTCATTTACATGAATTTTGATGGTGGAATCAGGCATAGCCCTTTTCACTTCAGCACAATACCTCCACAGGTTTACATATTGGTCTTTGGAGCATCCCTCAATCAACATTTGAGCTTTTTCTTTGCCTTATATGCTTGACTTCTTGACACCCCAACTGTAAGGTCCCTTTTAACAGTCTCCCTAATTGCATTCAGAGGTATTTCAGGGTTGGACTTGAATGTGTCCAAGTACTTATTTGATAACTATGAGGAAGTAACAAACCTATTGGTGTAGGCTGCCTTGCAATTCTTGTGCACATCTAGCAATGTTTTCACTTAAAATGTTTCTTCACCGTTGATTTTTGAAGCATATATCATCCATTTACATGGTGAGGCATAGTTAGCTATAATCCTTATTTTATCATTCTTTGTGAACCTAATGTAGTTTTTGTTATGAATTGCATACTCTCTAACTGGTTGTCTAAACACATGAGTACTTGCAAACTTCTGGCCAAGTTCAAATTGAGGGTTTGCCATATCCTTTTCTGGATCAAACTCAGAAAATCAATATTTACAAGCATTGCTTCCCTCATCTTCAGAAGAAACCAAGCTAATGAGCTCATCAGAGTCATCTATTTCAAACACAAATCCCAAGTTATCTTCATTAACTCCCACATCCTCATCCATAGCCATTTTTCATTTCCCTTATTTTTATCCCCTCCTCACTCTTTATTGACTCCCACATCCTCATCCAGAGCCAAACTTTTTCTCCCCTTATTTTTATCCCCTCCTCTCTCTTCAATATTCTCTCCTGTATCTTTTTCTCATTTAGACCTAGGATCATCTTGTTCAAATTTTTCTACTTCTATTTCATCAAAATCTATCCCAAGTACACTAGGATTAAAGCACAAATCATCTTTAGGCATATCCATGTACACATCAACCTTCCTATATATAGGAACCCACTTACACATTTCCAACACTTCTACGTCACTTTCAAGTTTGTACAAACCAAACCTTAAACCCAAATGTGAATCCTTGTACCACAATTGGTTGGGATTATGACATCGTAATTCCCTAAGCATTTCATACAAGTCTTGGAGTGATAGTTTATCTGTATCACCAAAATCAAAATGGTTGACAAGTCCACCAACATATGATTTCTCTACTTTATCATCAAAATAGCCACCATGGTGCAACTCAATAGTGAAATAGGGATCACTTTCATCTATAATAACACATGCATAATGGAAAAAGGGTAAAAAAATGCAATTTTATGAGACATGGACATAATGAAAAAAGGGATTTTGATGAGAAAAATGGGTTATTGCAGACAATAGATCTCATAGGTACAAAAATTACAAGAAAATTGGGGGTTTTGATGTATAAGGTAACGATCAACTACAATGTCAAGCATAACAACTAAATAAATTCGTCTACTCTTAACTGAAAGAGAAAAAAATAGGGAATTTCACAAACCATATAGAGTTTGAGGGTCGATGAGAAAATTTCAGGAAGAAGATGACGTAACTTCCATTCCATTTTGTTCACGAACGATTTCAATGTTGGGTTCAGCACTAGAGAGTTAGGGATTTTACATGTAGATGATCAAAGAATGCCAACCGTTTCAAACATTGGGGGTAAATATTGAAATGCCCTTAGAAAATTGACATGTGAGAAGCACATGTCAATTTGTTGTTTACATTTAACGGCCTAATGGACGGAATCTCTTATTTGTCACAAGTGGCATAGTTGAGGGACTAAGATGAGTCAAACATAAGATAAGCGACCATTTAAAAACTATCACAATAATTTAGTGACCAAAAAGGTAATTTACTCTTTATTATAAACGTCTCTCATTTTCTCTTTTTTGGGGGTTTCTTCCCCTCCCTCTCATCTGTTCAGTTCCTCATTTACACACATAGGATAAGTTCTCTCTCCCTCTCCCATTATGACAGAAGTTCCTTAACTATCTAGAATGGATTTACACTTTGGAACTGTAAAATTAAAACGATGGAATCCATTTTCATAAGGAAACTTTTGGTGTTTAAATCTCCAGCTTAATTGGTTTAAATTTACAAACCAAATAGTCACTGATCTTAAGGTCGTTGGTATATTATTCGGTTCATATTTTATACCCATTTGAACCCCTAAGTAAGGTTTTTTTCTTCTCTTCATTTGGGTATGCATATAAGCATGCTTATGTATGTGCAACTCTACTTTCCTTTTCACACGAAAATTAATTCTTCATTTTCTTCATTTCCTCTTTAATTATTTGTTTTCAATCGTCTCCGCAGTGAAAGCCCTCAACACGTATTTGAATCGTTTCCAGGGTTTATCCAGTGGACTGTGGGATCATAGTTCTCATCATCACTATGGGGCCTATTATGTTTTCTCTTAACTTTTATGTACTTTTTTGGGTCAATGTTATTGTTCTTTTTGTTTGTTTATTGAGCCTTAATTTTATGCATTTTCATAGATTTGTTATATATCGTTTGGGTCATCTCCAATTGGAGATGTAGATGCGTAAATCTACATTCTTTTAACTCGTAATGGGTAGAAGAAAATGTATTTTTGAGTGAGATAAAATGCATCGGGAGTCGAATCTTACATTGTCGCTAGACAATGTGTAAATGCGGGACCCACAGCTAGACAACTGACTATTAGCCGTTCAGTCTGTGGGAAAGGCCAATGGCATTCATCCACCTTTTTAAATAAATAAAAATTCTAACGGCTATTTCAGAATCTAACGGCTATTTATTTTCGTATAAATACATTTCCATCCCCAACAATTTTTTAAAACAAACCCAACATTTATTCTTTCAAATATATTCTACGGATTCTTCTTCCGATAGTACTCCGCCAAAATACTTTTCGGTTACCAAATTTCAATTCACATGAAGAGGTGTTGTTGTGTTATGCGTACATAAAATATTCCGTATATGCGTACGTAAAATAAACACATAGAAATGAAAGTTACATATTAATTACTTCGTGGTTTCCTGGTCAACCACGGATTGCAACAAAATGCAATCCCGTCACCCATCAACATGTTTGGTAGATGTTGTACAGAGTTCATATAGAAATCGTCCCCTTTGTTGTCCAAAAGTTTCATATCCGATGCATACTCTGGATCACCAAGTTTTGTATTTATTAGATGTTTGCAATGTCAATGCTGTAATCTTTTTTCTATCTGTGCAATTTTTCGTTGTAGTAGACTGATACATTTCTCACCGTATTTATTAAATGTTTATGATGAAAATACGAGGTAATAATTATTTTGGTATGGAAATATGAATGTGGAGGTTTGGTATTTATAGGGGTTAATTTATAATTATTTAGGTTATAACGGATATTATACTATGTATACATTTTAACGGTCGAGGTTATGATAGTTGGATTCCTGGACGGCTATCAGTCGTCTGTCCAGGCCTTGGACAACTGACACTCGCCCGTCCAAGGGCTGGCAAATCACACTTGCACTCCCTCTACACTCTCCCACTGTGTACACTCTTCAAAAAACGTAACACAAAAAATGTAAACTTACATTTTCTTAGCCTCTCCCACTGGAAATGGCCTTAGGAAGTGTATATAGTTTTTTTCTCTATTGCCAATTATAATTCTAATTGGTATTTTTAAATAGGTGGAGTGGGAGATAAACAATGCCCAAAATTTTTAATAATATTTATTTAATGCCCTTTGATAAATTCATCTATATTTTATCAATTAGTATATTGGGTTGTACGAGGTGCACCTACATTATATAAAAGAAACTTCTACTTTTACAAAATTTGTTGTCCGCTAATGATTTTTGGGTTTGTATATTGCTTTAATTTTATGAAAGTGTTAAAATGTATGGTTCATGTTGCATCGTGATTTGTCATGTTACGATACGACATGACAATAATCATATGAGACGAATGCAACATCAAACGAAATCGAATCTATTTTACTTGGCATGGAAACGACTGTTGGAGATTTTTAAAATAAAGGAGTAAGAGTTTTTTGGGTGTAAAAGCCTTAAGAGCTTGTCCCACATTGGAAGTGTGAGGAAGATGTGGGAAGCTAACCCAAATATAAAAGGGGATAGTGTCCCACATTGGAAAATGTACAAAGCTAAGTGTCACCACTAAGCTATAAAAGGGGTGGGCAACCTTTGAGTCCCACATTGGAAAAATGTTAAGAATTTGTACACTTAATAAGTACAAATGGAAGATGAAGAGTTAATTCATCTAGCATTTAAGAGGCTATTCAAGAGACCTCAATACGGTACGAAGCACCGTACGCGCGTGCGTGCGGGTGCGGGGCAGTGGGCTGTAGAGGCGCTAGTGGCGCACTTTGCACTTCGCATGCCGCAGTGGTAGCGGGTTGCCGGGATTCGTCCGGGTCGGATCGCGGTAGCTCCGGTGCGGTCACTTTTTGGTTGACCCGTGCAAAACCGATTCGGTATTATTATACATGTTCGGAAAGGACTTAAGACTGTTGGTAATTAACAGTCATACCTGTTTGGAACTGACTTAATTCAACAGTCATGACTCTTGAAGACAAAGCCTTTCATTATCTATAAATAAAGGCTGCCTAAAATCGGAATTAAATTGATAACAAAAACCAGTTTCAAATTTTCATACCCTGCTATTACTCTCTTACTATTTTCAGGAGTTACAAATTCTCTTATTCTGTTTTGTGCACATAAACAGAATAAGAACTTGATTGGTTGTTCTTCACTGCTTCATCCAAGGGTTGTCTTCAAATATACAAGTTGCAGACAGTGCAATTGCTTCATTGTATCTTGAGTACGGATTTGCTGATTCCCGTTTGTATACCGAAATTCTTCGTGTGGGGCAAATACTGTATTTAGGAAAGTCACATCACGCCTTGAAGTTTTATAGTGACTATTCAGAAATTACATTGTTGTATTGAAGTTGACATTTTTGAGATAGTAAAGAGTTCCATTTCTGTATTTGCATACATATTATCCAACAATCTAAATACGGTATTATCAGAAATGGCCGACTCTTCAAAGTCACTTCGACAAATAACAAAAGGCTTTGTCAAATTGGACCGTTTTGATGGTGGTAATTTTCTGCGTTGGCAGAAAAAGGTTCATTTTCTTCTAACAACATTGAAGATTGTATATGTCTTATCACAACCGAAACCAAATGAAGATGAAGATGAAACCGTGGAACAGACTAGGCAACGCACAAAATGGGAGACCGATGATTATTTGTGTCGTGGTAACATTCTCAATGCACTTGCTGATAATTTGTTCGACTTGTACCAAAATATTGGGACTGCAAAAACTTTGTGGGAAACATTAGAGACCAAATATCTAACGGAAGACGCTACAAGTAAGAAGTTCCTTATCGGTCAGTTTCTAAGCTTTAAAATGCATGATAATAGGCATGTGCTAGAACAATTTCATGACATCCAACGCATCATAAATCATTGCAAACTGAAAAAATTAAATATGGATGATAATGTAAATGTTGCTGCCATAATTGAAAAACTTCCTCCTTCTTGGAAAAATTATAAGAAAGAACTCAAACACAAAAAGGAGGATCTTTCACTTGAAGAATTAGAGACTCATTTAAGAATTGAACAAGAGTCTCGAATTCTAGATGGTAAAGAGGAACAAGAAAATTCTGTTTCTAAGGTCCATGTGGTGGAGGAAGGAAAGGAGCAAAAATATGGCAATCATGGAAAAAATAACAAGCGGAAGAATTTTTCAAATAATTCTAAAGCAAACAAAAAGAAGAAAGGAAATTGTTTTCATTGCAACAAACCAGGTCACTTCAAGAAGGATTGTCGTGAGTTCAAGAAACTAAAAGGAAAAAGGAGGGACATCAGACACAAAGAAAAAATTTGCTTCTATGATATCCGAGGCTAATATGCTTGGAGAAGACAACTCTTGGTGGGTTGATTCTGGTGCCACAAGGCATGTTTGTAAGGACAAAAACTTGTTCTCTGCCTATGAAATAGTGGAAGGAGATGTTCTCTATATGGGAAATTCATCTACAGTTGCGGTTAAAGGCAAAGGGACAGTGGATCTCGAATTCACTTCCGGGAAAATCCTTAGCCTCACCAATGTTTTTCATGTTCCTGATGTTAGGAAAAATTTAGTTTCTGGAAGTCTTCTTAACAAATTTGTCTTTAAGCTTGTATTTGAGTCAGTCAAATTTATTCTGACTAATAATGGTACCTTTGTAGGAAAAGGATATTTGTATGAGGGCATGTTTAAGCTCAATATCAATGAAAGGGATTCTTCTGCTTATATCATTGATTGTCTTTCATTATGGCATAGTCGTTTAGGACATGTTAATACAAAGAAAATGCATTTCATGGTTAATTTAAATTTAATTCCTAAATATGAGAATGATATGAATGAAAAGTGTAAAATATGCATGCAAACGAAAATAACAAGATTGTCTTTTCCAAAAATAGAAAAAACTACATCTTTGTTGCAATTAGTACATAGTGATGTTTGTGATTTGCATGGAACGCCTACTAGAGGTGGTAGTAAATATTTTGCTACATTTATTGATGACTTTTCAAAATATTGTTACGTATATCTTTTAAACTCTAAGGATGATGTGCTTAATAGATTTAAGACATATAAAAATGAAGTTGAAAATCAATGTGATTCTAAAATAAAATGTCTTAGATCTGATAGAGGTGGTGAATATCACTTTCCTCAATTTTGTGAAGATATGGGAATTATACATGAAGTTACTGCACCTTATACACCACAACAAAATGGAGTAGCAGAAAGAAAAAATAGGACACTAATTGAAATGGTTAATGCTATGCTTTCTTATTCTGGTTTAAGTAAAGGGTTTTGGGGAGAAGCACTTTTAACTGCATGTCATATTCTGAATAGAATACCTGTTAAAGATAATAAGAAAACTCCTTACGAATTATGGAAGAATAGAAAACCTAATTTAGGTTATCTTAAAGTTTGGGGTTGTAGAGCTATTGTAAGACTACCTGAAACTAAGAGAAAGAAATTAGGAAGCAAAGGTGTTGAGTGTATTTTCATAGGTTATGCACAACATAGTAAAGCCTATAGATTTTTGGTTAGTGAACCTAATGATTCTGTTGAGGTAAATACAATAATTGAATCGAGAGATGCAATTTTTTATGAACAAAGGTTTTCTTCTATTCCTAGAATTAATAATGAAAAAGAAGTAAGCACTCCTTCACAGTTACCTGAAACTCCACTAGTAGAACAAGAAGAGATTAGAAAAAGTAAAAGACCTAGGAAAGAAAAAAGCTTTCGTCCCGACTTTGTAGTCTATCTTGTTGAAGGAACTAGAGACACATATTGTAATCAATATTCTTTGACTCTTAGCGTTAAAACAGACCCACAAACTTATAGTGAGGAAATTAAGTCTGTAGATTCAGCATTTTGGAAAGAAGCTATAAATGATGAAATGGATTCAATCTTGGGAAATAAAACTTGGAAATTAGTAGACTTACCTCCAGGATCTAAACCCATTAAGTGTAGATGGATTTTTAAAAAGAAAATGAAAATATATGGAACAATTGATAAATTTAAGGCTAGATTGGTTGCTAAAGGTTTTACACAAAAAGAAGGAATTGATTATTTTGATACCTATGCACCTGTTGCTAGAACCGCCACTATTAGAATTTTAATTGCATTAGCATCTATATATAATTTTGAGATTCATCAAATGGATGTGAAAACTGCCTTTTTAAATGGTGACTTAGAAGAAGAAATTTACATGGAACAACCTGAAGGGTTTGTTATGCCTGGATAAGAAAATAAAGTATGTAAACTTATTAAGTCCTTATATGGCCTAAAACAAGCACCTAAACAATGGCATGAAAAATTTGATAAAGTCATTATTTCTTATGGTTTTAAAATTCATGAATCTGATCAGTGTGTTTATAGTAAATTTTCTAATGGTAAAGGTGTGATCATTTGTTTATATGTAGATGACATGTTAATTCTTGGTACTGATTTAGAAAGCATTAATAATACTAAGAGTTTTTTGTCTTCTAAATTTGATATGAAAGATATGGGTGTAGCTGATGTCATATTAGGAATGAGAATAATAAGGAAAGATAAAAATATAATTCTCACTCAATCTCATTATGTTGAGAAAATTTTAAAGAAATTTAATCAGTTTGATTGCACACCTCTTAGTACACCTTTTGAACCACAACTAAAGATGATCCCTAATAATGGTAGAGCCATTTCACAATTGGAATATGCACGAGTAATTGGTAGTTTATGTATGCCATGACATGTACTCGACCTGATATTGCTTATGTTGTTGGTAAATTAAGTAGATATACTAGTAATCCAAGTTTATTGCATTGGCATGCTGTCAATAGAATATTAAAATATTTGAAAGGAACTATGGACTATGGTATATACTATAGTGGATATCCTTCAGTATTAGAAGGGTTTTCTGATGCCAGTTGGATAACTGAGCGGGAGGATCATTCCTCAATAAGTGGATGGATTTTCACTCTTGGTGGAGGAGCTGTTTCTTGGGGATCAAAGAAACAAACTTGTCTAGCTGACTCTACTATGGCAGCTGAGTTTGTAGCATTAGCTGCAACTAGTAAAGAGGCAGAATGGATAAGGAATTCATTAATTGAAATTCCAGTTTGGCCAAAACCAATGCCTCCAATATCTATACATTGTGATAGTGAGTCTACACTTTCCAGAGCTTATAGTAAAGTGTACAATGGAAAATCTAGACATATTGGCCTAAGACATAGTTATGTCAGACAAATGATTACAAATAGTGTAATCATAGTGGATTATGTAAAATCAAGTCAAAATTTAGCTGATCCTTTTACAAAAGGTCTTGCAAGAGGACTGGTGTCTAAGACATCAATAGGGATGGGACTAAAGCCCATTAATAATAATCACTCTTAATGGAAACTCAACTTGAAACTTGATATATTCAAGTCTCAAGTTCAATGATTAAATTACATCATATGACGTGATTGTAAGCACTATGAAATTTAACATCCCAAGGATAAGTGCTTAGAACATGTAATGAATAATGAAAGAGGATGGGTTTAACCTTAATAGATTTATGGTGTTTTAACTTACATGGACACCTATGATAATCTACCTATATGAGTGTGGAAGTGGTGCCGCTTCCTATGAGTATTGGGCTTGAATCTAAAGCACTCATGAAATCAAGGTACAGACACAAGGCCTAATTCATGTGTCGGCTTATATGGATAATCAGTGACTAAAAGATTTGTGTGTGAAGACAAATCCGGATAATCAATATAGATTGATAGTTCAAAGACAAGTCTACTATACTTTCATGGTTAACCTTGACGAACCTTCGCAGGGTATTGGTTCAAGTCGTGAGACACCAATGCTTATACACAGTCTTACAGACAATCAAAGATTTACAAAACTTATTTTGAAAATGGTGGAGGAATGTTGGAGATTTTTAAAATAAGAGAGTAAGAGTTTTTTGGGTGTAAAAGCCTTAAGAGCTTGTCCCACATTGGAAGTGTGAGGAAGAGGTGGGAAGCTAACCCAAATATAAAAGGGGATAGTGTCCCACATTGGAAAATGTACAAAACTAAGTGTCACCACTAAGCTATAAAAGGGGTGGGCAACCTTTGAGTCCCACATTGGAAAATTGTTAAGAATTTGTACACTTAATAAGTACAAATGGAAGATGAAGAGTTAATTCATCTAGCATTTAAGAGGCTATTCAAGAGACCTCAATACGGTGCGAAGCACCGTACGCACACGCACACGCGCGCGCGCGCGTGTGCGGGGCAGTGGGCTGTAGAGGCGCTAGTGGCGCACTTTGCACTTCGCATGCCGGGATTCGTCCGGGTCGGATCGCGGTAGCTTGGGCGCGGTCACCTTTTGGTTAACCCGTGCAAAACCGATTCGGTATTATTATACCTATTCGGAAAGGACTTAAAACTGTTGGTAATTAACAGTCATACCTGTTCGGAACTGACTTAATTCAACAGTCATGACTCTTGAAGACAAAGCCTTTCATTATCTATAAATAAAGGCTGCCTAAAAACGGAATTAAATTGATAACAAAAACCAGTTTCAAATTTTCATACCCTGCTATTACTCTCTTACTATTTTCAGGAGATACAAATTCTCTTATTCTGTTTTGTGCACATAAACAGAATAAGAACTTGATTGGCTGTTCTTCGCTGCTACATCCAAGGGCTGTCTTCAAATATACAAGTTGCAGACAGTGCAATTGCTTCATTGTATCTTGAGTACGGATTTGTTGATTCCCGTTTGTATACCGAAATTCTTCGTGTGGGGCAAATACTGTATTTAGGAAAGTGACATCACGCCTTGAAGTTTTATAGTGACTATTCAGAAATTACATTGTTGTATTGAAGTTGACATTTTTGAGATATATAAAGAGTTCCATTTCTGTATTTGCATACATATTATCCAACAACGACTAATATTCAACACGACACGTTTAATAATATTGACACCCAAATCAACACAATTGAACACCAAAAATTAATATAGCATGACCAAGAAGTTGACATGAATACAACTTTGCCAAAAAGTTTTGACACGAAGTGACACATCGTGTTGTTTCATTTAGTGTTATCGTATTGGTTTTAAAATACTTCTAGGTAAATGTCAAACTGGAAATTATCACTTTATTTTATTTTATGTCATAATGTTGATCTATTGATTAACACGAATTTACAAATTGATAGTCAAGGCACTGATCACTGTTATTCATCATAAGCTATTCATGCCTCTTTTTCGTTGACACTCACATCTATTAATATTTTTTTCTTCTCTATTTTATTTTTTGTAAGTTTTTCTCACATTTGTTATTCATTTTTTGTTTATTATAAGATTCCTTAGAATATCTTTATCGTCATACTATATATCCAAGTGTGGAATCTTAGTACATTTTGTTCTAATTTTGTCGTTTATTATGAAAACAGTTAAGTTTTTTTCCTTTATATAGTGAGTCTGCACTTTTATATGCATGCTTAACCTATTTATATTTTTAATTATTAGAAGGCATATTGATATCTCTATACTACTATAAATGCAATACAAGGAGTTAAAGCTCTCAACAAATAGACTATCCACCTAAGCTGCCTAATAAGCAATTTTTGTATCCCTCTATTCTTGGTTAATTTTCAACCCTTTTATAAAAGGCACAGCAAAACTGTCCCAATAATAAAACGCTACAAGAAAATGAGGCGTTTATAACATTGGTGGGCTAAATTATAGTATTTAACTAATATTGATATCGGTATACAGTGACGAAATTTATCGCTTCTTCAGTGTGCCACGTGGACAATTTTAATTAATGTTATTATTTAACAAATGAATTGTAGTAGTTGCCTTTGTAAAACCCATCCGACTATTTGATTTACTAAAATCTCTACATCTTCATAGATCTATAATAAACAAACGCATTAAATTTATAACCCAAACTGATATATAAAGGTTTACTAAATTCTCTCCATCTTCCTAAATCTATAATAAACGATCGCACTAAATTTATACCCCAAGTTTGATCAGTCATTAGATAATCTCTATTTTTCTCTCCGGTTGATTCATTTGGAGTTAAGACATCTATCTATCTATAGGTACAACCACCCCCACTCATATTCTTCTCTCAAACCATTTTATAACCATATTATACGAACATAAAAGAATGATAAAATTTTTTCTATCAATTTGTCCCGCTTAGATTGAGTTTCTATAATTGATCATTTGTGGTAACTCCCATTTGGTTACATGAGAAAGTGGAATGTCCCTTCTTTTCTCTTTCTCATATGCCTTATATTTCTCCTCCCAAATCAAGATATAATCTTAATCTCCTATTGGATCTTTCATTTCATTTTACTTTTACTAATTTCTTATTACTATGTACCTATAAATACATACTTTTTAGATGCACGTTCTGGAAGTTGTAATTTTGTTTTAGTTTATCTTAAAAGGATCATTTTTCAGGTATATATATATATATATATATATATATCAAGTAAGGGCACCTTAAATAAGTCCATATTTACGGGATCTTCTTATAAAAAAAATTGGTTTGTAAACATATCAGGGCACACCTAAAAAAATCACCCCAAAATGTTTTATTTTGTTATTTAAAAAAATTGGTCAATATTTGTCAGTTTTTAAGCAGTTAAATCAACTGCTTAAACTAGCATACATTGACCCATTTTTTTTAAATATATAAAAAAAACATTTTTATATGATTTTTTAGGGGTACCCTAAAATGTTTACAACCCCCCAAAAAACGTAGTTTTTTTTTAAAAGATCCCAAGTCGGGTGGGTCGTAAGTGGCGCCCGTACTTGATCCTTTCTCATATATATATATGGAGAGAGAGAGAGAGAGAGAGAGAGAGAGAGAGAGAGAGAGAGAGAGAGAGAGAGAGAGAGAGGTTCTCTAGTGAACCTAAAAAACTAAACTTTTTAATGAAGTTAATAAAAATCGGACCCAAAAAGTGAATCACAAGTGGACCTAAAAAACGAATCACAAGCTCTCTCTCTCTCTCTCTCTCTCTCTCTCCAAAAAGTGAATCACAATTGATATTTGATTAATGAATGTCTTACATAAGATATTATAGTGTTGTACGGTTTTCTTTGTAGCTGTGGACCGACAACTTATTCGGTTTATTTGTGTACAATCGTTTTAGTGGTAATATATATATATATATATATGGAAGGAGAGGATCACAAGTGGACCTAAAAAGCGGACTTTTTAATGGACCTTAACAAAAAAAATACCTAACAACTCATTAATTTTACTTCCTATAGTGTAATATATTATATGAGTCACTACTTAATTACATTACCATATACTATTTTAGATAACCCACTCAATAGGGCTACCTATTTATAGATTTTGAACTGAGATAGGGAAATGTCATGGTGGATCTGCTGATCATTCTAGTCGGTGGCCAGTTGTGGCTTTAGTGTGAGACCAGGACAAAGTGCTTTATAGAGATGTGGAAGAGAAATGGGGTATTTTGGAGATAAAAGGAGACTTTAGTACCCTTGCATTATTGGTTGACGGATTTGGCTACAAAGTGAGTTGTGAGGGATGTGCAATGGTTATGCAGCAAACGTAGGGAGAGATTGATTTTCCCAAACTTCTATTTTTGTCGAGATGTATAATGACACTTTTCCTTTCATTTAGTCACTATGGTAAAGCACAATTTAAAGGAGGGTGATTTTTTATGTTTGAGAGAGAGGGGGGGTCCATATAGTTAGGGGCTATGATTTTGTACCCTTAAATAGAAAAACGGCAAATTAATCTCAACAGTAAGTTATACAACAATTCAAAACCTTTATGTTTCACAATATATATATATACAACCCCGATCTTAAGAGGACTAAGTGGTGTGGACCATGGAGAGGACTTTCAAAAATAAGAAGAAAAACGTGGATGAGAAGGAGACATAGCCACACGGGTAGTAGTAAATGCTAGTAAGTCTTTGCAACCTTGACAAAAAGAGATGATTTTTGAAGAATAAGGATTTACCTACAGTTGAACATAAATGATTGTCCACTTAAAAAAAATATGATTTAACCATTCCTTTGGACAAGTTGAAAACTGATTTTCAAATTTATGAAGAATCTAAAGTTAACATTTTTAAGAAATTTGCAAAAAATGTAAAGGACTTGGTTTCTTGAAAACAAGAAATTTTTACAGTCGAAACTTTGCATGCCAAAGCTTCATCGTCAAATGAGTCGCCTATTATTGAAAATGTTTTCAAAAGTTTTCACAAGCAAATGAAACATGGTGGTATATATCATTTAAAGGAGAAGAATGTTGTTCCTCCTAATACTTTGAACAAATTAAACCCCTTAATATATGAAGACCTATAAGTTGTAATGTTTGTTTATATTTCCATAAAAAGGGCCATCGTAAAGATTATTGTTTTAAATTGAAGAAAATTCAGCAAGTTGAAAATATTGTCTTAAAAATAAAGTTAAATTGCACTTATCCCCCTCCCCTTTCTCTCACAATATCTCATACAGACCTCTGTAGTCCTTGGGTTACCCTCAAACACAATCCCCCCCCCCCCCCCCCCACCCTCTCTCTCTCTCTCTAAGCCATTGAGGTGCGATCTTCTTCTTTGCATATTAATCAAGGTTAGGATTTTTCTTGCGAGATTAATCAATCTTCTTCTTATATCTTACGTTTCTATCAATTTTTTTAATTTATATTTAATAAACGCTTCTATTAGTTCCTTTTTAAATTTATATTTACTGAATGCGCTATGTCTTCATTTTTCTGGTTTTAGTCTATAAGGCCACTAATGGAGTGCTTTCCCTAAAACTTGGTGATATTTTTTCCCTTTTGGTGCATCTACGTTGTATTATATTAATTATTTTGTTATTTGATCTTTTAAGACTTCCTTAGTTTGTATTCTTTTCCTTAAAAATGTGATTCTCAAGTTCAACCTTTTAGTTTGGTATGGATAATAATGAGGATGGCTTTTGTAAAGTAATGGATTAGCTTATGTGCTTAATCTATATTTTATATTATTTTTCTGGTTTTGAGTTAGATTAGATATGGTGAAATGAACTTTCATTTCCTATGTAGCTTTGGGTCACAAATCTTTTGTTTTGGACCTCCAAATACAACACTCTATTTTTTTAAGTGTTCTCACATGCTAATAATTTTCGTGTTTCATTTTTTGAAAAAAAAAATGAATCTTTTATTGGTTTTTTGAGAACATAACTGCGACTCTTTGCTAAGTAATGTATTTGGTGTGGTTGGCTGTTTATAAATTAAGTCCCACGTGAAATTAATGGGTTTGTTTGTTACAAATTTTGTTATCTTGGTTCAAGTAATATAAATAAAAAATTATCTCACTACTTGCATAGAAAATGTTCAATAAAATGAGTATTACTATATATTCCGGAGACTCATGTTTCACTCCCCTGCCATTTTCAACAATATCCAACAATCTACGGCCCAGCTCTGCCCCTATTACCTTCTGACATTGGTGCTCCAGTGGACTGTTCTTCAATTTCAAGTGAGATTTTAAGTCTTTTCAGTAGGGATTTTGAATAGACAGTCATATCTTTATGATTAAGGTTTTTGATTTATATTGATTCTTGTGTTTCTGATCTAGGAATTTTGAATTTCATATTGATTGTTGGATTTCGATATTATCAATGAATTTGTTTTCTCCAGATATTATTAGTTAACTAAATTTGTTGATTATGAGTTTAGATCAATTTTTTTGCATTTCCTTTGAATACGTGCATTTTTGGTCAAGTTCTCTAAGATTCCTATTGGCTATAAAGGAGCTTTGTTATGGATTCGGTTATGTTATGGGTTTGACTATATTACTTAATGAATACACGAAAGCAATTTATGTTCTGTTATTGAGGCTTGAGTTAATTATTGATCAAAATTTATGGATGGAAGCACAGTGATTAACAATATTGAATGTGACACCCCGCCTAATTAAATACCGGGTCATCAGTCATTTATTAAATTAAAAGAGGTTTTCCATTTGATTCATTCTCAGTATCACTGTCCAAAACCACCTATTAGTTAATTAAGCCGACGTCAAAATTCTTATCTTTCATTAAACAATTTAATATAAAATATTGAAAACTAAATTAAGACATTCACACAATTAATATAGTCTCAACCGTGATAATGAAATAAATAAATAAATATTGTCTTGCCGAATAAACCATCGGCTAAAAATCCAAACCCAAATAATAAACAACTGAAATAAATGAAGTCTGAATGGGGAAACATGCCCAACTGAGATATTGAAATGAAATCTTACACTAGGAAAGAAAGGTAGAAGCATTTAATCAAGTCTTGCAAGCCTGCGCAACTCTGTAAAAAATTGCCCTTGAATAAATCGTCAAGTATAGTGTCTCTGTTGCTGGACACCTAAAAGGTTTTAACATGGGCTAGAACCCAAAATATTTTGAAAACATTTAGTGAGTATTTATCACAATTTAAAAATCAGTTATTAATTACACATGTTAGGTTCATGTACTCTCTGGAGTTTCCTCACCTCTCAACCATTGTGAACGCCTAATATTTTCTACTTAACCCACCTATCCATACTACAAAAGCTAACTAGACATAAGTATCTATCTGGACTATCGACACCTCTAAGTCCTCGTACTGCCCAGATCATACGCTATTCGAGTTAACATCTCTTGTATGTTATTGATATCATAGGTAACATTCTCCGTCTCTTATCATTTAATTAAGTTTCACTACTTAATTCATTTTTATATACACATTATCAATCTGTCTACTTTCACAAATAAGTAGGATTATTCAAACAGTTATATATAGTTATCTCACTAATATATATAGTTACAGTATCTTTCAAAAGGACCATCGTGCAAATAGGCATACTTTGCCACCAGTCCATGTACCTCTCGTACTAAAATAAGTACTATTTGTTTGGCATGTCTCCTCGAACCCAAAAATCAAATAACAAGCAATGGAGGTGAATATAGTTATAAGCCTTTGGGCTACGCAGATACCTAACATGCCCAAACGGCCTCTCAATCTCACTAATATACGGCACATAGTGAGCCGCTCTAAGTTCTATGTCCTGGGGCATAAATCCAGGCCTCCCTGGAATCGGCAAAGTGGGATTGCGCATTACAAGGGAACCTCCATGATAGCAGGCAGCGTAGATATGTTCACATTTAACACAAGTCATATAACAGGTATACACACAACCTAATTCTATATCAAATCAGTAGGTATACACCCAACCTTAATTATTATTTTTCGTACGTAGTATTTTTCTCTCAAATACTCATCGTACCATCAATTTACGATTATCTCGCATCATGTTAATCCAAGTATTACTCTCTACTCTAAGGGTCCTAGTTACCCCTTAAATGAAATTCAGTAGCTAACTCTATCATACACTACTAGTCTATAAGATAATTTCACTTAAATTCCCCGTAATTCATTATCCTTCTCTCTCACATTAATTACGCCTTAATTTAAGTATATTATATCTCACCTTAGTCCTCTCATTAAGACTAATTTATAATTCCATCACAAGCCTACCGTAATACAACAAATTCCTCATTATATTTTAATAGAGTCCCAAAAGTATCCCGACGAGATTTTAGGAGTTCTAGTCTTAAAAAAGGAAGTTTCACATTTTCTGGGAAACCGAATCGATTTTCCAGGAGTACGAATCGATTCACTTTCCGAATCGATTCACCTCTGGATCAAATCAATTTGAATTTACGCATATCGTCTTCTTCCTCAATACGCAAATGCATTTTCACTATTTTTCTCATTCAATTGTCCATGGTTCTTTCTAAAACTTCAAACCAATTGTCCTCAACAATATCTACATGTTTTAGGATGATTTCCAATGTAATAAAATCCTCAAAACATTATAATTTCTTATCAAACATGGATCATAACATTTATTTATGAAAATCGTAACTTTTATGTTCTTCATTTATACACAACATAAAATCCAGATTTTTTCTCATCTAGATTATCACTCATGATATGATTTCATAACCTCTACATGCATATAATCAGTTTACATGAAATCCTACCCATAACATGGATTTAAATTATTCTTTTCCTCCAAGAATATGGCTTTAGTTAACATTTTTTAAAAACCCTATCAACATGGGCATTATAACTTCAAAGAAAACTATAAAAAACACTTGCCTTGCCTTGTGTGACCTGATTTTATGATTTTGATGTTGGATGCTGTTCCTTCTCTTCCAATCCTCACTCCATGATCGATAATGGAGCAAGATGACACTTCAATTTCTTAGAAAATCTCTCTTAGGCTTCACAAATGATCTCTCTTCTTCTCCAATGCATTCTTTGAGTTTTCTAACCCCTAACCCCTAACCTCTCCCATCTATATGCTGATAAAGAAGTTGAAAATTCGTAGGTATCTTAACCCTTAGGTACCAAATGACCAAAATACCCTCATTTGGTGCCTATTTAGTATAAAAATTTCCCGGGACTCAATCAACACCCCCAGGTTACTATTTTGACTATTTTGACCTTTCCAGAGTCATCTGTGAACTCAAAATCATCATTCGAATCACTCTAAATAATTATCCTATCTCGTCCTCAATTTAGTATACGCACGACTCTCGATTGAGATGAATTCAATTACGCTAATCTCACTCGTTATGATGCATAATAATTTCTATAATTTATTTACTATTTACTTAGTAAATTTAACACATAATATTAATCATTATCTCTTTCTCTTGATTAATATTTAACAATCACATCTTTATTTAATTTAATTAAATTACTTCACTCTCATAATTTAAAATAAAATGAATAATTTACCGAATTAATTAAATTCCAAATACGAAGAAATAAGGTGTATCACATACTTCCCCCCTTAGAGGAAATTCTTCCCCGAAATTAGGTTATACCTGCAAAAAATAACTCTGAATACTGCTCTCGCATGTCATCCTCCCTCTCCCATTTAGACTTATCAACACTGTGGTGTCCCCACTGAACTCTGACTAATGGTACCACCTTATACCGCAATTTTTGCTCACTACGATCTAGAATAGCCACGGGTCACTCCTCGTACTAGACATCTGGCTGCAAATTAATCTCCTCGAGTGGAACATGATAGAAAGCTCTCTCGCTCCTCATGTACTTCTTCAACAATGCCACATGGATCACGTCATGTATCCGCTGAAGATGATCTGGTAATCCCAGTCTATATGCCACTGGTCCCACTCTCTTAATAATCGGGAAAGGTCCCATGTATCTCGGCACTAACGTTCCCTTCTTTTCGAACCTCATAACCCCTTTTATGGGAGATACATGTACCAACACCTGGTCGCCAATCTCTAACTCTGCGTGCCTTCGATTTACATCGGCATAATTCTTCTATCGATTCTGAATTATTCGAATACATCCCCAAATTATCTCGATCTTGGCAGTCATCTCCTGGATCATCTCTGATCCCAATAACTTATTGTCCCCTACCTCTAACTAGCAAGTGGGGAACGACAAGGTCTCCCATAAAGTGTCTCAAACGGTGACATGTCGATGGAAAATTGGTAAGAGTTGTTATATGTAAACTCTACCAATGGAAGGTATCGCTCCCATCCTCCCTTAAAATTCAGGATGCACATCCTCAACGTGTCCTTTAGTATCCAATTTACCCTCTCAGTCTATCCATCTGTCTGTGGGTGGTATGTAGTACTCAGTCGTAAGTCAGTGTTCATGGCCTCCTAAAAATTGTGCCAGAAATGAGACACATATATCTTATCTATATCAGATACAATGTTGATTGATACCCCGTGCAACATAACTATCTCTGCTATGAATAGCTGTGTGTACTGCATTGTCTCAAAGTCGATGTGAACTGACAAGAAATGGGCCACCTTGGTCAGCTGATCCACTATCACCAAAATGGAGTCGACCGTTAATAAATGCCATTAAAATGATCTCCCACTTTCATACGAGAATCTCAAGTGGATGAAGCATGCCTGAAGGTCTCTGGTGGTCTACCTTAACTAACTTACAGGTAACACACTTTGAGACAAACTCTATTATATTTTGCTTCATCCCTGTCCACCAATACTGTCTCCTCATGTCCTGGTACATCTTATACCCACGAGGATGTACCGCAAATCTTGATTCGTGAGACTCAGTCATAACCACATGCCTGAAATTTTCATCCCCTCGCACAACTAATCTCCCATTAAAACATAGGCCTCCCTCTGAGCTGATTAAGCAACACTTTGTACCCTCAGCTAATAATTGGCGCACTCTGTCATAACAATACTGATCCTTCACCTGTGATTTCACTACCCGCATGATAATCTCAGGAGTGATAGCTAAAAATCACATGCATGCTCTGAAAATCTCATTATCGTGTCGAAGCTCACTCCACTTCGCCTTCCATACCTCCGCTAACTCCCCATTGGGTCTCCGGCTGAATGTGTCTGCCACCATATTAGCCTTACCAGGATGATACTGTATATCAAACTGGTAGTCCTTCTCGAATTCTATCCACCACCTCTACCTCATATTCATATCCTTATGTGTGAAGAGGTACTGGAATGACTTATGATCCGTGAATAATGTAAACTGCTCCCCCAAAATATAGTGCCTCCATATCCTCAAAGCAAACACAAACGCTGCCAACTCAATGTCGTGTGTGGGTTAATTCTTCTCATGGGGCTTAAGCTTTCGATATGCATAAGCTATAACCCTTTCCTCCTGCTGTAATACACCCCCAAGTCCCTGCAAGGATGCTTCCGTGTAGACCCTGTACTCCACCTCACTTCTAGCCAATATAAGTACGAGTGTTAATGTCAATTTATCCTTCAGCTCCTCAAAGGCTAACTGACAATGATCACTCCACATAAACGGTACACCCTTGCGAGTCAGGTGCGTCAACGGACCTACAATCTTTGAAAATACCTTAATGAAGTGGCGATAATACTCGGCCAACCCCAAAAAGTTATGAATCTCTGTCACTGTCATGGGATGTCCCCACTCCCAAACCACCGATACCTTAGTCGAATCAATAGAAATACCCCTGTCAGACATGATATGTCCAAGAAACTGTACCTCCCATAGCCGAAATACACACTTCTCAAATTTAGCATAAAATTGGTGGTCCTGAAGTGTTTGTAGGACCCTACGCAAATGCTTCGCATGCTCCTTCTCAGTAGGGGTGTTCGCGGTCCAGTCCAGTCTAATTTTTAGGATTTTTAAGGACCGGACCAATTAAATCCGTCCTAAAAAAATGGACCAAGACCGGACTGATTATATCGGCCACCCGACCTTTGTAGGTCCAATTTTTTATAGGATCGGTTCAGTCTAACTTTTCAGTCCTAATCTTCTTGAATTAATCATTTTAAAACTGAAAATGACCTTTAAAAAATGTCCACACTTGTCCAAATTTTTACATAATTGGCGTCCATTTGAGAAGCCATTTTCTACAATATACAAGATAAATTTATATAAATTATTATCTACAATATATACAGAACCATAAGAATAAACTTTTAGCTATAATATATACAGAACCATAACAATATATACATAACCATGCAAGAACCATAAGAATATATACAAAAACTATTATCTTTGGACCGTACCAGCTACGATGAGGGGAGTACATGGAAGCGGAGAGGCTGCGACGATGGCAGCTTAGAGGCAGCGGCAAGGCAGCTCCGATGGCAGGGGAGAGGATAAAGATGAGAGATGAGGCTTTGCAATTGAGATGGCTGCTATGAGGGGAGAGGATTTGCAGCTGGAAGCCTGCGATGAGGGGAAAGGAGAGAGACGAAAGATGAGTCTTAACCGTAACCATAGAGAAGAGAGAGACGAGAGAAAAATGGCGTGGGCACAAATAAAGAAAAGAAGGGAAGGGATCGATAGATAGGTTTAGGGTTGCAAAGAGACATTAGGCTTTTTCTTATTTACGATCGTACCCTCTCTCTTTATTTAAGTTATTTTATATATAAAAATATAATAAAATATATATTAATATGAACAACTGGTCCGGGTAGGTCCAAACAGGTTATTTAATGTGCCTAACCGAGGATCGGACCTACTAGACTGGCCTAGGAAAAAAAAAAACTAGATCGGACCGGTGATAAAAAAAATCGGTAAAAATAGGGCGGTTCGATTCGGTCCAGTTTGGTCCGCCGGTCTAATCGATTTTTTGAACACCCCTACTTTTCCGTACGAGAGTAAACCAGAATGTCGTCTATAAATATGGTCACAAATTGGTACGAGAAATCCCTGAATACCCTTTTCATGAAATTTATGAACAATTATTGTGCATTGGTGAGCCCAAACAACATCACATTGAAATCGTACGACCCGTACCGCGACAGAAAAGTTGTCTTGGGAACAACCTCCTCCCAAATGCACAACTAGTTTCTCTAATCAATCTTGGAGAGGTACTCAACCCCTCTCAACTTATCAAATAGGTCATTGATCCTCAGTAACGAATACCTATTCCGTATCGTGACCTTGTTAAGCTCCATATAGTCTACGCATAAGCGAAGCGAACCATCCCTCTTCTTCATAAGTAACATCGGTGCACCCCACGGCGATGTACTCCACCGAATGAAATCCTGGCCTGGTAGATGCTAAATTTTCTCCCTCAACTCCCTCCTCTCTGAAGGGGCCATGCGATACAGTGCTCGGACAATCGGTCTTGTACTCGATTCTAGGTCAATAACGAACTCGATCTTTTGGCTATGTGGTAACCCCGGTATCTCCTAAAATACATCCTCGAAATCTCTCATAATTGGATCGATTCTATCGAAATGATTACCTCATGTGAAGTATCCTCCCCAATGTAGTATAAGTGGGTGCTAGACCTTACCTCGAGATGAGGCATCGCCATCATAAACATCTCCTAACCCGAAATGGAGAACACTATGGTCCTCTCGTAATAGTCTATTATTACCCTGTAACCCGTTAACCAATCCATACCTAGGATAACATCGTATCCCTCCATATCTATCATAAGAAGGTCCGCTGCTAAGATAAGACTCCTAATAATAATGTACACACCTCTACATATTAAATGTGTATAAGTGACCCACTACCCAATGATGACTCTACACATATAGGATGAGTGTCAGTTGTATTTAAAAAATCGATTGCTTGGACAAATCTATTGGAAATAAAAGAATATGATGCCCCAATATAAAAAACAATCCTACCCTCATGACCATAAATAAGAAACGTACCCTCGACTGTTGGCGGCTCCTAAGGTGCGGGTGGCATGGGTACTTCTCGGACGTTATACACACGCCCGTAGTGCATCTGTCCCTACTGCTACTATGGGTTGGGGGTACCTATGCTGGTGTTAGAGGTAACGGAGTCTGCTATCCCTATTGGCTACCCTGCTGCTATGCCCTACCTAGATATGGGAAATCTCTCCTCTTATGACCCTGCTGGCCACATATAAAACACTATCCTGGAAACGGTCTCTGCCTCTGGCCCTACAGGCTCTACCGAGGCTGGACTTAGCACTCCTCTATTATTCCCTTGGCCCTTACGGCCTTGAGGAACCTGCTGCTATTGATTAAGGCCCTACTAACCCTATCTGTATCCTTGGCCCTCTAGTCGGTACCCTCCTGACCTGAACTTCTTGGCCTGATCCCCTTATCGGTAATCATGCCCCTGCTGCTTGCCTGCCTGCTATGGTGCTGCACTAGTACCACCCTCACTTGACTTTCCCGGTTGGCTAGGCTCACCTCCTCTAATGCTTCCCTTCGTGTGAAAATGATGGTCCTCGAAGTGTAATATAGCGGCATTGATGACATTTGTATATGTCGTCAATACGGGGTTACCAAACAAATATTGGTTGATCCTCCAGGCTAATCCATCTATAAACTTTGCTTTCTTCCATTCCTCATTGCTCACCTCGTCTAACACTAAATTAGCCAAATGAGTGAACTCCTCCTCATACTCAACCACGAAGCGATCACCCTGAGTCATCTCATTAAATTTCTTTCGCATTTTGATCTATACTACTGGCGATAAGTACTTGCGATCAAATCGCACCCAAAACTCGAAAATCATCATTGTATCTCTCTCCTCAACGATGGTAACTGACTCATTCTCCAACAAGTCTAAAAGTAGCCAACATCTGCTTTTGTGTCTCACTACACTCTACCTCGCACAGGAGATGTTGTATATTCATCTTCCACTGACACGCCTCAACAACATCAGAGCTACCCTGAAACTCGGGTGGGTGGGCCTTCTAGAATGTCTCCTGACTCTATACCAAGTCGATGGGCCTGGATCACTAGTTCCACCGATTACTGTGATTGGGGCTGAGGAAATGAATGACCATGGCTGTCATAGCTGTGTTAACCGCCTGGGCCACTATCTCGGACACCTGGGCCACCGAGATCATCTCCGGTGGTGGTTGTGGCTGTGGCTAAGGCACCTCATGCTCCTGCTGAGCCTCTCTAACCTCATCTCTGGTCGCTGTATCTCTCTCTCCTGGGTGGCATCTGAAAATAGATCAAATTGTATAAGAACATAGTTTATTCAAAATTTAATAGCAGAAGTACATATCTCAAACACGTAAAGATAAAAGCAATAGTCCTAATAATAGGCCTCTATATCAAAAGAATGATACGCTGAAATCGTAATAAGTCATACAGATCCTATGGACACTAGAACATGACGCTCTGATACCACCTATGACACCTCGTCCAATTATGTACCCGTTATCAGTCCTTTATTAAATTAAAAGAGGTTTCCCATTTGGTTCATTTTCAGCATAAATGTCGAAAACTATATTAATTACTAACCACGTATTAATTAATTAAGCCAGTGTCAAAGTCTTATCTTTCATTAAAAAAATTAATATAAAATGCTGAAAACTAAATTAAGACATTCACACAATTAATATAATTAATAGAGTCTCACCCATCACAATGAAATAAATAAATAAATAACTATTGTCTTACCGAATAAACCATCGGCTAACTAATAGTCTAACAAATAGTAAATAAATCTCACTACAAGTCCGAAATAAACAACAGGAATAAATGAAATTTGAATGGGGCAACATGCCCAACTAAGATACTGAAATGAAATCCTAGACTAGGAATGAAAGGTAGAAGTGTTTAATCAAGTCCTCCAAGCCTCCACAGTTCTGCAGCAAATCGTGCCTTGAATAGATCGTCAAGTCTAGCGTCCCTGTGGATGGACACTTAAAAGGTTTTGGAAATTTTTTATATCAAGGGTTAGAACCCAAAATATTTTGAAAATATTTAGCAAGTATTTATCACAATTTAAAAATCAGTTATTAATTACACATGTTAGGTTAATGTACACTCTCTAGAGTTTCCTCACCTCTCAACTATTGTGCACACCAAATATTTTCTATTTATCCTACCTAGACATACTACCCAAGCTAACTAGACGAAAGTATCTATCTGGACTATCGACACCTCTAAGTCCTCGTACCGCCCATACAATATACTATCCGGATTAACATCTCTCATATGTTATTGATATCATAGGTAACATGCTCCATATCTTATCATTTAATCATTTAATTAAGTTTCACTACTTAATTAATTATTTATATACACATTATTAATTTGTCTACTGTCACACGTTAGTAGGATTATTCAAACAGTTATATATATTTATCTCACTAATATATATAGTTATGGTGTCTCTCAAAAGGACCATTGTGCAAATAGGCATACTCTGCTATCAATCTATGTACCTTTTGTACAAAAATAAGGACTATTGGTTTGGCAAGTCTCCTCGAACCCAAAAATCAAATAACAATCAATGGAGGCGAACATAGTTCTAAGCATTCGGGCTATGCACATACCTAACATATCCAAATGACCTATTTTTCTCACTAATACACGGCACATAGTGAGCCACCCTAAGTTCTATATCTGGTGCATAAATCCAGACCTCCCTGGAATCGAAAAAGTGGGATCGCCCACTGTACGAAAACCTCCGTGATAGTAGGCAGCATAGGTATGTTCACATTTAACACAAGTTATATAATAGGTATACACACAACCTATTTATATATAAAATCAGTAGGTATACACACGACCTAATTATTATATTTCGTGCATAGTATTTTTCTCTCGATTTATCTTGTTATCGTGTTAATCCGAGTATTACTCTCTACTTTAAGGGTCCTAGTTACCCCTTAAAATGAAATTTAGTACCTAGCTCTATCATACACTACTAGACTATAAAATAATTTCACTTAAATTCCCCGTAATTCCTTCTCCTTCTCTCTCTAATTAATTACGCTTTAATTTAAGTATATTAAACCTCACCTTAATCCTCTCATTAAGACTAAGTCATAATCCCATCACAAGCCTATTGTAATACAACAAATTCCTCATTATATTTTAACAAAGTCCCAAAGTATCCCCGACAATATTTTAGGAGTTTTAAGCTTAAAAAGGGAAATTTCACATTTTTTGGGAAACCGAATCGATTCGCCTCTAGATCGAATTGATTCGAATTTACATAGATCATCTTCTTCCTCAATACGCAAATGCTTTTTTCACTATTTTTTTTCATTCTATTCTCCACGGTTCTTTCCCAAACTTTAAACCAATTGTCCTAAATAATATCTACATGTATTAGGATGATTTCCAATGTAATACAATTCTCAAAACATTATAATTTCTAATCAAGCATGGATCATAACATTTATCTATCAAAACCCTAACTTTTATGTTCTTCATTTATACACAACATAAAACCTAGGTTTTTTCTCATCTAGATTATCACTCGTGATCTAATTTCATAACCTCTACATGCATATAATCCGTCTGCATGAAATTCTACCCATAACACGGATTTAAATTATTCACTAAACCAAAAATAGCAATTTGGCACACCCTGATATTAAACTGTGCAAATTCTGGCACGGTTTAATGACAATCTGGCACACTTTAAAATAGTGATAAAATTTGGCACTACTTTAAAGTGTGCCAAAATTGAGTACACTTGACTAAAATATAAAATACCCTAAAAAAATAGTTATACTAACTTTTTATCTATGTTTAGTTTCCCTCTTCTCTCTCCTCTCTCATCTTCAATCTCTTGTTCCCCCTCTCTCTTTCTCTCGACCAAAATGCACACCTTCTCTCACCGCTCACCGGCTCCGACCTCCTTGATCTGTTTGCCCCGACATCAACCCCATCTCCTGGATCTCTCATAGGTGGTGGGCCAACAATAATGTAATAATTCCATCGGATCATCTCCTCCACGTGGAGTCAATGGCCAGTTTACCCTCCGGCGTAGGAAAAATTCCTCGATTAAATGCCGTCATTTTAGGTGAGTCTCTTGCTTATGAGGAAGACGATTTTGTCTTCCCCAACGACAATTTTTCTCAATAGGCTCTTGTTTCCTCTCCACAAAAGGTCCCGTCTTTAAAATCTGCCCAGATTTTGTTGTTTTGTTTATATTGTTAAGAAAATTTGTCAATTCTTTTTCAGCTGTTTGTTCCGATTGATAGACCTTGTATAAGATAAAATAGAGGAGTGGAAAAGAAAAATACAGACGAAATTAAACCAGGACCAGTTGCAGTTCCTACCTAGAGAGTTGACATATTTGTATTTGTAAAGCAGGATCTCAACTCTCCTAAAGGTTTAGTTAGGATCAGGTCATATTTTGAGTATGAGATGTATCCATTATGTACTAATTTTATTTTTAATGTCATTAACTAAGGAGATCGACCTTATTGTAACGCTTTTAATTTTTGGTTTGACATTTGTATTTATTACTTTTCTCTTTGTGGATAATTAAATAATTTAGGGAACAAGGGAGAATTAGAAAATGGAGGAAAATGACTGGGGTTGGAGGGAGTGATTGGAAGCACTACGTAAGGAAGGAAACGTCATATTGTTCAACAGCGTACATTGTTTTGTTTATTCTCTATTTTTTCTAATCAGTATTTGGAGATGTTTAAATGGTCAATTGAGGACTCAGATGGGTTTTGGTCTGATATTGCATCCGAGTTTTATTGGAAAGAGAAATGGGGTTAACAGATTTAGTCAGAGAATATGATTTCAGAAATGGGAATATTAAAATCGAGGTTTTTTCATTTCCCTCGTCCTTGTCGTTTATTGATCTTTAACTAGCTCCTTTTGTCTTTACAGCTTTCTACTTTTTTTGCCAGTGGTTTAAGGGAGGTATTACCAACATTTGCTACAACTGCTTGGATAGGAACATTGAGTTAGGGTTTATTTATGATGCTTTCAAAGAATAAAAAATGCACAATATAAAACCCCCTTTACTTTTGTCATATTCTCTCTCATTTTACCATTTAATCCCCTGCCAAGATTTCACATTCAGATTTTCATTTCAGAATCCCACACAAAAAGGTAGTGAGAGAAAATTGTTTATATATATATATATATATATATATATATATATATATATATATATATATATATATATGTGTGTGTGTGTGTGTGTGTGTGTGTGTGTGTGTGTGTGTGTGTGTGTGTGTGTGTGTGTTTATATATATGTATGTATATGTTTGTGACTTCTAGGGTTTTAAAATTGAGTAGGTGAAATGACGAGCTCGATGGAAGATGTTGTCTCTTTGGAACTAGCGGCACCTGCTGGTTGGAATAAGGTTTTATTTTCTCTCTCTCTCCATATATATATATATGTATGTATGTATATTTGTGTGTGTATGTAGGTGCATGTTGTGAAATTGAGCTGAAACTTGGATTTTGTTGAATTGTGGTGATTTGTGTGTTTTTAGTGTTAATTAGTTATGGGTTTTGTTTAATTTTGTAAGTTTGTTTAATTTTGTAAGTTTGTTTGTTTGTTTGTGTGTGTGTGTGTGTGTGTGTGTGTGTGTGTGTGTGTGTGTGTGTATTTATGTGTATATATATATATACTTGATCTGAATCCATAATTTTTTGGATTGTGATGATTTGTGTGATTTCAGCGTTGATTAGTTGTGGGTTTTGTTTAATTTTGTAAGTGTCTGTGAGATTATATATATACTTAAGTTGTCTTTATTACTTATTATTTGATTATGTCTATAAACTGAGTCTTATCATATCAAGAGGTTGTTCGGTAACCTATTCTACACATATTGATGTTGTATGGCTAAGTATTTGTATGTTGCTGATTCAAAATCCTTTGAATCAAAAAATGTTCGAGAGCTCTACACCATCGATTTTAGGTAACTACCATGGGAGAAGAGATGCATTACAATCCTCTCTTGATAAAATATGAGGTGGTTATAAGGATGTAGAAAATAAATTATCTTTTAATGCTTAAGTACTTAATTATCTTCGAGTTTCATAGTTTAAATTTTATATAGTGTCTCATAAGCTCTGGAATTCACATTTTTATTCGTAGATTTCAATATAAATCTAGCTAATATATTAACTAAATTAAGTTATTGATATTAGTAAGTTTGAAAGACGACGTTTCTTTTCGATGTGGTGGGAAAGATAAGTATGCGTGACCTTTTTCCTTTTCCTTGGAACTTTGTTTCACACTTTTAGAGGATTGAAGTTTTGTAGATAACTGAATGCTAAGTTTCTAACTTTTCCATTTTGTATAAAGAAGTTTATACATTCTAGATGATACAAAAACCTTATTGAATAGACATAGTTTGGGATTAGTCTCACACTCAATTTCACTCAAGTTCTAATAATTACTTAATGCCTAACTATATAGCATGAACAAAAATAAATTTGGGCATGTTTGTAGTTTTTTATACATGTGTTATACACCGTTTATGTTTGTATAAATATCTATACTCTATATAAATCACAGGTTGTGTTATTCATAGTCTAGGTATCTACAGAACTAATGCCAATATTTTCTTGAATACAAAAGTAAGGAAATGATAACTCATGTCACATTATTACATTATTACATTATTTTCAATATTCTTATTATCTAATGCTTTCCATCTTCATTTGAATTGATCATGTCACATGTAAAAGTAAAAGGGAACCAACCATAGGAAAAAAGTTGATGGATACAACCATAAAAATAAAACCATTGGTTCTATGAAAGGAATAAGCTCACGTAGTAGCAAGCACGTAACCTTATCGATAACTTTTAATTTATTTTCATTAGATTATAGTAGAATATTTAGTGTAACTTTGTTACTTTGTATTGTTATTTCTCCAGGTTAGTGCCTCTTAGGGGGTAGCATTTCATTCGAGCAAAGTATGAGTTTATTGATTGAAATGCCTTTTTTAATAACATTTTTTAGCCTTCAATATTTTCATTGGTTTTAAGCTTAAGAGAACTGTATTGTTTTTACTAATTAATTCTAATTTATTAGGTATGAAGAAAAGAGATGGATTTCGAGAGACACAAAATCAAAATCACCCTCAAAATGCGAGAGAATGGAAGGTTCCAATTCATAGTCACTGCAATGAAATTTTCCTACTTGACAGGTAGTCACATAAACATATATTTTTCCTTCTCTTCTTTTCTTTCATCTCCCTTATCCTTTTGGTGTTTATCACATCATATATATATATATATATATACACACAAGGCCTTGGATTTCACATCACTTTTGTAAGGAAAAAGTTTGATAATAAAAAACTTTTAACAAAATGATACGATTAAAAACTAGCCGTTAAAGGGTGAAAATCCAAACCAGCACCCAAACGGCCCCGTAAGAGGCATGGACACCTCTCATGGGACCAATGTAACTCGTAGGAACTGATCGCACAGTCACGAGCCTCTCGATTTGAGAATAAGATGATAATTTGAAAATATATCGATTCGGCTTTGAAAGAAGTCGTTGAAGGGTGAAAACCCAAACCAGCCCCCAAACGACCCCATAAGAGGCACTAACACCTCGTATGGGACCAATGTAACTCATAGGAACTAACCACGTAGTCACGGGCCTCTCGGTTTGAGAATATGATGATAATTTTAAACTATATCGATTAGGCTTAGAAACAAGTTGTTGAAGGGGGAAACCCAAACCAGCCCCCAAGCGACCCCGTAAGAGGCAGTCACACCTCCCACGGGACTAATGTAACTCGTATGAACTGACCGCATAGTCACAGGCCTCTCGATTTGATAATATGATGATACTTTGATAATATATGGATTAGGCTTAGAAACAAGCCATTGAAGGTTGAAAACCCAAACCAGCCCTCAAGCGGCCCCATAAGAGGCATTAACACCTCGTACGAGACCAATGTAACTCATAGGAACTGACCACATAGTCACGGTCCTCTCGGTTTGAGAATATGATAATAATTTGAAAATATATCGCTTAGGCTTATAAAGAAGTCGTTGAAGGGTGAAAACCCAAACCAGCCACCAAACGGCCCTGTAAGAGGCACTGACATCTTGCACGGGACCAATGTAACTCATAGGAACGGATCGCGTAGTCACGAGCCTCTTGATTTGAGAATATGATGATAATTCCAAAATATATAAATTAGGATTTGAAAGAAATCGTTGAAGGGTGAAAACCAAAACCAACCCATAAACAACCCCGTAAGAGGCACTAACACCTCGTACGGGACTAACGTAACTCATAGGAACTAACCACGTAGTCACGGGCCTCTCAGTTTGAGAATATAACGATAATTTGAAAATATATCGATTATGCTTAGAGATAATTTGTTGAAGGTGAAAACCCAAAGGCACTAACACCTCCTACGGGACCAATGTAACTCGTAGGAACTGACCATGTAGTCACACTCCTCTCGATTTGAGAATATAACGATAATTTGAAAATATATGGCTTAGGCTTAAAAATAAGCCGTTGAAGTGTGAAAATCCAAACCAGCCCCCAAGCGGCGCCGTAAGAGGCACTAACACCTCCCACAGGACCAATGTAACTCATAGAAACTGACCACGTAGTCACGGGCCTCTCGATTTGAGAATATGATGATAATTTGAAAATATATAGCTTAGGCTTGGAAACAAGCCGTTGAAGGGTGAAAACCCAAACCAGACCCCAAGTGATCTCGTAGGAGGTAGTAACACCTCAGACGGGACCATTATAACTCGTAGGAACTGATCGCGTAGTCACGAGCCTCTCGATTTGAGAATATAAAGATAATTTAAAAATATATAGATTGGGCTTAGAAATAATCCGTTGAAGGGTGGAAACCCAAATCAGCCCCCAAATGACCCCGTAAGAGGAAGTAACACCTCACACAGGACCAATATACCTCGTAGGAACTGACCTCGTAGTCACGGGCCTCTCAGTTTGAGAATATGATGATACTTTGATAATATATGGATTAGGCTTATAAACAAGCCGTTGAAGGATGAAAATGCAAACCATCCCCTAAGGGGCCCATAAGAGGCACTAACACCTCGTACGGGACCAATGTAACTCGTAGGAATTAATCGCATAGTCACGGGCGTCTCGATTTGAGAAATTATGATAATTTAAAAATATATAGCTTAGGCTTAGAAAGAAGCCGTTGAAGGATGAAAACCTAAACCAGGCCCCAAACGGCACCGTAAGAGTTTCTAACACCTTGCATAGGACCAATGTAACTCGTATGAACTGACTGCGTAGTCACGAACCTCTCGATTTGAGAATATGACAATACTTCGAAAATGTATAGATTAGGCTTTAAAAGAAGCCGTTGAAAGGTGAAAATCCATACCAGCCCCCAAATGACCCCGTAAGAGGCACTAAAACCTCATACGAGACTAATGTAACTTGTACGAACTAATCACGTAGTCACGGGCCTCTCAGTTTGAGAATATGATGAAAATTTGAAAATATATCGATTAGGCATAGAAATAAGCCGTTGAAGGGTAAAAAAAACGACCCCCAAACGGCCCTTAAGAGGCACTAACACCTCGTACGGGACCATTATAACTCGTAGGAACTGACCGCGTAGTCACGGGCCTCTCGATTTGAGAATATGATGATAATTTGAAACTATATAGCTTAGGCTTGGAAACAAGCCATTGAAGGGTGAAAACCCAAACTAGACCCCAAACAGCCCCGTAAGAGGTAGTGACACCTCGTATGGGATCATTATAACTCGTAGGAACTGATCGCATAGTTACTAGCCTCTCAATTTGAGAATATGACTATAATTTGAAAATATATATATTAGACTTAAAAACAAGTCGTTGAAGGGTGAAAACTCAAATCAGCCCCTAAACGGCCCCGTTAAAGGCTCTAACACCTCGCACGGGACCAATGTAACTCGTATGAACTAATCGCGTAGTCATGGGCCTCTCGGTTTGAGAATATGACGATAATTTGATAATATATAAATTAGTCTTAGAAGTAAGCCGTTGAAGGGTGAAAACTCAAACCATCCCCCATGTGGCCCCATAAGAGACACTAACACCTCATACGGGACCATTATAACTCGTAGCAACTGACCGCGTAGTCACGGGCCTCTCAGTTTGAGAATATGACAGTAATTTGAGATTATATTACTTAGGCTTAAAAAAAGGCGTTGAAAGGTGAAAACACAAACCAGCTCCCAAACGGACCCATAAGGGGCACTAATACCTTGCACAGGACCAATGTAACTTTTAGGAACTGACCGTGTAGTCACGGGCCTCTCAATTTGATAATATGATGATAATTCAAAAATATATAGATTAGGCTTTGAAAGAAGTCGTTGAAGGGTGAAAACCCAAATTAGTCCCCAAACGACCCCGTAAGAGGCACTAACACCTCGTACGGGACAAATGTAACTCATAGGAACTAATCATGTAGTCATGGGCCTCTCGATTTATGAATATGATGATAATTTTAAAATATATCGATTAGGCTTAGAAATAAGTCGTTGAAGGGTGAAAACCCAAACCGGCCCCAAAAGCGGTCCCGTAAGAGGCACTAACACCTCCCATGAGACCAATGTAACACGTAGGAATTGATTGCGTAGTCGCGCTCCTCTCGGTTTGAGAATATGATAATAATTTAAAAATATATGGCTTAGACTTATAAACAAATCGTTGAAGGGTGAAAACCCAAATCAGCCCCCAAACGGCCCCTAAGAGGCACTAACACCTCCCACGGGACCAATGTAACTCGTAGGAACTGACCGCGTAGTCACGGACCTCTCGATTTAATTATATGATGATAATTTGAAAATATATAGCTTAGGCTTAGAAATAAGCCGTTGAAGGGTGAAAACCCAAACCAGTCCCCAAACTGCCCCGTAAGAGGTAGTAACACCTCACACGGGACGATTATAACTCATAGGAACTAATTGCGTAGTCACGGGCCTCTCGATTTGAGAATATGACGTTAATTTAAAAATATATATATTAGGCTTATAAACAAGCCGTTGAAGGGTGAAAACTCAAATCAGCTCCCAAACGGCCCCGTAAAAAGCACTAACACCTCATATGAGACCAATGTAACTCGTAGAAACTGACCGCGTAGTCACGTGCCTCTCAATTTGAGAATATGAGTCGAAAATATATAGATTAAGCTTAGAAATAGTCCGTTGAAGGGTGAAAACCCAAACCAGCCTCCAAACGACCCCGTATGAGGTACTGACACCTCGCCCGGGACCAATGTAACTTGTAGGAGCTGATCAGGTAGTCACAACTTGCGTCAGATTTTCAATTTGAGAAGATAATTATAATTGTAACTCCTATATGTAATTTCTTAGCTTGAGTAAGCTTTTTTTTATAAATTACTTGGTAACTAATACCGTCTCTTTTTTGAATCCTATTTTTTTTGCAGGATAACATTTTATCGTTAGCATTTATTCACATGGAACACACGGAGAAGTCAATTAGTTTACGACAAGGGGATTATTTATTTAATGTCGTTAATATTCAGGATTCTAATTTTTTGTGCTATAGCCGTGAGGGATTTTATAGTTTTAATGTTAACTTTTATGGTCGTGCGGGCTTTTGTAATTTGATTGTTATATTTTGTGGTCGTGCGAGCTTTATACTACGTAGGTTTTATATTAGCAGGTTTTAGAATGTCCAGAAAATAGAGGAAATTTTACATCATTTTTTTTGGTCTGTGAACTACTAAAGACTTGTAATATTTTGAAGTTTGTATGTACATTAGTTTATCAACAACGTGCGAGATTTGTAATTTATGAATTTTCTTGTTTTCAAATAATTTTTTTTTCTTTTAGTAAAAAATTTGGCAGAGTTCAAAACCGTGCCAAAAGTATATCAAATTTTGGCTCGGTTTTGAACTGTGTCAAAAGTTTATCAAAATATACTCAATATGGAACATTTCAAAACTATGTCAAAAGTGTGCCAGAAATATCAAATTCTGGCACGGTTTAAAAGTGTACCAGAAGTGTTCCTATTTAGTCAAATCTGGCACACTTTTAAATCATACCAGAAAAAAATTCTCATTTTGGAACACTTAATTTTAGCACAGTTCAAAACCATGCCAGATTTGATCTGGCACAGTTTTAAACCGCCCTAGATTACTGTTTTTTGGTGTAGTGGTTCTTTTCCTCCAAGAAGATGGCTTTAATCAACATTTTTCAAAATGCTATCAACATGGGCATTATAACTTCAAAGAAAGATGTAAATAAACACTTGCCTTGTCTTGTGTGATATGATTTCGTGGGTTTTATGTTGGATGATGTGCTTTCTCTTCCAATCCTCACTCCAAGATCGATGATGGAGCAAGATAACACTTCTTAGGCTTCACAAATGGTCTCTCTTGTTCTCCAATGGCTTCTCTGAGTTTTTTAACCTCTAAATCCTAGCCTCTCCCATTTATATGCTGATAAAGAAGTTGAAAATTCCTAGGTCTCTTAACTCTTAGTTACCAAATGAATAAAATGCCCTCTTATAGTGTCGGTTTAGTATAAAATTGTCCCAGGACCCAATTAACACTCTCGGGTATACTATATTAACTATTTTGACCGTTTCATGGTCGTCCATAACCTCGAAATCATCATCCGAGTCACTCTAAAAAATATCCTATCTTGACCTCAATTTAGTCTACACACGACTCCCGATTGAGATAAATTCAATTACGCCAATCTCACTCGTTATGATGCATAATATTTTTTATAATTCATTTACTATTCACTTAGTAAATTTAACTCATAATATTACTCGTCATTTATTTCTCTTGATTAATATTTAATAACCACATCTTTATTTAATTTAATTCAATTACTTCACTCGCATAATTTAAAAATAAAATGAATAATTTATCGAATTAATTAAATTTCAAATACACAAAAATATGGGGAATCACACCGAAGTGTTTGAAGAAGATAATGGAGCTCTCACAATGGCTTTTATTTCTAAGGCAATGATTAGAGATAAAGAAATTCATAACCCTTTCAAGAAATATTGTGTTGTTATGACTCAACTAGATAGAGATAAGAAGAATACAAAAGATTCTAATATGGTTGCAGGTACCGTAGGAGTAAAGAGTAGCAACACAACTCAAAAGGAACCTAATAATATGTAGGGGATGTTGTTTCAAAGAAAAATCAGACTCCTAATAAACATCAAACCAACAAAGTTAATCTTTAAACAAATCCAAGATCCAATTCTGAAGAAAACTTTACATCCAAGACTCGATGATTAGGTGAATAATATTTGAATATTAGAGTAATATCTAAAAAAGGAGTAGCGAGAAGAGTTGAGAGGCTTATTAATATCCATAAGATTAGTGTTTTGAGAATTTTGGAGCCTAAGCAAGATGGTTCTAAAATTAGAGACTTTTTTTTATTAAATTTGGATTTGATAAGAGTAAAATTTGGGCTTTGTGAAGGGAGGAATTATTTATGAAATTATTGCTAATATAGAGGACATCTCTCTATCAAATTCTCTATTATAGGACAATAGATGTGTTATGAATTTTTCTCTATGCAAAATGTATCAAGATTGAAATAAGGGAATTGTGACATCGTTGGAATGGCATTTACAATGATGATACATGAATAGTTAGGAGAGACTTTAATGTCATTTCAAATCCATAGAGAAGGCTAAGGGAATCCAATTTATTTGAGGGCCTCCCGTAAGTTTAATGGATTCCTTGAAGTTAATGCTCTTATGGACATGGCACTTTCTGGCTCAAAGCATACATGATTCAATACGAGATATGTAATGCTAATATATGGAGCAGACTAGATAGGGTGGTAGTTAATTGATAATTTTCAGTTCAATTCAAATTGAGCATTTGAATAAATATGCCGCGGATCATTCCCTTATTCTTATTCAATTCAAAAAATCTCCAAACTTGATTAAAAAGTCTTTTAGATTCCTAAATTTTTGGACAAGCAAACCTTCTTTGTTAGAGGGGGTTAAAAACTCTTAAAAGAATTATACTGGTGAAAATCATATTTACTCGGTGCCTAATAATTTGAAGTCTCTAAGAAGAATTCTTTCTCAATGAAGAGGAAGTAATTTCAGCTATATTTTTTAGTTAGTTAGAAATTCTGAGGATATATTGTTTGCTAAAGAAATATAATATAAGATATACCCCACTAAGCATAATATAGAGGCATTATCTTATGATGCTGCTTAATATAATGTAATTGATACTTTGAAGGATAATTTACGAAAACAGAAAGCTCAAGATAAGTGGACAAAGAAGGGGATATAAATACGAAATTCTTTCATTAGTGTGCAAAGGGCAAAAGGAGAAAAGCGTATAACTCGCACATCACGTGAATTTCAAATTACTACTAATCTAAAATGTTATACAAGGTACTAAATGCTCCCTTTTTTTAGAAGTTATTCACGTGGCAACAAAAATTAAAATATATCCATATCTCCTCTCTACGTTTCTACTACCGGAAGATGTGGAGACATTTCGTATCATCTTATCTTAACCCTTCATATCCCCTCTCCCTAATATTCATTTTTGCATGTCTTTAGACCATCTCCAATGGTCGTTTCCACCTGCCCTATTTTCCAGCTAAGAAACAGGAAACCTAAAATAACTTCTCCAACCCACTATTTCTTTAACCGGCTTATCTTACGTGGTTGTTGAATCACATGGAAAATTTCCACCAACATTTCTACATGTAGAAATGAGGAGTCAGTTATTCTAAGTGACGTGGATACCCATGTTTGTCATTTAGCGCCAGATTTTGTCCCAATTTCCCTCCAATATCTGCAGCTCTCCTGCCATTTCTTCTTCTCTATATTGCACCATAATTCTATGCTACTCTCTACTTGGTTGCACTCTACTTGGAAGCAGTCGGGTATTGCTCAAGACGAAGCAGAGGAGGGGAAATTTTCTACAGCATTGCAGCATCGCGTGGTGAGTCTTCGTATGAATATTGAGGTCTTAAAGATTTTTATTTTGTATACCTTAACAAAATGAATTATATTAAGATAAAAAAATAATTAAATGAAAGAAATGGTTTAGATAAAACAATGGCTTAGTAAATTGTAAGTATATACCAAGTACACATGTATTGGTTACTGCCGCTGGCGCGGACCCGAAATCACAAACACACCAACCAATATCCGTGTGACACAACACCGAGTTTGAGTTTTGTGCACAATTGCGAGGGTCTCCCTAGAATTATTCCATAAATTACGACCCATATTTTGAAGATTTTTTTTTACATAAAAAAAACAGCACTATACAACTCAACTCAACTCAACAAAGTCTTTTCCCAATTATTTGGGGTCGGCTACATGAATCCTATTTTTCCATTCCATTATGTCCAGTGCAATATCTTCGGTTAAACCACATGATATCATGTCCTTTTTTATAATATCCCACCAAGTTAATTTAGGCCTACCTCTACCCCTTTGGTTACCATCAATACTAACTAAATCACTCTTCCTTACAGAAGCATCCATTGGTCTATGCTTGACGTGTCCAAACCATCTAAGTCGATTTTCTCTCAATTTATCTTCAATAGGAGCTACTTTTACCGTTTCACGAATTTGTTCATTTTTAATTTTATCCTTTCGAGTTTTACCACAAATCCATCTTAGCATTTGCATTTCCGCCACACTCATTTTCTGCACATTTTATTTCTTGGTTGCCCAACACTCTGTACCATATAACATGGCGGGTCTAATGGTCGTCCTATAAATTTTTTCTTTTAAATTCAAAGGTATACGTCTATCACAAAGAACGCCAGTCGCACTTCTCCACTTAACCCAGCCTGCTCTAATCCTATGCGTAACATCATCACTAATATCTCCATCTTTTTGTATAATCGATCCTAAATAACAAAAATGGTCATTTCTAGGTATTTCTTGACCCTCCAATTTCAACACATCTCCATTTGTCCTCCTATTACTACTAAAATTACACTCCACATATTCTATTTTAGTTCTGCTTATTTTAAATCCTCTTGTTTCTAAAGTTTCTCTCCACAATTCCAACCTAGCATTTATCCCCATCTTAGTCTCATCGACTAAAACAATATCATCTTCAAATAGCATACACCATGGCACCTCATCTTGTATTTGTCCAGTCAACTCATCCATAACAAGAGCAAAGAGATAAGGACTTAATGCTGAACCTTGGTGTAGCCCTACCGTAATTGAAAATTCACTACTTTCTCCAGCTGATGTTCTTACTGTAGTCATCGCACCATCATACATATCCTTGATCACATCAATATATCTGCGAGTCACTCCTCTTTTATGTAGAATCCACCATATTATATCTCTGGGTATCCTATCATACGCCTTCTCCAAATCTATAAAAATCATATGAAGATCCTTCTTTTTCTCTCTATACCTCTCCATTAATCTCCTCAATAAATATATTGCTTCCATTGTTGACCTCCCAGGCATAAACCCAAATTGATTCTCAGATACTGTTGTCTTCAATCTCAATCTATATTCAATCACTCTCTCCCAAAGTTTCATTGTATGACTTATTAATTTAATACCACGATAATTTGAACAACTTTGTATGTCCCCTTTATTTTTATAAATAGGTACTAAAATACTTTTTCTCCATTCATCGGGCATCCTATTAGTCATTAAAATTCTATTAAATAATTTTGTAAGCCATGATACTCCACCCTCTCCTAAGCACTTCCAAACCTCAATAGGTATACCATCTGGTCCTAAAGCCTTCCCTATTTTCATCTTTTTTAGAGCAATCCTGACCTCTGTTGTCCTAATTCTACGAAAAAATATATCTTCTCGAGTCTCCCTAAGTTCCTCTATATCTAATCTACTCCCGTCATCTCCATTTAATAACCTCTCAAAGTAGTTTTTCCATCTTTCCATAATTTCATCATCTTTGACTCGGACTCTCGAATCATCACTTTTGATGCACTTAACGTTATTAAAATCTTTTGTTTTCCTATCCCTAAGTTTAGCAAGCTTATAAATACTTTTTTCTCCTTCTTGTGTTCCTAATTTTGTATAAAGATCATCATACGCTTTTAACTTAGCATCTCTTACCACTTTATTAACTTCCTTTTTAGCCCATTTATATTTCTCAAAATTCTCTTCATTTCTATTTGTTTGCCACGTTTTAAAGCACTCCCTATTTAATTTTTACTATATTCTGTACTTCTTCATTCCACCACCAAGTTTCTTTAGACTATGGCCCTTTGCCTTTTGATTCTCCAAGAATTTCTTTTGATATTCTCCTAATGCATGCGGCCATCTTATTCCACATTATGTTAGTTTCTTCTTCACTATTCCATGTTGCTTCATTTAATACTTTATCTTTAAATAGTTCTAATTTCTCTCCTTTTAAATTCCACCACTTAGTTCGTGGGTTAATCTTCACTTTTCGCACTCGTGATTGATTTTTAATATTTATATCTAACACCATTATCCTATGTTGTGAGGTTAAGCTCTCTCCTGTGATAACCTTACAATCTTTACACGTTAATCGGTCTCCTTTCCTAGTAATGAAAAAATCTATTTGGCTCTTATGTGTTCCACTTTTATAAGTTATTAAGTGTCCAAGCCTCTTTTTAAAACATGTATTTACTAGTACAAAATCATAAGTCATCGCAAAATCTAAGATAGACTCTCCCCCGTCGTTCCTATCTCCAAAGCCATGTCCTCCATGCACTATCTCATATCCTACACGATCTTCTCATACATGGCCATTAAAATCTCCACCTATATAGATTTTCTCACCTAGGGGTATTTCTTGAATTAGTTCATCCATTTGTTCCCAAAATTGTACTTTAGTGTGCTCATCTAATCCTACTTGAGGTGCATAAGCACTAACAATATTAATTATGTTTTCACCTAATACCAATTTTACAAGTATAAGTCTATCACCTTTCCTAATAACGGTTACGGTATCGTCCTTAAAGTTTTTATCTACTATTATTCCAACTCCGTTCTTACTTCTATGTTTTCCTGTATAATATAATTTAAATCCTGTATTTTCTATTTCTCTAGCTTTCTCACCGACCCATTTAGTTTCTTGTAAACAAGCTATGTTAATTTTTCTTCTTATCATGGTATCTACTAACTCCATCCCTTTTCCTGTCATAGTCCCTATGTTCCAAGTCGCTAACCTAAGTCTAGTATCCTGGACTAGCTTCTTTACCCGCACACGTTCAACTTGTTGCAGGAATCTTGCGTATTTATCATCGCATCCGGGCGCCGATGCGACGCCCCTTGCCTATTTTTCTGGGATTTGTAATTGTCTAACCTTTACACAATTTGCAACAGGTATCAACAAAAATGCTTGATGATCTCATATAGATGGATGTATCATGAGTTCGTACTGTTTGGAAATTTGAGAGGAATTTTATTTCTAAGTTAATTTTTTTTTTAAAAACCTATCCATTTGATATTTCTCCAACAAACTTTTAAAATAATCGAAATTGTAGAAGCCACATGTGATAGAAATATCGGACTATTGGAGAAGTCATATACACTCAATGTTCCTCTAACTTCAGATATTTGTCAGGTGGATAGAAACAACGTATAGCTGGTGGTTAACATAAACTATGGCCCATAATGATTTGCCTTGGAATTATTTTCCACAATTATTTCTAGTTTCCAACTTTTGTGTTTGATAGAAAAGGTGGAAAAGTGACGATTTTCCAACTTGTATCAAATACACATCTGTTGGAAAATAATGATTTTCCTTGGAATTATTTTCCCTAGAATCATTTGCCTCGGAATCATTTACATTTTCCCACTTTCTTATCAAACAGGGCCTTAAAGGAGTCGACAAATTTTCTTGGTAAAGTGTTTGATGCCATTTTGAACGGCGAATTTTCTTAGAATGTTGAGCCGTGTGGATCCCAACTTAAAATCTCCCCAAGTGCTTTGTATTTGGCCTACCAAAGAACTGGCCATCCAGATTATACACATTTTCATTAAAGGGTTCTTTTGAGATGTAAATTTGGAGTTTGATTATTGGCAATGTGTATGTATGTATGCCTATCACTTATATGCACATGTTTAGTTCTGCTGGATCTTTGAGGCGGGTGAATTTTAGCGCTTGATTAATGGTTGTATTGTATCACGTTTGGAGACGATTTGGGTGTTTCCGTTTTGATGTTTCCTTTCATTTTGTTTTTTTTAATTTTAGTTCAACGATTTTTTTTTGTTTATATAAAAAATTAAGATAAAAGTCATGTTCCTTCCTATATTTGATTTTTTAGGATAATACTTTTTAAATTTATAAATCTAATTTATGTGATACAATAACATTTAGTAGCTTTTATGATCTAGTCTTTGGACTAACAATTTTGGACAAAATAATCAAACCCAACAAATTTTAAATGATTAGGTTCAACATATAAATACCCCGAAATTAAAACAAACACGCACTATTCAGAAATCGAAGCGTCAAAAACACTGTATTCTCTCTTCAATCAAAACCTTAATCGTACCATCTTTTCGATCAAAACCCAAAATGAATCTATGTCTCAATCAAATTTTGGTCAACAACAACATATAAATACTCCTGATCGAAGCGCTAAAAACTCTCTTCGATCAAAACCCTAACTCTCTTCGATTAAACCCTAATCGTTGAAGTTCTACATTTTACATTCTAAATCAAACTCTTCCAAACACCGCTAACAAGTATGTATACATTTTTATCACCTTTTTGTCCTTGTGTATTTTGTGTTCTCTTATGTATAAATTTGTAGACACATGGACTGATGAAATCACATTCTTCTTCTTCATGATTAGGCCTGTCAATCGGGCACTACGAGCCGAGCCTATGGTTGATCAAGCTCGGCCCGATTTTGATTTACTTGGCTCAAGCTCAAGCTCGGCCGAACGAGCTTGAGAGTGCTTGGCTCAAGCTCCGCTCACAAAGTAAATCGGGCTTCAGGCCCAATTTGAGCTGGCACGAATTGAATATTTCAATACATATTTATTTATTTTAATAATTAATATTCATATTTCAGCAATAAAAAAATATATTTTAGCAATAAAAAACAGATTTCAGTACTAAAACAAACCTAATTCAGCACTAATATATTGACATTTCAGCATTAGTAAAACACATTTCAGCACTAAAAAATTGATTTCAAAACACTAAAAAAAACACATTTCAGCACTAAAAAATATATTTTAGCACTAATATTGACATTTTAGCATTAAAAACTCCTATTTTAGCACTAAAATAACATATTTCAGCACTAAAAAAAAAAATTTAGCACTAATATTGACAAGTCCCGTAAGATTAAGTAAAGTAAAATAATAAATGACCGACCTTATTTTTGTTTCTTTAATATTAAGTCCAATAGTCTATTTCCAATAGTTTATTTGCATAAGGATAAAATTATAAAAATTATTTTGTTTTAAAATATTTTTTACATATCATAGAAAATAAAATAATTTTGTATATATATATAATTTTGTATATATATATATATATATATATATATATATATATATATATATATATATATATATATATATATATATATATTAATATTATTTCGGGTGAGCCTAATTCAGGCTTGAAAGTGCTTCGCTCGCGCTCGGCTCAAATTGAATTCAGGTTTACTATCTCGGCTCAAACTCGGCTCGGTTCAAACTCAATAAAAGCTCGGCCCAAATTTAGCGGGCCGAGCAAGCGGGCTTCGGGCCTGCTCGGCTCAATTGACAGACCTATTCATGATATGAAAAAATATATTTGTTTTCCTCATTTTAATTGCAAAACACACTTTTTGCATGTTAGATATATGTATTTCATCATTGTAATTTTCCTCATGTATACATCATTTATCAAGGATTTATCAAGGACTAACAATATATACATGATTGAAATATGTACATATACAAGCCCTGTTATGCGTGTACTATGTATATTTTGCGTGTACTATCAAAAAGTACACGCAAAATACACAGAGTACACGCACATTGAAATTAAATTTCTCAATTCATTATGCGTGTACTTTTATGTTTTATACGTGTACTCTATAAATATATATTTCAAATCCATATTTGATCAATCCTATGTTATTTTGGTCCGCGCCAGTGGCATTTGAATGATATTCCATGAGTTTGTAAGAAGTATTATTATTTTGTTAATATTTAGGGGTGTTTTTGGTCCGCGCCAGCTGCATTTGAATGATATGTTATTAGCTTGTAATCAGTATTATTGCGTGTACTTTTTTATTTTTTGCGTGTACTTTGTTGAAAGTACACGCAAAAAATTCATAAAGTACACGCACATTGAAATTCAATTTGTTCAATCCAATATCCATGTACTAATGTGTATTATAAGTGTACTATTTTGTATTGTTGTGTTATTGTTTAGGAATCATACGATCAAGCATGTTCAACTACAAAACTGCGTTTGAAGATCTTAACAATACAAAACCTTTCACATTGATAGTCAATAGTACTAATGATGATGAAATTCATTTTCCCCTTCGCATCAATGATAGAGCTAAAAAGTTACTTGGTTTCTACTACTACTATGAAGACATTTACCGCGCTTTTGATGTGCAACAGCTTCAAGTAACTGAATCGAAAGCGAAGGATTTAGCTAAACGAATTGAGGAGTATTGCTTCAGGGTTTTAATAATGTTGGAGCTTTTAGCATTCAGCTATTGTATCACTTATTTACTGAATATGTTAGGAATAGAGAATCTTGGTTTTTGACTTGTCAAACAACCTCTGTTAGGTATTACCATGAAACTGACGATATATATTATCGCCTTTAGCATGTATTTTGTTGAGACTTGTATAAATTGTTTGTGAGAATATTGCATGTACTTTTATTAAATACGCTTTTATTTTATTGTTTTAGTCTATGTTTTATTCTAATTCGCATGTATTTTATTTTTTGTACATATCATTATAGGTTAGTAATTTAAATTTTGTTTATAGATCAATATAATGGGGATGAAGATGAAGGCAAGAAGAGGAAAGAAACAAAAAAAGAGCAGTTCTGATGATAGTTCTTCATCCAGTTCCAGTTCTGATATAAATGTTATGTTTCGATATTGCTCAACTACTGCACTATGCAAATTGACAAGAAACCACATCCAGTTAGCTTCGGTTTCAGAATCAACAACAGCATATGCAACAGGAAAAATGCCCGAAATATAAAAATATATCAAAATTAAAATAAATAACATATCCATGTACAACACTTTGTAAATTGCTGCTGCTGGCACAAACCCTAAAACACATGGGAATTATATTATGTGTTTAATTTAAATTGTTTGTAAATAACAAGACAAAACATAAAAATGTACCGTACACATGATAAAGATAAAAAGACATACACGTTTACTTTCCAATCTTTTGCTTGGCTTTATTATTAACAACACTAACATCAATTACACGCATAAAAATGTAAAGTACAGGTGAGCTAAACAAAAACATTCAAAGGTACTTTACATTTTTAACGTGTACTTGGCTTTATTATTTCTAAATAAAAACACCTATCATCAAAGTAGACGCATAAAAATGAAAAATACACGTGAAATTAAAAAAAACATTCACGTGTACTTGACATGTATTATGCGTGTACTTTAATTTGTATTCAACATAACAATATCATCATCAAAGTACACGCATAAAAATGAAAAGTACACGTGAAATTAACAAAAATATTCACGTGTACTTGACATGTACTATGCATGTACTTTACTTAGTATTACACATAACATCATCATTGTTAATACCAAAATTAATCTTCTGACGTGGACCAATTAAGGGGAGACACGTGTCAATCTACATGGCACCCATAAAACACTTTTTGAAAAACACACTGACTCCGAAGAACTTAATTCCCCCGACCAACTCAGACAACCCGAGTAACAATTGTTCTCCGAGGAACTTCATTATACCGAGCAACTCGTGCATGACGAGCTACTCAGGCGGTCCGAGTAACTTAGGCGGTCCGAGCTACATAACATACCAAGCACTCAAATCAGGATAACCAAGGAGACGACTGCGCATTAAATGCTCATTATTATGATACAGATGTACATGTCTACTAGAGAACAGAGCATTGTCTTTTCATTTGTACAGCCTCAAGGCTATAAATACATTGTAACCTCCTCATTAGCAGGGGACTCAGAATTTCTTGGTGGATCCATTATCGAGAATTATGCAAACAATCATCAGTAACAAATACAGTGGACGTAGGCCATTCTTACAAGGCTGAACCACTTTAAAAATGTTTTGTCTTATTTATTTTTATCTGTGATTAAAAAATTATATCAAATCCAATTTTTTACATCAACAGATTGGCGTCGTCTGTGGGAAACGACCGCAATTATCATTTTTCACCAAAACAATTCATCACCAATGGCTGATCATCCTGAATCTAGCAATCGAAATGATGGAATCTCTCCAAATCCATCTACTCCCCCAAATGTACAATATTTGGCTGGAATAATGGCTAATTTGACCCAAGGCCAGACGTCCATGCAAGAAACCATGCGACAACTCATGCAAACTATCCAGGATGAAGTGCCAGCCCAGTCAGGAAAACGAAGCATTCAGAGAAATGTCCGATTACCTTCTTCCCGAACTAGGCGAACGTTATTCCCAGAGGAATCTCAATCTAGACGCACCGATTCATCTCGTACTGAGAGATCTAATGATCCCTCTTATCAACCTGCACGGACTTCCTCGATCGGAGCTATAGACACTCAACAAAACATCACTCTATCTCCAGAAAGGACTAGTGCTCTTAAAAGATTAAGTAGAGTCTCTCCTTTTGATCGTTTGGGTCCTAGGAGGAATAGAAGTCCCCCTAGGATTATGTCGAGGAACTCTCAACGACCATCTGATTTAAAGGAAGGCTCTTCCCAATCACGACCAGCTACTCGTCATGAAAGATCACAAGAGGCAAATTCAACACGATCAGTTGCTCGAACCAGTAGGATCGAAGAAGGAAATAATTCATGGAAAGGATTTATTCAGAGGTTGGAAGACAGGTTAGAGGAAATGTCTAAGGCCAAGAATCCTTTACAAAGGTCTTTTGTCCGAGGAACACCATTCATGCAAGAAATTGTGGATTTCCCCACACCGTTAAAATTCAAAGCCCCGGTAGTAATACAAAAATATGATGGAAAAACTGATCATGTTCTCCATATAGAACAATACCAAGCAACTGTTGATATCTACGATGTTCCAGATGAGATACGGTGCGGGGCATTTTCAGGAACTCTTACTGGATCTGCTCAAATATGGTATAATAATCTTCCTCGTGGGAAGACTTCGACTTTCTTCCAACTGGCCGATCTTTTTATTGGGAACTTTTGTTTTGGAGCAAAACCAGTTAAACGAGTAGCACATTTGTTAAGTGTTAGATAGAAGGCAGGTAAGAGCACCAGGGATTATATTACTCGTTTCAATAACGAGAAGCTCGAAGTTATTGATTACGACGAGAAGATAGCAATCACTGCTCTAATGAGTGGATTGTTGCCAAATAAATTGTACTACACTCTGGCCAAAGATCCACCCACAACCATGGCAGAGTTAATGGCAAAGGCAGCCAAAATTATGAACGCTGAAGAAGCTATGGCTACGAAGAAGAATATGGACACCAAAGAGACCAAGGTTGAAGGTGATAAGGCTGAGAAGAAGGAGCAAAAGAACAATGGTGGTAACAAGCAATCAAAAGCAAAGCAAACATTGGAACAGTTGAGGAAATTTGGAAACTATACTCCTTTGAAGGTAGACATAAACCACGTTCTGGAAGAGATCAAGCATAGCGAGGAACTAAACTGGCCTAAAAAAATGAAAACAGATCCTGACAAGAGGGATAAATCCAAATATTACGAGTTCCATAAAGATCATGGTTAGACTACCAAAAACTGCTTAGCTCTCCAGAATAAAATTTAAGAGCTCATCAGGCGGGGAAAATTGAACAAGTATGTAGATCGTCGTAATGGTGGAAAGACCAACGACCGAACAAAGCAGAGGTCTAGATCTCCTCGTCGAACAAAGGAGGACAAGAAGAGAAATCATGAAGACCCGAAAGATGACCAAGATGACCCCGATATCCCCAAAAGACCAAAATATCCAGAATGTGAGGCATTTTCTATCCATTTGGATCATTTGAATGTAATGTCATTACAGGAGGAGATGCAGGAAGTGGAGATATGACTGCCGAGAGAAAAGCTTACCTCAATGAGGTTCAGGCTTGCTCGTACATTTAGCGAATAAATCTGGCTGAAGATGATCACCCGAGGAAAGTGAATAAAGACAAACTGGTCATTGGTTTCTCTAAGAACGACCTAGCAGGTGTCCTATATCCTCATGATGACCCATTGGTGATCAAGATGAAAAAGAAGGAAGTGGTAATCTCACGAGTATTAGTGGATAATGGTAGCTCGACAGATATCACGTTCTATCCATGCTTTGACAGTTTGAATCTAAAGCTAGCCTAGTTGGAGCCATATCACAGGCCCCTCCTTGGTTTTACTGGCGAGAAGGTTTTTCCGCTTGGAACAATCAAGTTGGATATGCTTATCGGTACATGGCCTGCTTGTCGAACAGAAAGAGTACACTTTTTTGTCATGGATAAAAACGTCCAATCAACGTACAATATCATCATGGGAAGAGTAGGTTTGAAGAAGTTCGAAGCAGCGCCATCTACTGTACATCAGTGTTTAAAATTCCCAACCAATTTTGGGGTGGGAGTTGTTAAAGGCGACCAGAAAGTAGCTCGGGAGTGCTACTATTCATTTGCCGAGCAGGAGGAGCATGAAGAATCCAGAAAGAAAACTACTACCTATCAGGTAAATAAGATTGAGGATGCGGAGATTGAAACATTAGACCCTAAAGACGAGTCCCCACTTGTGAAGGGACAGGTCATGGAGGCCACCGAGAATGTTATTCTGGACGACGAGCATCCAGAACGAACAACTCAAATTGGTGCTTCCTTGGATGTGTCAATAAAGCAGGAATTGATAACATTCCTTAAGCAAAGAAAGCAGACCTTCGCGTGGAGTCATGAAGACATCCCTAGAATAGATCCAAATTTCTTGTGTCACGAGCTCAATGTGAACAAGGAGATCAAGCCAGTAAAGCAGCGGCGAAGAGTATTCAGTCCTGAGAAAAATCAAGCCATACAGGAGGAAGTAGAGAAGCTACAAAAAGCCTCTTTCATTGAAGATGTTAAATATCCTGACTGGTTAGCAAATGTGGTGATGGTAAAGAAGAATAATAACAAGTGGAGGATGTGTGTAGACTTCACCGATCTCAATAAGGCATGCCTAAAGGATCATTTTCCTCTGCCCCGAATGGATCAACTGGTGGATGCTACCTCGGGGCACGAATTGCTGAGTTTTATGGATGCTTATTCTGGTTATAATCAGATTAAGATGAAGCCTGAGGACAGGGAGAGTACCTTTTTTATTACCCCAAGGGGAACTTATTGTTATAATGTTATGCCTTTTGGACTTAAAGCGACATATCAGCGGCTGATGATCAAGGTATTTGCTGAGCAAATCAGTCATAATATGCAGGTTTATGTTGACGATATGCTGACAAAGAGTAAGAAAGCTACTGATCATCTAGTTGATTTAGGCCAGACCTTTGATTAACTAGAAAAATATCAAATGAAACTGAATCCCACCAAATGCATATTTGGAGTACGAGAAGGCATGTTTCTCGGATACATTGTTAACCAACGAGGAATTGAGTCGAATCCTAACAAGATCAAAGCTCTATTGGAACTGCGATCTCCTACGACGAAGAAGGAAGTGCAAAGTCTCACAGGGCGAGTTGCATCACTTAATAGGTTTGTATCACGAGCAACTAACAGATGCCTACCATTCTTCAAAACACTCCGAAAGACTTTCAAGTGGAATGATGAATGTGAAAAGGCCTTTCAAGAATTGAAGAAATACTTGGGAGAACCTCCATTGTTGTCTAGACCAGTGATGGGAGAGAAATTATACTTGTATCTGGCAGTTTCAAAAAACGCAGTAAGCTCGGCGTTGATAAGAGTGGAGGATGGAGTGCAAAAACCAATCTATTACACTAGCAAGGCCTTTAGAGGAGCAGAAATCAGATATCCAAGGCTGAAAAAGTTGGCACTAGCATTGATCGAAGCAAGTAGAAGGATGAGGCCATACTTCCAAGCTCATACTATAGTTGTGTATACAGATATGCCGTTAAGGCAAGCTCTGCACAAACCAGAGAAATCAGGAAGATTGATGTATTGGGTTATAGAATTGGGTGAATACGATATAATTTATGAGCTTAGGTCGTCACTCAAAGGGCAACCAGTGGCAGATTTTATCGCAGAATTCACTTATCCAGACACCTCCGAAGAGCATAAGTTGAATACTGAACAATCTGTGGTTGTTACAGGATCATCAAACTTAAACCCCGACCAACTTAAGTCGGTGGAGGAGCAAGAGAAAATGGTCGACGACCAACAAGAAGTGCTAGACAAAGATATAAAGAAGCATCAAATATTCTACCGAGGAACTCTATCTGACCAAGAGCTTGATAATGAGATGCCTGTGTGGAATTTATATGTAGATGGCTCTTCTTGCACTACGGGCAGTGGAGCAGGAATTATTTTAAACAGCCCTGATGAGATCGATGTGGAGTATGCTTTTCGTTTTCAATTTAAGGCTTCAAATAATGAGGCTGAATATAAAGCTATGATCATGGGTCTCAGAGTAGCCAAAACTATGAAAGCAGAGCAGGTCGTTGCATTCAGTGACTCACAGTTGATTATAAATCAGATGTTGGGAGTGTATGCAGCAAAAGGAGAATTAATGATGCAATATCATGCGAAAGCAATGGAGGTTGTATCAAGCTTTAGTGTAGTTCGGTTGATCAGAATACCAAGATTGGAGAATGCAAGAGAAGATGCATTAGCTCGGTTAGCCTCAGCCACGCGCACCGAACTACGAAGAACAATCCCAATAGAAATCTTGACTAGTCGGAGCATTGACAAAGATCTGACGATGAACTTCATTGCTCTTGATTTAGGACCATCTTGGATGGATCCTATCAGGGCCTATATTGAGGATGGAGTTTTACCAACTGATAAACTCGCAGCTAAGAAACTAAAGTTTAAAGCTGCTCGTTATGTATTGACCCATGGCATTTTGTACAAACGAGGAGTGATAGCAGGGCTACAAAGATGCGTCCATCCCTCTGAAGTAAAAGACTTGATTGAAGAGGTTCATGAAGGGTCTTGTGGAGCCCATGTAGCTGGTCGAACTCTCCTACGAAGAATAACCACACAGGGGTACTATTGGCCGATGATGAGAGCTGATTGTGCAGCCTATGCTAAGAAGTGCGATAAGTGCCAACGCTTCTCGAACATTCGAAGAACTCCTCAGGCATTGTTAACACCCATAACATCCCCTTGGCCATTTGCTATGTGGGGAATAGATTTGGTCGGACCACTCCTAACGACCAAGGGAAGATTCAAATACCTCGTAGTCGCTGTGGATTACTTTACCAAATGGGTGGAAGCTGAACCCCTTATTGATATGACATACGATAAAGTCTATCAATTCATTTGAAAAAACATTATTTGCAGATATGGTCTCCCACATACACTCATTACTGACCATGGAACCCAATTTGACAACGAGGAGTTCGCTGCATACTGTCATCAATCCAATATTCTGAAAACTCATTCTACACCAGGCCATCCCCAGAGCAATGGACAAACTGAGGTGACAAATAGAACCCTACTAAATGGTTTGAAAAAATAATTGGACGATGCAAAGGCAAATTGGATTAACGAGCTACATTATGTGCTATGGCTTATCGTACTACGCTGCGAGTAGCAACAGGAGAATCTCCATACATGATGGCATTTGGAAGTGAAGCAGTTATACCTGCTGAGTTGGGCCTACACACACACAGAGTGCTGAATTTCAATTCTCCTATCAGCGATTTCATGAGGCGATTAGATCTAGATATGCTCAAAGAAGTCAGAGAAGCAGCAGCGATCAGGAATGCTGCATACCAACAACGAACAACATTATTTTATAACAATAGGGTAAAGAAGTGTGAGTTGAAAGAGGGAGACTATGTGCTGAAGAAAGTAATTCAAAAGAACAACAAACTGGAAGCTAACTGGCTTGGACCCTACAGAGTAACAGAAGTTGTTCGACCAGGGACATACAGGATTGAAACCTTGGAGGGAGAAGAATTTAAGAATGCATGGAATGTAGAGCATCTACGCAAGTATTATCAATAGTTGGGATTCCTATGTAAATGCAGTTATTTTCAGTATGAATAAAGTGTTGAAATTTTTACCCAATTCTCTCTTTTTGATGAAATTTTTCGGAGTATTAGTGCTACACACTATGCATCAAGTTCAGAAAAACTCAGAAAAACTCCACCAACTACGGTTGGTCGGTATTAAAAATCTACCAACTACGGTTGGTCGGTAAATAAAATCCACCAATTACAGTTGGTCGGTACCAACTACGGTTGGTCGGTACCAACTACGGTTGGTCGGTAAATAAAATCCACCAACTCCGGTTGGTCGGTAAATAAAATCCACCAACTATGGTTGGTCGGTAAATAAAATCCACCAACTATGGTTGGTCGGTAAATAAAATCCATCAACTACGGTTGGTCGATAAATAAAATCCACCAACTACGGTTGGTCGGTATTAAAAATCCACCAACTACAGTTGGTCGGTAAATAAAATCCACCAACTACGATTGGTCGGTATTAAAAATCAACCAACTACGACTGGTCGGTAAATAAAATCCACCAACTACGGTTGGTCGGGAAACTAATTTACAATCAACTCAGGTTGGTTAAACTAAGCAGGATCATGGGGTGAAAGTCGTTTCATTGCTTAGGATCAAAGGGTGATAAGTCACTTTAATCAAAAAATAAAATAGAATGGACCTATCAAAATATGCATATATTCACAAACAAATACATTTTGTAGAATAGAAGATCATGGAAAAGCAGAAAACTAAAACTTTTCATTCAAATCAAGAAAGGATTACATATACTGTGGAAAGTAGAAGTCATTACATAAAAATCCTATTCTATCGGTTTCTTTCCCTCTGCCTTTGATACAAGGTCTACCCCAGCTGGAGGATCATCAAGACTATAAGGGTAATTAATGAAGTTCAGATTCTGTAACATTCTGATGTTCATTATAGATGGATGGTCAAGCAGGTGTTCTGGGCGAGATATTTCGAAATCTGAATGAAGACTATAATCATCAAGATACTTGGAGATTAGAACGCGAGGAATCGCCCGAGCTGGAATCTAACTGATGTCGAGCTTGAAAGGAGGCACGGGCAAAGTGAGCACTCCGGGGTCGTAATAATCCCATAAGTAGTGGCCCTGGTCCACTTTTAGCACACACAATGCATTCAACCATCCTTTCGTATACCCTTCGTTGTTCGATTGTTCTAAACGAGCATCAAGGTGATAAAGTGCTTCATTATAACCAGTTATCCAAAACTCTCTGGGTTGCTTATGGAATTGGTAAGTCAACCTCTCCAGTTGCTCATGGAGATTTTTCACTAGAAGTTCTTTATTCTCTAAGGCAGAGTTCTGGGCAGAAAGTTGTTCGCTGAGATTTAGAATCTTCTTAGACATCTCTGCCAAAGCCTGATTCTAAGCTACCAACTAAACTACCTGATTTTCCAAAGATGCTTGAGTTCTTGCCTCTTCAATAGTAACCCGAGCAACCCTTGCTCGTCCCCGAGAAATCTTGCTCATTCGCGAGCAGAGGTGGAAAGTCCAACTCTTTTTAAAGTTTCCCACTCATCTCTTAAGTTGGCATTTTCGACCTCCAAGAAGGAGAAACCTTCATCGTTGACAGGAACTAAGGCTCCCGAGGAAAAGGCAGCATCAGCAGACTTGAGTTGTTTTACTTCCTCTTGCAAGGCAATGTTCTCTTGCTCCAGCAACTTGGCAATCTGCCTATGCTCTTCAACCTCAAGTTTTAGAACAGACTCTTTCTTCCTGTAACAAGAGATAAATTTATCATATCCTTTGTCAGCACTTAATTGCTGATATTTTTGCTCGTACCCTTGATGCAAAAGTAAGGAAGACTCCTTATACTGCTGTTGAAGGTCTGCGATAATTCCTTGGAGATCTTTGATCATCTCATAATAAGCCACATTATTGGCAACAACTCGGTCGAGCAAACACTTCAGATATTGGTAAGCTTCAACTGCTCTTTCAGAAGTATTTGGACCAAGGATGTCAACAATTTGAGCCTCATTTAGGTCTGCATGGCCAGCCTTAAAGTAGTCATTGCATTTTTTCATCAGTTCAGTATCGTGAGCTGACAAGAGCTCCATCCTAGCTATAAACTAGTAAAGAGAAGAGATAGAAAGAATCAATAAGAATACAGACAGAGCAAGCAGAAGAAAAAGTTAAGACAAACAACCAAAAGTTAAAATTTTATTTCATCACAAAAAGAAGTACATAATTTAAAATTACATTAAAAAAAAAAGCAAAAGAAAGATCCGAACAACTCTACACCTTCTCCTTGCTTCCTAAGATTTCCTCAGAAGGCTTGGATGAAGAGGTTGGTTGCTCGGAAGGTAATGAAAGCTGCTCGACAGAAGTGTTTTCTAGTGGGGGTTGCTTGGAGCACGATTGAACAGCTGGAACGGAAAGGGCCTGATCTCTAATTATCATGGAGGATTCTTCTGAGGCAGCTTCGTCCTCTTCTTCTTCTCCAGAAGAGGGAGGAGGGCCATGAGTGTGTTGCTGAAATAAGTCAAAATTTTCAACAACTTTAAGCTCTTGTAGGGCCGCCACCCATCCATCTCTAAAGTATTTAAGGCTGGCGTATTCCATTTATGAGGACATGGCAGCCAGGCACTTATTCCAGCACTTATCCCAACCTACGATGAATGATTTTTTAACAACCTTCTTCCTTTTAACCTTCTCTGAGGAGGTTCTCTCCCTAAGGAGCTCCTCGACAGTTTTCAACTTCTCCTCCACCTCTAATTTCTGGCGATCAACATCATGAAGCCTTTTCCATTCCTCTTCATCAACTTTGAGCTTATTCTCAAGCTCTTCAGCATTCTTGAGCTTCTCCTCAAGCTCTTTATTATTCTTCTCAAACTCTTTCAATTTATTCTCCAAATCCTTGGAGGCTTCCACAACTCAATCTCTCTCTTGCTCGACAGACTTAACCTGCTTCTCCCAAGCAATTTTATTCTCTTCATACTTCTGATGGGAGTCTCTTAAAGATTGGGTTAATCCAGTAAAAGCCTCCTCTACACCTCCCGAGGAGATTAAAGCCTTGATGGCCTCATCCTTCTTCAGAATAGTGTTGAAACATGTTACCATCTGAAAAGAGAAATAACTTTGAGTCAGTACAAGGACAGAGCATTAAAAAGTAAAAACATAGACTAATAATACTTACTGAGGCAATATGCTGAACAACCAAGGTACTGACCCTGTCACGAGAAAGAGAGTCTTCAATACCTTGGACTTCTGGGATAATCCAAGACTTCATCGAGCTCATAGCAGAGCTCGGAGGAACAAAAGTGGGAACACCACCTTCAACATTTAAAGACTGAGAGGCAGATTCTGCTGGTCTCTCAGAAGAATTTTTCCTTAACCTCCTCGTAGGAGCAGGAATATTCTCAACCAAGGAAGTTATCTTGGTTGGTGAAATGACGATAACCTCACTTGGAGGAGAAACAGCCACAACCTTGCTTGGGACCACGGGGGGCTTCTCAACAACCTTCTTGGTAGCAGCAGGAGGGGGTGCATCAATATTCCTTGTCCCCTTTTCTGGGACATTTTGTTTATTTTTTTTTGCCTCTCCAGCAGGAGAAGAAGATTTATCAAAAAAGGCAGGAACTTTTCTTTTCTTCATTATGACACCAATGGGAACACTTGATTCAGAGGAGGAACCTTCCACACTAGTATCAGCAGCTGGTATTTGATCAAAACGTCACCACTGGACGAGCAGTAAAAGATGAAGTATAGCTCTTGTACTGCAACAAATAAGAAGCAGATCTAATGTGCTCCTCGGCCACAGATTGGTGCAAACTCCAGATAAGTTTTAAGTGCTTCAAATTAACATCAGCTTCTTTGGGAGATTTTTTCTTACTGTCAACTGTAATGAACAAAAACAAATGTCAGTGAAACGTTTTATCAAACACAAAGAAAACAAGATTTCAAAAAATAAAAATAACCTATTCCATTGCCATAGGGGGGACACCTGGGACCCTGATATACATCATCTCCATTTAATGGAGCATGTTGCCAATTTTTCATAACAACCCCATGTTCAAAGTAATCCCTATTGGCATCTGGAAGATTGACAAGTAAAGCCCTATTTAAAAACCTAGTTTTTAAATAAAAAGTACTATCGCTGACAACCCATCTATAACAGAACATAATTTTTGGAATTCCTAAACGAGTTCCATGAATTTGATTTAATCTATGGACTCCGTTAACTATTCTCCAGGTGTTCGGTGCTATTTTTGCAGGAACAACGTCAAAATATTGACAGAACTCCAAACATAAAGGATTTGGAGGAAAAGAAAAGCCATATTCGGCCACAAAGAGACTTGGGAACCAATGTCCTTCAGCCAAAGAGAAATAGTCTGAAGGTTCAGAAAGTTCCTCCAAAATGATCCATGAAGGAATTGAAAATTCAGAACGAAATTTGTCAAGCGATTCAACAACATAAACCATGATGATCAAAGCAAAATAAAAGAGAAGGAAGAAGATCTTACAGGAGAAGAGCGAACCAGTTGACAACGAACAAGGAAAGAAACTAACGCACAAGATAGAGAAGAAATGAAAAGTTCAAAGACTTAGATTTGAAAAGTGAAAGACGATAGGATTTCTGCCGCGTTTAAATACTTTACCTCGGGAATAGAGAAAAGCAATGATTACTAAGGCGGACGTTTGCGTATCCGGCGGTTAAAAAGAAGAAAAATGTCACAAAAAATGAAGCGGTTATGGAAATTCAAAATATTCAAGAGGTCTGATACTGTGCATTTAAAAAGGAGTTATATACAATGAAAGTTCGCCTAAAATCCATACAAACCGAAAATCTAAGCAGCCGAATGTTCCATACTTTTCTTCAACAATCAAACTACGAAACATTGGGAGCTTATGTTAATACCAAAATTAATCTGCTGACGTGGACCAATTAAGGGGAGACACGTGTCAATCACATGGCACCCATAAAACACTTTTTGAAAAACACACTGACTCCGAAGAACTTAATTCCCCCGACCAACTCAGACAACCCGAGCAACAATTGTTCTCTGAGGAACTTCATTATACCGAGCAACTCATGCATGATGAGCTACTCAGGCGGTCCGAGTAACTTAGGCGGTCCGAGCTACATAGCATACCAAGCACTCAAATCAGGATAACCAAGGAGACGACTGCGCATTAAATGCTCATTATTATGATACAGATGTACATGTCTACTAGAGAACAGCGCATTGTCTTTTCATGTGTACAACCTCAAGGCTATAAATACATTGTAACCTCCTCATTAGCAGGGGACTCAGAATTTCTTAGTGGATCCATTATCGAGAATTATGCAAACAATCATCAGTAACAAATACAGTGGACGTAGGCCATTCTTACAAGGCTGAACCACTTTAAAAATCTTTTGTCTTATTTATTTTTATCTGTCATTAAAAAATTAGATCGAATCCAATTTTTTACATCAACAATCATTATCAAAGTACACGCATAAAAATGAAAAGTACATGTGAAATTAAGAAAAATATTCACGTGTACTTGACATATACTATGCGTGTACTTTACTTAGTATTACACATAATAAGACATATCATGAAAATACACGCAAAAAAATAAAAAGTACACGTGAATTTAAAACAACGACATTCAAAGGTATTTTATATTTTTATGCTTGTATTTTGATGATATGGAATGGAACAAATAAAATGTCAATTCAATACACAAAATAAAATATTTAGAATTAATTTACCATTGTTCCCATTCCTTGCAGTAACTGATAATATTGTTCCACAGTAACGGCTCTTCAAAAAGGCACCATCAAGAAATAAAACAGGTCTGCAGTATTGAAATTCATAAATACATCCTCTAAACATTACAAATATTCTCTTGAATTTTTTACTCTCATATTCCACGTCAAGGATGCAATACTGCAATTGAAGGTCACGATAATTATTCATTAATGCATAAGAAACCTTTTCATCACCATTTATATCAATAACAGTCATCTCTTTCGCATGCCATGCATGTTGATAAGCTATATCAAGACCATAATTCTTCTTCATATCTCTAACTACATCAATTGGTCTCAATAGCGGGTTATCTCTAAGATCCTCAGCTACCAATGTTGAAGCCAACTTGGAGGCTATCATTTTGGCTGACGGACTACGAAAGACACCTCTACATGTATGCTCATTATTCATTGCACGTATGTAAAAGTATCCATTTATTGTAGATAATAGCGCATGAATTCTCCACATGCAATTCTCAGTAGTCTTTTTAGAGCATTCAGCCGTCACTCGAGTTTTATCATTCTTCAAATACACATACTTGAACCCAACCTCAACGGCATACTTTCGCAATTTATACCGATATTCCACTACACCTCAATCAAAACACTGCTGCTCATGACTTATATAAGTCTTCCAATCATTCGAATGATAGACTTTTGACTTACTTGGTTCCACACCTCCAAGATAAAAGTCATTTTCAATGCAACTATTAAAATCATTTGCAGTGCCTGATGATAAAGACTCTAATCTCTGTGTATTTGTATCACCAGTGTCAACCCTCTCAGAACTTATATTACTGTAGGTAACCCCTTCAAAAATTCGATTAGAGCATTCAACCCGTTCACGACATGTATTACTTGGAAATGGTAATGAATCAATGACATATATCCAAATGAAATTAGCTTTCACGATCAATTGGAACCGCAACATACAACAAACATCATTGTCACAAACCACCATGAATCGACATTCATCACCAAATGAATACCTCAATGAAAAACTCCCACTTCTCAAATTAGTAAACCTAATACACAACTTATTGCATATGAAATCTAATGAGCTATCTTCAAATATTTCAATACAAGCCATATTATCCAAATAACAGCACCTTGTTGTTACACTACTTACCATAATGTCCTGCAGTAAAACAGAGACGAAAAATATTTACTTCAAGGTCAACAATTCTAAAAATGTATGCAATAATTTAATGCATGAAATATAAAAATATTTATTTATAATTAATATAAAATTACAGGCACTATTTAAAAACCTATACATGAAGCAATAAAGCAGACACATATTTTTAAAAAAACAATCATGTCTACTTTATAAACACTGTGTGTAATTTGAAAACTGATATCGAACTGGTTATTTCCGCTGGCGCGGACCTATATCAATAAGTGATTCAATACCAAATCAAAATCAAGGACTCTTAAAATGAGAATGAAACATCAATAATATCCATTCAGCACATTCAACTAACAATTACAAATATTGATAAATATAACTTATATATGAAGAATCCAAACATAAATGCATAAAAAACATAAAGTCAACACATATACATATATAACATATAAAAAGCTATTCAATCACATGAATGAATATTACAATGAGTCTCTTGAATAAAAATAAAGGACATACACTTATTGTAATCGATCGAAAATAGAAAAACCAACTACTGATAAAGATAAACTTACAAATGATAGAGTCAAGTGATACAAGTAGAATCGATTAAGAACACTGTAATCGATTATAGGACAGACGAAAAAAGCATAAGATTGATGTTATTTTCGATTTCGGAGAATAGTCGTTAGTTACAGAGAAAACTCCAATAGCCGATTAGGTTTATGAGTTTTTTAAATTGACAGTATTTATATGTTGGACCTAATCATTTAAAATTTGGTTTACCGTTTTTTTTGTCTAAAATTGTTAGTCCAAGGACTAGACCGTAAAAATCTATAACATTTATTTGTGCGATCTCTTTAGAGTTAGGAGTTCATGGTGTTTTTAGTACATGGACTAAATTTATAAAATTATTTGGAGTGTCTTATTTTTATACACTTTGACAATTATGATGACCTTTTTTCAAAACCCCTTGTTTATATTTATGAAAAAAATATAGTTTTTGGAAATAATGAAACATAGAAAAGAAAAAATAAATCATAATTAATATTATCTAATGGGTTTTCCTAAATGCATACCACATGTTTGGTTAAACTTCTAATGGGGAAAAGATTTGGGTATATGATCAAGTATTTTGTAAAAAGATTGAAAGGCACCTACCTATCCAACCAAAATGATCTTGGTTGATGCTAATATTGAATACACACACAAAAAAAATGAAAATTACAAATTATCGCACACTGTGTCTCGCCTTCGCATCGTGTGGGCTCACACGTAATTTATTAATGAAAATGATTTCATCAAATTACGGTACATTGAATGGAGCTACTTCATGACAAAGAAAATGCTATAGACTATGCAGTCCTTTTAGAGCATCCACAATGGTGGATGATCTGAAAGGTAAGATTACGGATGCAAAACCCTTGATTTATCTTTCGCCAGTCAAGCTGTTTACAGTGGTGATAGCAAACATATAAGTGACTTTTGGAGGGATATGATTCCTACGAACTATATTAGTTCGTAGGAAGTTCTTACGGACTAATATAGTTCGTAGGAAATTCCTACGACCTACTATAATTCGTTGGAACCTAAATATGTAATTTAAATTTATTATTTGGAGTTGTAACGAACTTTATTTGTTCGTAACAATTCCTACGAACAAATCAAGTTTGTAGGAACCACTTACAAATTCAACAACTGTTCAGCAAAGTTGCAAATTGAGTGCCTTTTCTCTTACAAAATTTGTACATTTCTACCCACCATTCGAAACCTCTCAATTTGTAAACTTATAAATTTGGTTGGCTTTTTCCCTACCACTACGGATGCTCTTAGGTGGATGTAATATAAATTGTCTCCCCAGTATTTAAGCATCTAATCCATCAACTATACTTTGAAAGGAATATGGAACTTATTTCTTTTAATGTGATTTCTTACAGATTATATAAAAAACGAACATTGTAAATGGTTTCGTCCAAGATAGTAAACGCATTTATTAAAATGTAGTGAAAGAGTGAATGAGATCATTTGAATTCCACAGCACTAGAAAATTCATGTTAGAGAACATAACTCGTATACAAACCACTGTTTTACACCTTTTGAGAGGAGAGTTGTTTAAATCGTCCACGTCAAGGTAGATTCGATCACATCTCCAGCTTTGTATGGACATATCTATGCATATGTCTCTGCGGTATTAAATTTAGTTGATGCAATGAAAGCCATCTTATCCTCCAGCAGAACTATTTCTCATGATAAGAAATTTGCATATGTATCTCTAGAATTTGTAAATTGTGCTTTTCTTCCTTATCATTCTTACCTTTTTTGCAACTTTGAATCTCAATTTTATGTAATGGTGAAACTAATGGAATTATTTTTCTCATGGCTAACATTTGGAAGTAGATTTCTATACTGTTTATAGACTGGTTTTTTCCCCATTTTCTCAAATTTGAACTTTTTAATCACAAAATAATAAGGTTTTTAAAAGGCGCGCGGCTAGTACTGGAAATATAATGCGAGTCCAACCTACACAGAAACTATGCTAAATTATTATATGGGGAAGATATAAAAAGAAGGCTCACCTGTTTAATCCTTTTATGGCGGGCCACAAAATTTGAAGAATTAAATCTATCTAAGCTTCTTTGTTTGAGATTCACTTAACACTGGGCTAATGCATGACGAGCCGCCAATTTATGGTGTCTCTTTCAGTACAACCAACACATCAATTATACAAAAACAGGGGCTCAAATTAAAACTGATCTCATCTATAATAAACATAAAATTCAAATATATTACCAAAATATTTCATTCACTCCACTAAATGGAATGGTAGAGAACAAAAGTAAACAGTAGCCACACTATAATCAATTCCTAATAATATTCTTCTAGCTGGGTGAGAAGTGGTTATAAAAATATAAAGTAGTTTGCTTTTTCACTCCTTACTATATAAGCCTAACAAATCTCAAACTTGCGTAGCACGGTGTGGGTCCGGGGAAGTTGCGTAAACAGTTTCTGGCAGCCGTTTGATCTCCCTTCACTACTCCGACTCCCCTTGATGTCGGGAACTTAAGGACCAGGTGATAGATTGAGCAGACTGCCCTCATGTTGCTTAGGGTGGGCCGCCCAATTATAACATTGTACGGTGAACGCACGTCCATCACAATAAATCTGGTGAGGACCGTTGTGTGTCGTGGATAAGTTCCTGCTGTGACGGGCAACTCGATGGCCCCGATAGGATATGTCATCCCATACATATCAAACAGGGGGGTGTGGACAGGTGTCAGCTGATCTCTGGTGAGACCCATTCTGTTGAAGGCATCGACAAAGAGAATATCGGCCCCACACCCAAAGCTTATCATTGTCCTAAACACCTCCAGATTGGCAATCCTCATCGAGACAACTAATGCATCTTGGTGGGGGGTCTCGACACCTTCCAGATCATGATCCGAGAATGAAATGTCATTTGGGAATGCAGTGAAATCCGGCCTGCATCCAGATGAAATTGGAAGGAATTTGAATTTGAAGGTACTGCACCGTCCTAAAGGGAAGGGTTCATCACATCTCGGGCCGGATCCTCTCTTATTCTTATAACTGGGATAATCTGATATACTGAAATCAACACGCTCTGTCAGTGTCAAATGATTTTCAGCAGCGAGTTCCTCGAGATTCCAGCAGGAAAATGGAGCCTCAGTTTTGTGGGTTATGTGTATTTCACCATTGGCTGTTAACATGCCACTTGCATTTTTTAAGAACCCTTGAACAAGATTTCTATGCACCCTGTACATAGTAAAATAAACATGGATTTCTGTGAATTTTAACTAGTTCCTAGTGAATTCAGCAATTCTCAATTTGAACAATTGACTGTCCTCCCTAACATTAAAATAGTAAGTTTCAGAATGCACACACAACAAAATAACGGATGTTGGCATAAAGGTAATGGTGGATGGGGGGTGTGCAAGGAATTAAATTATTATTCAGGCTACTAATTCTGCTCCAAAGAAAAATGGAAAAAGTGGCAAAACTGAAAAGAGAGTTAAGAATCGAATTATAATCTATCGAAAGAAGAAACGAATAAGAAAATATCAAGTACTGATGAAACTATTTCATGTCAATGGAAGCGTGTGGTGATCCACTAGGAAACAATAGGGGAGCTATATATATGTGTTAAAATTGGTCACCTTTACTCTTCTTTGTTTTCATCGGAAACACACAACATGTACTAATAAGACTTAAAAAAAATGATGCACAAAAAAGATAAAAAGAACAAAGCCAGAACAATTCTACACGAACCGCATTGGTAGACCAAATGGGAAAGCCATTTACATGTGGATGAGATTGGTTTAATCTTGTCATCATTTTCGCCTTAGTATGCGAAGTCTTATGCTAACACCCACGAGGACACGCGGCTTTGAGTTGGTTTATAAATGCGGTATGAAAGGAATTACTGAATAAACAATGATAGGAAGTAAGAAAAAATATCAGACAATATGCACTGTAGAATTAGATTTATATAACCAATGAGTATGCATTCACATAAAGAAGGAACAATGTATGTGGCATTGGGACAACCAATGCGAACAGATGTATAATTTTTCTTTTTTTTCAACAATTATTGAAATTTGTTAATGTAAAAGGACTTTTTAGTGGGTCTGGGACCATAGGTTGGAGCAGTCAATGGCACCTAACTCAGCCTGCCCATAACTATAAGAAGCCATTCAATCCCAATCCGTAACAATGAAGAGAGGCCCAAGAGTAGGATAACATGGACATCCCTCTTAGAGAAGTTAACTCCTCTTAAATAATAGATTAACACTTGGAAGAATGGTCACCACAGACGCCACTTGCCATGTGAATAGTGTATCCCTATTTCTTACTGAAACACTTGGAAGAATTTCCCACTTCATACAAATTGCAACTCTGTACTTGTACGAAAAGACCTAGTGAACTCTTAGAGGAAATATATTCTTGAAGGAACAATACTCTCTGTTTTGATTAATAAGAGAGAAGCATACCCCACCGTGGAAGTAGCCATATTGCGCGGAACCATGTAAGTTTCCAGTTTTCCAGTGTTTTATTGTTTTGGTTGAGTTATTTTATCCTATAAACCGTTGATATTTCTCATACAGTTGAGATGTCTATAAACCGTGAAAAAATATCATTGCAATTGCAAATAAACATTATATAATAGACTATAGAACATACTCAATGATTTGGACCGAGTCTTCAGGTCCATAGAATCCTGCATGAGGAAAGTTGAATATAATCCGATCAAACTTTTGCCTTTTGAGTTCTGTATAAAGCTTCATTTTGGTTGCATCCACTCTATGCAAAACAGATGCTCCCAACATATCCAGAATTTCCAAATTTGATTTTGCATTCTTGTATTTCCTTATGACATCATCTGTTAAAAACAAGCTATGCATAAAAATTTGCATTATATAGAACAAAAAGGAGAAAGCAATTATGTATAACAGGGGAAATTCTATTAATTACAACCTTACCATTGATAAAAACTCTTTCAAATTCAGAGTTGAAACAGGTTGATTGTTTACTAAGAATTATCGTGCGGTTAAGAGCTATGTTTTGTCATTCAATGGTTAATTTACATCGGAATTTGAATGTTTAATAATCAGATTTCCATTTTACTTAAAAAAACAAAATCACTCCTGGACTTTTAATGTGTTCAAAGAGAAACACACTCAAAAGTAAATAAATACCTAAGAATTAAAAAAAATATATATGTTAGTAATTTGTGACACCAAAAAACAAAGTAATACATAATCAAACGTCTTGTTTGCACTCCGTTTGGATTGATACAAAGAAAAGATAAAAATAGACACTATAACAAGTATTGGTATATGTTCCCATACCACTACTATGGAGAATGAATATTGCTATATTTTATAAATAGGAACCCAATTTAAGATTTATTTTTTTTTAGGAATTTTTTCCAATTAGTCCCGTTTACTAAGTATGTAGTTCAATAGATTTTATTATCTTTTTTTTCTTCCAACAACTCCCATGAAAAAAAAATTGGTCCAATAGTTCCTATTTGTAAAAATACAGTGAATATTAGGAAAAAAACAGTGAATATTCACTATATGCATAAATAGGACTTATTAGGAAAAAAATATTATGATAGAACCTATTAGAAAATGTCTTATATAAATATGACTTAATAGGAAGATCTATTTTTTTATTATTATATTCGATTTTAGACTTTAATATAACTTTATTAATTTATTAGATTTTAATACATTTTTTGACCCTAAATAATTTTTTTTAATAAAATGATAAAGTTATATTAAAATTTAAAATAAAAAATTAGTAATATATAAAAGTAAAAAAAAGATGTAATATAGTTGGAAAAAAATGACTCGTAGAGTTTTTTTTATTGGGGTAAAATGCAAACAGATTCGAGCCAAAAAAAAATCGATAGGATTTAGAGATATATTTTAATTTAACCTCCCCTTGGCATTGCTTTTTTTTTTTTTCCTTCGCAGTTTCGTACAATCCAAACAATGTTAAATTGGTAAAGGAAAATGATAAAAACAAGATCCAACACAAAATAATGATCTAAGAATGTTGGTTAAAACATTTAGCTCACAACCTCACCACATGACAAAAAAAATAAAATAAAAATAAGAATACGAAGACAAAGACAAAGAAAATACAAGAATGTGTAAAGTGGTAGTGTGCACATTATAAAGCCAATATACGGTATACCATAGGAGTCGAGAGAGGTGGCGAGAATGTTAGTAGCAGAACCAAAAGAACGAGCCAAAGAGAGAGAAAAAGAAAAGTCTCCTTCACCCACTAACAGTATTCGATGATACGAAGAGTAATGCTTCACCCATCTCTCTCTCTCTCTTTCTCTTTCTTCTTCTCTTTCTCTTTCTCTCTTTCCTTGTCTTAGTAATTCTACGTACATGATGTTCGGGATTGTAATAACTTCAAACAGAGTATGGAGTGCGTCGGTTATCTTATATGCCAACTTTCAAGTAAGAAGCTGAAGCATGAAATTAGACGGACTTGAACGTTGGTTTAGGAATGCCAATTTTAGTGTTACACGCAACCTATTGAGTAAAGAGAAACCATCTTTTTATGAGTGTGAATAGTATAAATAGGATCAAGTTTATAAAAAGACCATGCTGACCCTTTTTAGAACACCATCCGAACTCTTGATATTAGACTCAATTTGATAAAAAAGTATCCCAAGAGGTGGCATGAAAAATATTGTCATAGTAAATATTGCTCACACTCTATAAAAATATAAATTCGTATTGTTTGATAGTTTTTTTTTTTGCACGGTGATAAATCCTATATTTTTATATTTGATAAACATGATTTGTCTACTGAAATACACCTATTGTTGATGTCAAAAAATGGACTTGATTCAATTTTATAATCACAAATAAAATATAGAAATGTAATGAGATAATTAAAAGAGAGACACAAGGTTTTAAAGTGGTTCGACTATGTAAGAAAGCCTACGTTCGCTGTTATGGTATTGATTTCAGAGATTACAGAAATCTAGGTACTCTTGTCAATAAGAATATCCTAGAATATGTTCTATCTTGCCTTTGATGAAAGGAATACAATGTATTTATAGTGACCCAGAGATCAAGGGTTGGAATGTCTTTATACATTTAAGCATTTGCACCCGTACATAATGAATGTGATGGTTGGTTGCATGAACCACGTGCGATAAGACCCTGGGCTGTACTTTCCATATGGTGGCGGTTCTTTGGCATTGACGGTCTTCATTCTTCATGTTGGTCGGCATACCTGCCGAGCTACTATATGCTGATTGGGATTTCTGCCACGTAAGAGACATTTGTCCACTTATGATTGGTCCACGTAGGTGGATAATTTTTGGTATCAACAGAAGCCCCCAATACTTCATTCTTGATGCTTTTGCTGAAAGGATGAAGTATATTTTCTTCATAGTTAGTCGGCGTTTTTCGGCGTGTGGGACTTGTAAAAATTTACTATGTTTTGATTTTGTAAATGACATTTTTTTAAATAATTTGAAAATTAGCGAATCGCCAAAGGGTAAATAGGTATTTTGCACCTTTCATACTGTGAATCGTTCAGAATGTCAATCGTCGATACAAAGTAATCATTTCTTGCACGATTTCCCAGGTAAGCTATAAAAGGTGAGATTTTATCGGATTTTCTTTACCAAACTTGTTTTAATCTTTCGAACCCTACTTCTTCCCCGAGTTCTTTATTTCTGATCTTTTTAAATCATTCCTTTCCTTTAGACTTCATTTTTCTGTAAGCGTTCTTCTCTTCTTTCATTTCGCTTTCTTTCTTTTAATGTAACCATGATTTATATCGTACATGGGGATTCCTTAGAGGAATTTAGGAAGGAACGAAATATTCCTGGCTGGGTTACTGATGATGCTGAAATTAGCACCACCAGGTAAGGTGTTTTCAAGCTCAATATAAGAATAACAATGGCAGCACAGTTATATAAAGAGATAAGAGACTGAGATGAGGATAAGAGGAGAGGGCACCGGTATGTAAGTGGTTCAGCCAATTTGGCCTACGTCCACTGTGAGTGTGTGTGAGTAATATCACTGAATGAAGGCACTAATGGCCATGGATACAACCTCTCAAGCTTTCTCTCTCTATTGTATATCTAGACAGAGTTTTAGCTAGGGTTGAATATCTGAGATCCTTTTGCAAGGTAGGGGATGACCCCTATATATAGTACCTAGGGGGTGTAATGTACCCCCCATGCATGTAATGAGCATGTGTGTGGTAGCCTCACCAATGTGGGAGTGCCATCTGTCACTGTCACATGTAAGGAATGATGATAAAATATCCTCCCCACGTGTGGAGAATAATCTTGTTACAACTGATTTGTGCCCATGTGTCCTTATCCAAATGTCAATAGATGCTCGGCTGCCATATTGGTGCATGACCTCGGCCTGGGAAAGGCCGAGCAGTAAAGGCTCGATAAATGTCTTCCGAGATGTGCCATAGGGAGTCTCGACCTGATCTCAGCCAAGACATTATGCTGGGGTCGGCCCCAGCCGAGGTTGGACTGATTCCATGCCAAGGCTTCTTGTCACCTCGGCCCAAGTCGAGGTTGGGCTGGTTCCATGTTGAAGGTTACCAAGGCTTCTTGTCACCTCGGCCTACACTCGGCCGAGGTTTCCATACCCAGGTATATGAGAATGTTGTTGATGCCTGTGATGCGCGTTGTGTCCATTGGAAATGTAGGTGGAAGTGTCGGCCTGGGCCGACCTTACTAAGGCCGAGGGCTGATACCGTGGGCCCATGGCTTATCCAGGGTCGATCAATATCTCGGCCATCACCTCGGCCGAGGTTGGTGTCTCAGGGCCGAGGTTACACTTGGGGCATATCAGTTACCTATACCACCTGTAGATGTGTTTTTGTTGTCTCAGGGTCATTGGATTCCCTCTCTCTTTATTGCTGATTGTGGAATTTTTCCAGTATTTTGACGTTATTCCAGTTAGGATAGCCCCCAATACTTGGAGCGTAGTAAATGAGATTCATAGGCTGAATCAAATTCATGGAACCCGTATTGACATCCCTGAGCTGATGTTCTATCACAAATGGGTTACCAATGACAGTACATATTATTTGAAGTCTCGGTTTGTCAATAGGGCTTTAGTCGTCAATTTGCCAAATTCTAATAAGGATTACTTTAATTATGGAGTTATTGCTAAAAATTGGCAACATGTTCCTTTACCAACAGGAGAAGTATATGATGGGCCCAGGTGCCCTCAAGTGGGTCATGGCATAGGTTGACAAATTTCATTACTATACTCGTATGTTCCTTATTTACCAATTGTTTGATAATATGTTAATCAATAATTTCTTGTTCTGTTTCTATTTTTTGCACAGTTGAGAGAAAGAAAAAGTGTCCTAAAGAAGAGGACGTGAACATTCGTGATTTGAAGTTCCTTTGGAGCATCCATCAGTGAATTGGTGAGGAACATCCCAGAGCTGCCTCTTATCTACTATCGTATAGGATCTCTATAACTTCATTTATTGCTTAGCCCACCTCTTCTACAGTTGCTGATCCCATTAATCTTGAGGAAGAACCAATACCTACTTCCTCCGTTGAAGAATCTACTAGTGCAGAAAAGGATTTGGGGACTTCTTCATCTTTTGAGTCTTTTGGATATATCAACATTCCCTTTTCTCCACTTGCTGCTATGGGAAAGAGAAAAATCCTTGACTTGATTACTGGAGACATATCTCCACCTGCCAAGAAAGTTGTTGGGAGTACTAAGAAGCCAGAAAAAGTGTCCAAGGATTCTGAGAAGGATAAGGTTCCTCAAGTCATCACTCTTCAGAAAGTTAATATTGTTAATCCTTAATTTAGGAGGTTGAAGAAAGGTTTTCCCGAGAAGAAAGTTGATAAAATCTCTGCTGCCGACCAGGAGTTGGTCGATAAGATTCAGTAAGACTTGATTGTGGTTAAGTCACCCTCCATTACTATCCATCACGGAGTTTCTAGAAAATTGATCAAGACTGGTACTCGCTTTATTGACATAGCAACTCTTGCCCCTTTGCCAGGAATAAAATTGGTAGAAAATGATTGCTAAGGTTTGGCAATGGTAATCTTTTATCCCCTATTAATTGTCGCTTGATATCTTTTTCTTTTGATGCTCCTTCTAATCTAATATTATTTTTTTCTGTAGTTTTAGCAAACTTTAATCATATGCTTGAGAAGGACGAGCAAGTCCGTTCTTCAGGTGGAGAAGTTGAAGAGGCCCTTGAGGGTCTGAAGAAGTCTCTTGAGGCTTCTAGGCAACTATTAGAATCCAAACAGAAGAATTTGGATGAGGAGATGCTGAAGGCTGTTAATAGAGACACTTTAGCTAAGGAAAAATTGGTCACTGCCGAGACTAATTTGACAGCCGCTGAAGACAAGTTGGACACTGCTGAGGCCAATGCATTATCTGTTGAAAATAAGGCTAAGTCGACTGAGGAGAAATTAGTTACAAGTGAGGGTCTCCTTAAAGATGTCGAGGAAAAAGATGTTGGTCTATCTTCTGAGTTGGTCGCAGAGAAGGCCAAACATAAAAAGCTTAAGGGAGACTCCTTCAATAAGGGTTGGGACAAGGCCTTTAAGGCAGCCTATCTGCTCAGATGGAGTTCGTGAGGAGGAATTCTTTCAAGGATTTAATGTTCGGAGGCACTCAAGGAGGTTGGCACCCCAATAGAGTCTAAACTATTTTTAAGGCATGATCTAGGCTCTCTTCCCAACTTGGAGGAAGAGTTTGATGATGAGGAAGGATCTAGGGAATCTTCCCTTCAACCTGTTGGATCTTCTTTAAAGACTATTGATGAAGTTTCCCCTTCTACCGACCATTCTTTTGGAAGCAATGCCCAGGACACGGATAAGGTTTAACTCCTTATTCTTTTCTTTTCATGTTTTTCTACTATATAATATGACTAACCGTTTCAACAACTTGTAACACAATTTTTGTTATTAATGGAAGTATTTCATCTTTCCTGCTATATGTGTTGTGTTTATCATATTTACTACTCTTCTTGCTTAGTTGAATGAATTCTCATATTTTTGTTATTGTTGCTCAATAATCATACTTGTTTACTTACAGTTGCAATTTTGATGCAAGGAAGAAAGCCATAGTTTCTGCTGAATTTAACTTACTCAGGAGGAGTAGAAATTTGTTAGAAGCTGTCCATGTGCCTTTTACTGAAGAAGACTTGGTCAACCTGCTTGGACCAGAAGCATCTTCTAAAGTAAAGGAGTCGTACATTCATCACCACTGTTTACTGGACAGGGCTGTAGAAAGTAATGGAGCTTACTACAAAATGATTGAAGATCTGCAAGATGATAATAATTTTCTTTGGTTTCACTCATCTATAATTATGAGGCTAAATACAAAGCTTTGAATGAAGTCTGGTATTTGAGAAGAAGTTGGAGGAATATGCATCCATGTACAAAAGAAAATAATTTTTACTGAGACGTGAAGTTGATGAAGCCAAGGATATTGCCAAGATCTTGGAGGAAGAGAATAATAAACTCCAGAATGAATTGGATACTTTGAAATAATCTTTTATCAGTGGTGCCAATGAAGGTGGCCCCAGAAGCCCATGCCTCTGAGGATCAGAGGCCGACCTTGAGACAGAAGAAGGCCTCTGATGATGCAATTCCAATCTCCTCGGTCGACATCCTGACGGCACGTCTGGAACAGCTGAAGTTAACCGATAGTGTGGTCGATCACAGCATTCAGACCGTGGATGCCATCGGCTCTGTAATGACCGAGGATGATATGCGCTTTTACAGGGCTATGGACACCCCCCTGTTGATTGAGTTCGGCCTTCACAGAGCCATCCAGGTATGACTTGTCCCCTCGTCAAAATTTTATAAGTGCAACATCTGACTTTTCTCCAGCTTAACCTCTTCATTAAATGTGCAGGGAGTGACTGCTATGCACCACCTATCAAACTGGGCTCTGAGGAAATTGCCCCTCATCCAGAAGGGGCAAGAGGCCGAGAAGGTTCAAAGCGCCCTAAATGCTGAGGTCGATCGTCTGAAATCAGAGCTGCAGAACTCTGAAAATAAGGTTAAGGGGTTGGAGAAAGACATTTATCTACTCGTCAAAGATCAGGCCAAAGTCCTGAAGGCCAAAGATGACGTTCTGCAGCAGAAGGTCAGCTCGGCTGTCAAGGCTGCCCTTGAAGATGCCTCGGCCAAAATAATTTCTGACTACAAAGCCTCGAACGAGTTCATGGGTTTTGGTTTTGAATATCTCGAAAGAGGTATCAAGGCTACTACCAAATGGGCTGAAGTCAGAGAGAATGAGATCGGTGCTCAAAAGGCCTCTGACTTTGTGGGTCTCGGCTTTGTTGACCCTCAGTTTGCTCAGGCGCTTCAAGAGGTGGAGGACGAGGCTGCTGCCCCTGCTGAGACTGCAACTCTGGGAGGAACCGAGGTCGGAGGGGCAGACCCTACTGATGATGTGGCCGAGGTTACTAACGCTGATCAAGCCAATCAGGCCGAGGCTGTTAATGTTCCCCTCCCCCCCCAAACCTTTAAGATTTGTAATTTGTAACTTGTAACTCGTAATCACCATGGTATTTTGTATTCAAGGAATATTTGTTGCTTCTTTGTATTTCAACCTCTGAATGCTATATCTCTTCCCTTTATTGAATGCCATGTGATCTCTTCTATTATTTTGTTGTAGTGATGTCTTGTTTATACTCAGTTAATAGTTCTGACCTCAGGTCTCTTCATCACTGATTTGTAATTAGGCTCTGAGGTCGTCACCTAAGACGATGATATTAAGGGTCTGAGGTCATCTGCTAAGGTGTCTGAGCTCAGACCTCGTCACCACCGAGTGATGTTATGAATCTTCACCACCGAGTGGTGTTATGAAGGTCTGAGGTCATCACCTAAGATGTTATCCCCATAATTAACCTCACCAAATTAATGATGTTAAGGGTCTGAGGTCATCTGCTAAGGTGTCTGAGCTCAGACCTCGTCACCACCGAGTGATGTTATGAAGGTCTGAGGTAGTCACCTAAGATGTTATCCCCATAATTAATCTAACCAAATTAATGATGTTAAGGGTCTGAGGTCATCTGCTAAGGTGTCTGAGCTCAGACCTCATCACCACCGAGTGATGTTATGAAGGTTTGAGGTCGTCACCTAAGACGTTATCCTCATGATTAATCTCACCAAATTATGCTAAGGTGTCTGAGCTCAGACCTCTTCACCATCGAGTGGTGTTATGAAGGTCTGAGGTCGTCACCTAAGATGTTATCCCCATAATTAATCTCACCAAATTAATGATGTTAAGGGTCTGAGGTCATCTGCTAAGGTGTCTGAGCTCAGACCTCATCACCACCGAGTGATGTTATGAAGGTCTGAGGTCGTCACCTAAGATGTTATCCCCATAATTAATCTCACCAAATTAATGATGTTAAGGGTCTGAGGTCATATGCTAAGGTGTCTGAGCTCAGACCTCGTCACCACCGAGTGATGTTATGAAGGTTTGAGGTCGTCACCTAAGACGTTATCCTCATGATTAATCTCACCAAATTAATGATGTTAAAGGTCTGAGGTCAGCTGCTAAGGTGTCTGAGCTCAGACCTCTTCACCACCGAGTGGTGTTATGAAGGTCTGAGGTCGTCACCTAAGATGTTATCCCCATAATTAATCTCACCAAATTAATAATGTTAAGGGTCTGAGGTCATTTGCTAAGGTGTCTGAGCTCAGACCTCATCACCACCGAGTGATGTTATGAAGGTCTGAGGTCGTCACCTAAGATGTTATCCCCATAATTAATCTCACCAAATTAATGATGTTAAGGGTCTGAGGTCATCTGCTAAGGTGTCTGAGCTCAGACCTAGTCACCACCGAGTGATGTTATGAAGGTCTGAGGTCGTCACCTAAGATGTTATCCCCATAATTAATCTCACCAAATTAATGATGTTAAGGGTGTGAGGTCATCTACTAAGGTGTCTTAGCTCAGACCTCGTCACCACCGAGTGATGTTATGAAGGTCTGAGGTCATCACCTAAGACGTTATCCTCATGATTAATCTCACCAAATTAATGATGTTAAAGGTCTGAGGTCATCTGCTAAGGTGTCTGATCTCAGACCTCTTCACCACCGAGTGGTGTTATGAAGGTCTGAGGTTGTCACCTAAGATGTTATCCCCATAATTAATCTCACCAAATTAATAATGTTAAGGGTCTGAGGTTCTCTGCTAAGGTGTCTGAGCTCAGACCTCGTCACCACCGAGTGATGTTATGAAGGTCTGAGGTCGTCACCTAAGATGTTATACCCATAATTAATCTCACCAAATTAATGATGTTAAGGGTCTGAGGTCATCTGCTAAGGTGTCTGAGCTCAGACCTCGTTACCACCGAGTGATGTTATGAAGGTCTGAGGTCGTCACCTAAGACATTATCCTCATGATTAATCTCACCAAATCAATGATGTTAAAGGTCTGAGGTCATCTGCTAAGGTATATGAGCTCAGACCTCTTCACCACCGAGTGGTGTTATGAAGGTCTGAGGTCGTCACCTAAGATGTTATCCCCATAATTAATCTCACCAAATTAATGATGTTAAGGGTCTGAGGTCATCTGCTAAGGTGTTCGAGCTCAGACCTCGTCACCACCGAGTGATGTTATGAAGGTCTGAGGTCATCACCTAAGATGTTATCCCCATTAATCTCACCAAATTAATGATGTTAAGGGTCTGAGGTCATCTGCTAAGGTGTCTGATCTCAGACCTCGTCACCACCGAGTGATGTTATGAAGGTCTGAGGTCGTCACCTAAGATGTTATCCCCATAATTAATCTCACCAAATTAATGATGTTAAGGGTCTGAGGTCATCAGCTAAGGTGTCTGAGCTCAGACCTCGTCACCACCGAGTGATGTTATGAAGGTCTGAGGTCGTCACCTAAGACGTTATCCTCATGATTAATCTCACCAAATTAATGATGTTAAAGGTCTGAGGTCATCTGCTAAGGTGTCTGAGCTCAGACCTCTTCACCACCGAGTGGTGTTATGAAGGTCTGAGGTCGTCACCTAAGATGTTATCCCCATAGTTAATCTCACCAAATTAATGATGTTAAGGGTCTGAGGTCATCTGCTAAGGTGTCTGAGCTCAGACCTCGTCACCACCGAGTGATGTTATGAAGGTCTGAGGTCGTCACCTAAGATGTTATCCCCATAATTAATCTCACCAAATTAATGATGTTAAGGGTCTGAGGTCATCTGCTAAGGTGTCTGAGCTCAGACCTCGTCACCACCGAGTGATGTTATGAAGGTCTGAGGTCGTCACCTAAGACGTTATCCTCATGATTAATCTCGCCAAATTAATGATGTTAAAGGTCTGAGGTCATCTGCTAAGGTGTATGAGCTCAGACCTCGTCACCACCGAGTGATGTTATGAAGGTTTGAGGTCATCACCTAAGATGTTATCCCCATTAATCTCACCAAATTAATGATGTTAAGGGTCTGAGGTCATCTGCTAAGGTGTCTGAGCTCAGGCCTCGTCACCACCGAGTGATGTTATGAAGGTCTGAGGTCATCACCTAAGATGTTATCCTCATAATTAATCTCACCAAATTAATGATGTTAAGGGTCTGAGGTCATCTGCTAAGGTGTTCGAGCTCAGACCTCGTCACCACCGAGTGATGTTATGAAGGTCTGAGGTCATCACCTAAGATGTTATCCCCATAATATATCTCTGGTCTAAAAATGAAGCATGAATTGTTATGGAAACTGATCTTTATTAATAACCTCTTCTCAGTAAGATAGTACATTTACATAAAATTCTATGCAACATCATATGTAATATCTCTTTAGGTGGTTATAATTCCATGGGTTAGTGAAAGGTTCTCCTTCTAGGTTTTTTAGCCTGTAAGTTCTAGGCATAACCTCTTCTGTTACATTGTAGGGGCCATGCCAGTTTGGGTGTAGCTTATTTGCCTTTTGTAGGGTATTCTTTAGCACTAGGTCTCCCACTGCAATGGGTCTTGACTTCACCCTTTGGTTGTAAAATTTCGCTGCCCGCTGTTGGTAGGCTGCTTTTCTGACCTCCGCGTTTTCCCTTCTTTCTTCGATAAGATCCAGGTCTAGCCTCCTCTCTTCCCCATTCCTGTCTGGGTCGTAGGTCTGAATCCGATGAGTTGGTAGTCCACTTCCGTTGGTATGACGGCCTCTGATCCATGTGCCAGTATGAATGGGGTTTCTCCTGTTGGTGTCCTTGCCGTGGTTCTGTAGGCCCATAACACAGCGTAGACCTCTTCTGTCCATCTCCCCTTCGCATCTTCTAACCTCTTCTTGATTCCGTCCAAGATGGTCCTGTTTGTGACCTCGGTCTGGCCATTTGCCTGAGGCCGACCAGGAGATGAGAAGAACTGCTTAATCCCCACTCTTAGGCAGTACTTTTCTAAGGAGGAGTTCTTGAACTGGGTCCCATTATCCGAGATGAGAGTGTTAGGGAGGCCATATCTGCATATGATGTTCCTCCAAATGAACTGGAGGGTCTTCTGCTCTGTAATTGTTATCATCGGTTCTGCCTTCACCCACTTTGAAAAGTAGTCAATGGCAACTATCAAGAATCTATAGTTGTTGACAGCTCTTGGCAAAGGTCCTACCAAGTCAATTCCCCATACCGCAAATGTCCATGGAGAAGAGATTGACGTCATAGGCTGATGGGGTTGATGAGGGATAGTGGCGAACCTTTGACATTCATCGCACCTCTTCACATAGTTTGCAGCGTCCTTAGACAAGGAAGGCCACCAGTATCCCTGTGTGATGATCCTCTTGGTTAAGGGCCTTCCCCCTATGTGGCTAGAGCAAGAACCCTCATGAACCTCCTGTAAGACCCGTGGTACTTCCATGGGATGCACACATCTGAGGAGAGGCAATAGAAACCCCTTTTTGTACAAGACATCTCCTATCATTGAGAACTTGGCAACCCTGTACCTCAACTTTCTCCTTTCTAGCTTGGACTCAGGCAGCTCTCCCTCTCTTAGGTATTTGACGAGCGGGTCGATCCATGAGTCTCCTAGGTTCACACTGTGACAAGGGATACATACCTCGTCCTCCTCGATGGTTGCCTTTCCTAAGACCTCGATTGGAATGGTCCTCCCCATATCAGTATTCATTGCTGAGGCTAGCCTTGCCAATGCATCAGCGTGATTATTGCTCAGTCGAGGCACTCTCTTTAGTTTTGCCTCTTCAAAATATTCTAATAACCTTCTTACCTTCTTCAAGTACTTGGCCATCCTTTCGTCTTTGTCCTCGTATACCCCCAGTACTTGATTGACAACCAACCTTGAGTCGCTATGGAGTAGGAGTCGCTTTACTCGAAGAGTTGTTGCCAATAAGAGACCTGCTATCATGGCCTCATACTCGGACTCGTTGTTTGAGGCCTGGAAGTTGAATCTCAAGGCGTATTCAATGTTGGCGCCATCTGGAGCCGAGAGTATTAGTCCCGCCCCGCTTCCACTGTCACAGGAAGAGCCATCAACGAAGAGGCTCCATACGTCTGTATCTGATGAGAAGACCCCTTCTCTCATAACCCCCTTCTTGAAGAGGTATCGATCCTTTTCGTTCTCTTCTATCCCGCTCCGAGTTTTGCCTGAAATGACCTCTTCCCGATCTCGGAAGACGTTTGGTGCCGTCTCTTCCAAATCTCGAAAGACACTACGGTTCGTCTCTTCCGAATCTCGGAAGACACTACGGTTCGTCTCTTCTGAATCTCGGAAGACACTAAGCTCTGTCTCTTCGCCGTCATCTAAGCCTTTCACTGTCTCGGCCTCTTCCGAACTTCCACCGACCTCTTCCCAGGTGAATTCTGCGACAAAGTCTGCTAGGGCTTGCCCCTTGATGGCTGTCCTAGGCTGGTAGGTAAGATCATATTCTCCTAGTTCGATGGCCCAGGTCATCAATCCTCCGGACTTCTCAGGTTTGTGCAGAACCTGCCTTAGTGGGGAGTCAGTGAGGACTACCATGGAGTGAGCTTGGAAGTAAGGCTTCATTTTCCTTGAGGCATGTATTAGGGAATAAGCCAACTTCTCCATTCGGGGATAATTTTGTTCAGACCCTTGAAGGGCCTTACTGTTGAAGTACACAGGCCTCTGGACCCCATCCTCTTCCCGTATGATGGCCGCACTGATGGCTGATTCAGAGACTGCCAGATACACAAATAACTTTTCTCCCGTGATGGGCCGAGACAGCAACAAGGGAGACCCTAAGTAGGACTTGAGTTGGTTGAAGGCTTTTTCACACTCTTCATCCCATTGGAAGGCCTTTCTTAGAACTTTAAAGAATGGAAGACACTTGTCCGTTGCCCTAGAAACAAACCTGTTAAGGGCAGCCACTCTTCCCGTGAGTCTCTGGATATCCTTGATACTCCTAGGAGTCTTCATGTCTAGTAATGCCTTAAATTTCTCAGGGTTTGCTTTAATCCCCCTCTGATTAACGATGAATCCTAGGAATTTCCCAGCTCCTACTCCGAAGACACACTTTGCTGGGTTGAGTTTCATTATGTACGAGTCCATGACATCGAAGGTCTTCTCAAGGTCCGCTACGTGAGTACATGCTTTCAGGCTCTTCGTTAGCATATCGTCTACATATACCTCCATGGTCTTACCTATTTACTCTTCGAACATCTTATTGACAAGACGTTGATACGTTGCCCCCGCATTTTTCAGACCGAAGGGCATCACCTTGTAGCAGTACGTCCCTTTGTCAGTAATGAAGGCTGTCTTCTCAGAGTCTTCAGCATCCATGAAGATTTGGTTATAGCCTGAATAAGCGTCCATGAAGCTCATGAGCTCGTGCCCTGTCGTTGTGTCCACCATTTGGTCCATCCTAGGTAAGGGATAGCTGTCTTTCGGGCAAGACCTGTTCAGGTCAGTGAAATCTACACACATTCGCCACTTCCCATTGGCCTTAGGCACGATGACTGCATTTAAGAGACACTCTGGATAGGTAACCTCTCTTATGAACTCGGCATCTTCCAACTTTTTTACCTCTTCCCGGATGACGTCGTACTTCTCCCTGGAGTAGACTCTTCGTCTCTGCCTGATTGGCTTGGCATCTCTGTCCACGTTGAGCTTGTGGCTCATGACCTCAAGGTCGATGCCAGGCATGTCTGCGTGACTCCATGCGAAGACACTCTGTCTCCTCCTGAGGAAGTTTATCAGCTCTTCCTTGATTCCTGGCTCTAGGGCCTTACCGACCTGGACGATTTTTTCCGGCTCGTCCTCATTGAGGACGATGGATTCTACCTCTTCTGCGTCCTCGCCCTTCTTCAATTTTGTTTCATCTCTTGGGTCAAGAGTGTCAATGCTGTAAGTGGTGGTTGCTCTCTTATGGGCTTCTCTCTCTTCGGCCGAGTTGAAGTAACACTCTCGCGCCGTGGTCTGGTCCCCTTGCACTTCCCCTACTCCATAAGGAGTCGGGAATTTTATCATCTGATGGACCGTCGACGGCACAGCTTCAAACTCTTTGAAGGCCACCCTTCCTATGATGAGGTTGTAGGCCGAGAAGATGTTTTCGTCCATAACGAAAAAGTTTATCTTCTTGGTCAGCCTCTTAGGCCACTCATCCCCCATCCGTACATCCATCTCATACATGCCCAATGGGTGGACCTTTTCGCCACTGAAGCCTATCAATGGGTGATGATAGGGCACCGGCCTTGCCCTACTAAGACCCAGGCTCTTGAAGCAAGGCCAGAACATCACGTCTGCTGAGCTTCCCCCATCTATGAGGATCCTCCATACCTCGCACCCATGCACCCTTGTTGTTATGACCAAAGGGTCATCATAGGGGGCTAAGATACCCTTAAAATCGAGTCTGGAGAACCCCACTACAAGGTTGTCCATGTCTACCTTCTTCCTCTTCTGTACTGCATCAGAAGACGTTAGATTCATAACTTTGATCTTGGCCAATGACCTGGCCTCTGCTACATGAGCCTTCCTATCGGCTACCTCAGAGCCACCTCCTGCAAATCCCCCACATATGGTGCTAACCCCAAAGGAGATCATACCGACCCTCTTCACCGGGGTGTTGTCATCCTTTGGCGGAAGATCCGGGTCGTCTTCATCATCTCCTTCTGAATCATCGCCCCTTATGGCCGGGATATTGCCGCGGCATCTGTCATCTCTTCTTTTCTTAGGGTCATCTCTTCCACCCTTTGGAGCCTTACCATCCACATACTTCCTCAGCTTCCCAGATTTCAGCATCTTCTCAATCTCATCCTTTAAAGCGAAGCATCTATCTGTGACATGGCCATGATCCTGATGGAACTCGCACCATAGGTTTTTGTTCCTCTTATGTGGCGGGGCCTTCAGTTTCTCTGGCCACCTCAGAGTCCGATCAGTCTTAATCTCATTGAGGATGTGCTCACAGCCAGAGGAGTGTAATGAGAGAACTTGTCATCTCCTGACCTCTTCTTCCCCTCTTTCTTACCTTGGGACTTTCCCGTGCTACCGCGGTTCTCCTCCTCATACTTGGCGGCCATTGCCTCTTCCGCATTCATCACTTTCCCTGCGGTTTCCAGCAGCTCCGCCATGGACCTAGGGGGTCTTCCGCCAGTTTCCACAATAGCTTCCCCTTCTGGATGCCTCCTATAAGGGCGGTCATGGATATGCTCTCTTCATAATCTTCCACCTCCAATTTCTCTTTGTTGAATCTTGCTATGTAGTCTCTTAGGCTCTCACCCTTGGCCTGTTTGACATACAGCAGGTGGGTAGTCTTCTTTTGGGGTCTTACCCCAAAGCAGAAGTTGTGGATGAACGGCTCAGCCAACCCCTTGAAGTTCTCAATTGAGTTATTCGGAAGGGACGTGAACCAACTATGCGCTGCCCCTGTCAAGGTCCCTGAGAAGGCCCTACACTTCATCTCATCGGGTATCGAGTAAATGTCTGCTACCGACTGATACATCTCGATATGGTGTACAGGGTTAGTGCTTCCATCATACTTGGGAGTCACTGTAGGAGGCTTGAACTTGGCTGGGGTTGGGAACCCCACTATCCTAGCCACAAATGGGGATCCCTCTGAGTAACCCCTTTGTAATGGGTCCCTGCTTTTAATGAGGTCTCATATCTTCTCCTCAAGGCGTTGGATGGAATCATTCCAGGGTCTTCTGTCATCAACTTGGCCGAGGTTATCCCCTGCCACTTCCCTGCGATGGACAGAGGGTTCCCCAGCCACGACCCGTTGGCTGTTGACCTCTTCCTGTTCTCGGCCTCTTCTTTCACAGGGTCGGCCTTGGTCTGGTCGACCCTGCCTACCCCCTCTCTGAGATCCTGCTGCGCTCCTCGACCTCGATAGCCTCTGTCTTAGGTCATTCATCGGGCCCAGCCTCTCGAAGGCCGACCCTCTGCTCAACCTATCAAAGGCCGACCCTCTTTGTCGGGCCTCTTCACCTCTCCAGCCGACACATCCTTGACTCTGCCTAAGAGGTCGTATAGTGTTATTTGACACCTCATACGGTTCCCAGCAGTCTTCTGGGGCTTCTTCAGCCTCTAGGCCATCATACCTGTCCGCTGGGCAAGGGTTTCCCTGCCTCCCCAGGCGCAAGCGCCTAGGGTCAGCAACGTCCCTTCTCCGCTGGGGTGCAGGATGGTCCTTTATTGGCGCCTGGGGTGGTCCCCTGGAGTCCAGATGAGGCTGAACTGCCGCTGGAGTGATCATGTCCGGTGAGACTCTAGGTGGCCTCATCATAGTTTGACTGAGCTGAGCAAATTGCTCCTTCATGGCTTGTTGTGTTGCAGCTAAAGATTTCAAGGCTGTTTCCACCTCCGCCATTTCGAACTGGGGGGCGCCTGACTAGAGCTAGGCCCTCCATCCCCGGGCGGCGGAAGAGGCGTTGGTAACTCTGGTGCCATATGTTAACACTAGAGAGCTTGAGTAGCAGATAAGCTTAGTACCTCACAGGACCTCTTTCAATGGTGAAACAGCTCCACGCTAGGGGGAGGCCTGGTTCACCACCAGAGTCTCCGGTGAGGTTAAGCAGAAAAAGAGGAAGAGATAGCTTCTCGTTCCCATAAACGGCGCCAAAATAATGATGCTGAAATTAGCACCACCAGGTAAGGTGTTTTCAAGCTCAATATAAGAATAACAATGGCAGCACAGTTATATAAAGAGATAAGAGACAGAGATGAGGATAAGAGGAGAGGGCACCAGTATGTAAGTGGTTCAGCCAATTTGGCCTACGTCCACTGTGAGTGTGTGTGAGTAATATCACTGAATGAAGGCACTAATGGCCATGGATACAACCTCTCAAGCTTTCTCTCTCTACTGTAATGTACCCCGCATGCACGTAATGAGCATGTGTGTGGTAGCCTCACCAATGTGGGAGTGCCATCTGTCACTGTCACATGTTAGGAATGATGATAAAATATCCTCCCCACGTGTGGAGAATAATCTTGTTACAACTGATTTGTGCCCATGTGTCCTTATCCAAATGTCAATAGATGCTCGGCTGCCATATTGGTGCATGACCTCGGCCTGGGAAACGCCGAGCAGTAAAGGCTCGATAAATATCTTCCGAGATGTGCCATAGGGAGTCTCGGCCTGATCTCAGTCGAGACATTATGCTGGGGTCGGCCCCAGCCGAGGTTGGACTGATTCCATGCCAAGGCTTCTTGTCACCTCGGCCCAAGCCGAGGTTGGGCTGGTTCCATGTTGAAGGTTACCAAGGATTCTTGTCACCTCGGCCTACACTCGGCCGAGGTTTCCATACCCAGGTATATGAGATTGTTGTTGATTCCTGTGATGCACGTTGTGTCCATTGGAAATGTAGGTGGAAGTGTCGGCCTGGGCCGACCTTACTAAGGCCGAGGGCTGATACCGTGGGCCCATGGCTTATCCAGGGTCGATCAATATCTCGGCCATCACCTCGGCCGAGGTTGGTGTCTCTGGGTCGAGGTTACACTTGGGGCATATCAGTTACCTATACCACCTGTAGATGTGTTTTTGTTGTCTCAGGGTTATTGTATTCCCTCTCTCTTTATTGCTGATTGTGGAATGTTTCCAGTATTTTGATGTTATTCCAGCAAGGATAGCCCCCAATACTTGGAGGGTAGTAAATGAGATTCATAGGCTGAATCAAATTCATGGTACCCGTATTCACATCCCTGAGCTGATGTTCTATCACAAATGGGGTACCAATGACAGTACATATTATTTGAAGTCTCGGTTTGTCAATAGGGCTTTAGTTGTCAATTTGCCAAATTCTAATAAGGATTACTTTAATTATGGAGTTATTGCTAAAAATTGGCAACATGTTCCTTTACCAACAGGAGAAGTATATGATGGGCCCAGGTGCCCTCAAGTGGGTCATGGCATAGGTTGACAAATTTCATTACTATACTCGTCTGCTCCTTATTTACCAATTGTTTGATAATATGTTAATCAATAATTTCTTGTTCTGTTTCTATTTTTTGCACAGTTGAGAGCAAGAAAAAGTGTCCTAAAGAAGAGGACGTGAACATTCGTGATTTGAAGTTCCTTTGGAGCATCCATCAGTGAATTGGTGAGGAACATCCCAGAGCTGCATCTTATCTGCTATCGTATAGGATCTCTATAACTTCATTTATTTCTTAGCCCACCTCTTCTACAGTTGCTGATCCCATTAATCTTGAGGAAGAACCAATACCTACTTCCTCCGTTGAAGAATCTACTAATGCAGAAAAGGATTTGGGGACTTCTTCATCTTTTGAGTCTTTTGGATATATCAACATTCCCTTTTCTCCACTTGCTGCTATGGGAAAGAGAAAAATCCCTGACTTGATTACTGGAGACATATCTCCACCTGCCAAGAATGTTGTTGGGAGTACTAAGAAGCCAGAAAAAGTGTCCAAGGATTCTGAGAAGGATAAGGTTCCTCAAGTCATCACTCTTCAGAAAGTCAATATTGTTAATCCTTAATTTAGGAGGTTGAAGAAAGGTTTTCCCGAGAAGAAAGTTGATACAATATCTGCTGCCGACCAGGAGTTGGTCGATAAGATTCAGTAAGACTTGATTGTGGTTAAATCACCCTCCATTACTATCCATCCTGGAGTTTCTAGAAAATTGATCAAGACTGGTACTCGCTTTATTGACATAGCAACTCTTTCCCCTTTGCCAGGACTAAAATTGATAGAAAATGATTGCTAAGGTTTGGCAATGGTAATCTTTTATCCCCTATTAATTGCCGCTTGATATCTTTTTCTTTTGATGCTCCTTCTAATCTAATATTATTTTTTGTGTAGTTTTAGCAATCTTTAATCATATGCTTGAGAAGGACGAGCAAGTCCGTTCTTCAGGTGGAGAAGTTGAAGAGGCCCTTGAGGGTCTGAAGAAGTCTCTTGAGGCTTCTAGGCAACTATTAGAATCCAAACAGAAGAATTTGGATGAGGAGATGTTGAAGGCTGTTAATAGAGACACTTTAGCTAAGGAAAAATTGGTCACTACCGAGACTAATTTGACAGCCGCTGAAGACAAGTTGGCCACTGCTAAGGCCAATGCATTATCTGTTGAAAATAAGGCTAAGTCGACTGAGGAGAAATTAGTTACAAGTGAGGGTCTCCTTAAATATGTCGAGGAAAAAGATATTGGTCTATCTTCTGAGTTGGTCGGAGAGAAGGCCAAACATAAAAAGCTTAAGGGAGACTCTTTCAACAAGGGTTGGGACAAGGCCTTTAAGGCAGCCTATCTGCTCATATGGAGTTCATGAGGAGGAATTCTTTCAAGGATTTGATGTTCGGAGGCACTCAAGGAGGTTGGCACCCCAACAGAGTCTGAACTATTTTTAAGGCATGATCTAGGCTCTCTTCCCAACTTGGAGGAAGAGTTTGATGATGAGGAAGGATCTAGGGAATCTTCCCTTCAACCTGTTGGATCTTCTTTAAAGACTATTGATGAAGTTTCCCCTTCTACCGAATATTCTTTTGAAAGCAATGCCCAGGACACGGATAAGGTTTAACTCCTTATTCTTTTCTTTTCATGTTTTTCTACTATATAATATGACTAACCGTTTCAACAACTTGTAACACAATTTTTGTTATCAGTGGAAGTATTTCATCTTTCCTGCTATATGTGTTGTGTTTATCATATTTACTACTCTTCTTGCTTAGTTGAATGAATTCTCATATTTTTGTTATTGTTGCTCAATAATCATACTTGTTTACTTACAGTAGCAATTTTGATGCTAGGAAGCAAGCCATAGTTTCTGCTGAATTTAACTTACTCAGGAGGAGTAGAAATTTGTTAGAAGCTGTCCATGTGCCTTTTACTGAAGAAGACTTGGTCAGCCTGCTTGGACCAGAAGCATCTTCTCAAGTAAAGGAGTCGTACATTCATCACCATTGTTTACTGGACAGGGCTGTAGAAAGTAATAGAGCTTACTACAAAATGATTGAAGATCTGCAAGATGATAATAATTTTCTTTGTCTTCACTCCTCTATAATTATGAGGCTAAATACAAAGCTTTGAATGAAGTCTGGTATTTGAGAAGAAGTTGGAGGAATATGCATCCATGTACAAAAGAAAATAATTTTTACTGAGACGTGAAGTTGATGAAGCCAAGGATATTGCCAAGATCTTGGAGGAAGAGAATAATAAACTCCAGAATGAATTGGATACTTTGAAACAATATTTTATCAGTGGCTTCTTGTCACCTAGGCCCAAGCCGAGGTTGGGCTGGTTCCATGTTGAAGGTTACCAAGGCTTCTTGTCACCTCGGCCTACACTCGGCCGAGGTTTCCATACCCAGGTATATGAGAATGTTGTTTATGCCTGTGATGCGCGTTGTGTCCATTGGAAATGTAGGTGGAAGTGTCGGCCTGGGCCGACCTTACTAAGACCGAGGGCTGATACCGTGGGCCCATGGCTTATCCAGGGTCGATCAATATCTCGGCAATCACCTCGGCCGAGGTTGGTGTCTCTGGGTCGAGGTTACACTTGGGGCATATCAGTTACCTATACCACCTGTAGATGTGTTTTCGTTGTCTCAGGGTCATTGGATTCCCTCTCTCTTTATTGCCGATTGTGGAATTTTTCCAGTATTTTGACGTTATTCCAGCTAGGATAGCCCCCAATACTTGGAGGGTAGTAAATGATATTCATAGGCTGAATCAAATTCATGGAACCCGTATTGACATCCCTGAGCTGATGTTCTATCACAAATGGGTTACCAATGACAGTACATATTATTTGAAGTCTCGGTTTGTCAATAGGGCTTTAGTTGTCAATTTGCCAAATTCTAATAAGGATTACTTTAATTATGGAGTTATTGCTAAAAATTGGCAACATGTTCCTTTACCAACAGGAGAAGTATATGATGGGCCCAGGTGCCCTCAAGTGGGTCATGGCATAGGTTGACAAATTTCATTACTATACTCGTCTGTTCCTTATTTACCAATTGTTTCATAATATGTTAATCAATAATTTTGTGTTCTGTTTCTATTTTTTGCACAGTTGAGAGTAAGAAAAAGTGTCCTAAAGAAGAGGACGTGAACATTCGTGATTTGAAGTTCCTTTGGAGCATCCATCAGGGAATTGGTGAGGAACATCCCAGAGCTGCCGCTTATCTACTATCGTATAGGATCTCTATAACTTCATTTATTGCTTAGCCCACCTCTTCTACAGTTGCTGATCCCATTAATCTTGAGGAAGAACCAATACCTACTTCCTCCGTTGAAGAATCTACTAGTGCAGAAAAGGATTTGGGGACTTCTTCATCTTTTGAGTCTTTTGGATATATCAACATTCCCTTTTCTCCACTTGTTACTATGGGAAAGAGAAAAATCCCTGACTTGATTACTGGAGACATATCTCCACCTGCCAAGAAAGTTGTTGGGAATACTAAGAAGCCAGAAAAAGTGTCCAAGGATTCTGAGAAGGATAAGGTTCCTCAAGTCATCACTCTTCAGAAAGTCAATATTGTTAATCCTTAATTTAGGAGGTTGAAGAAAGGTCTTCCCGAGAAGAAAGTTGATAAAATCTCTGCTGCCGACCAGGAGTTGGTCGATAAGATTCAGTAAGACTTGATTGTGGTTAAGTCACCCTCCATCACTATCCATCCTGGAGTTTCTAGAAAATTGATCAAGACTGGTACTCGCTTTATTGACATAGCAACTCTTTCCCCTTTTCCAGGACTAAAATTGATAGAAAATGATTGCTAAGGTTTGGCAATGGTAATCTTTTATCCCCTATTAATTGCCGCTTGATATATTTTTCTTTTTATGCTCCTTCTAATCTAATATTATTTTTTGTGTAGTTTTAGCAAACTTTAATCATATGCTTGAGAAGGACGGGCAAGTCCGTTCTTCAGGTGGAGAAGTTGAAGAGGCCCTTGAGGGTCTGAAGAAGTCTCTTGAGGCTTCTAGGCAACTATTAGAATCCAAACAGAAGAATTTGGATGAGGAGATGCTGAAGGCTGTTAATAGAGACACTTTAGCTAAGGAAAAATTGGTCACTGCCGAGACTAATTTGACAGCCGCTGAAGACAAGTTGGCCACTGCTGAGGCCAATGCATTATCTATTGAAAATAAGGCTAAGTCGACTGAGGAGAAATTAGTTACAAGTGAGGGTCTCCTTAAATATGTCGAGGAAAAAGATGTTGGTCTATCTTCTGAGTTGGTCGCAGAGAAGGCCAAACATAAAAAGCTTAAGGGAGACTCCTTCAACAAGGGTTGGGACAAGGCCTTTAAGGCAGCCTATATGCTCAGATGGAGTTCGTGAGGAGGAATTCTTTCAAGGATTTGATGTTCGGAGGCACTCAAGGAGGTTGGCACCCCAATATAGTCTGAACTATTTTTAAGGCATGATCTAGGCTCTCTTCCCAACTTGGAGGAAGAGTTTGATGATGAGGAAGGATCTAGGGAATCTTCCCTTCAACCTGTTGGATCTTCTTTAAAGACTATTGATGAAGTTTCCCCTTCTACCGACCCTTCTTTTGGAAGCAATGCCCAGGACACGGATAAGGTTTAACTCCTTATTCTTTTCTTTTCATGTTTTTCTACTATATAATATGACTAACCGTTTCAACAACTTGTAACACAATTTTTGTTATTAATGGAAGTATTTCATCTTTCCTGCTATATGTGTTGTGTTTATCATATTTACTACTCTTCTTGCTTAGTTGAATGAATTCTCATATTTTTGTTATTGTTTCTCAATAATCATACTTGTTTACTTAGAGTTGCAATTTTGATGCTAGGAAGCAAGCCATAGTTTCTGCTGAATTTAACTTACTCAGGAGGAGTAGAAATTTGTTAGAAGCTGTCCATGTGCCTTTTACTGAAGAAGACTTGGTCAGCCTGCTTGGACCAGAAGCATCTTCTCAAGTAAAAGAGTCGTACATTCATCACCACTGTTTCCTGGACAGGGCTGTAGAAAATAATGGAACTTACTACAAAATGATTGAAGATCTGCAATATGATAATAATTTTCTTTGGCTTCACTCCTCTATAATTATGAGGCTAAATACAAAGCTTTGAATGAAGTCTGGTATTTGAGAAGAAGTTGGAGGAATATGCATCCATGTACAAAAGAAAATAATTTTTACTGAGACGTGAAGTTGATGAAGCCAGGGATATTGCCAAGATCTTGGAGGAAGAGAATAATAAACTCCAGAATGAATTGGATACTTTGAAACAATCTTTTATCAGTGGTGCCAATGAAGGTGCCTCTTTTTTAAAGAATGAGAATGCCAGGTTGATGAATGAACTTGAAACTTTGAAGAAATCTAAACCTGGAAAAGCTTCTAGACAATAAAGGATGAGCCAGTCAACTATTGATGAGGCCAGGCCCCCAAAAATGTTAGCCGATCAAGCTGCCCAGTTGAAAGCTAAGAGTCGAGTTATTGTTGATTTGTCTAAAAAACTGGAAGCTAAGGGCAAAGCCATTGCCAACCAATTTGTTCAGTTAAAGGTGATGGAAGATTTTTTAAGGAAACTCCAACACCAAGTTAAAAGGTTAACCTTTCAATTTCATAAATAACCCATAGAGTGTAATACCCCGTACTTTTATGGATATTTATTTATGGGATTAATTAACTTAAATGTGAATTAATTGAGAATTAATCCGGATATAATACTAACGATATGTGAGTTGCTATTTGATTATAATGTGTATATATGGCAATATATGAATATTGGAAATATTGAAATTGTCGCGAGATTGAAATACGGCAATTTGGGAAATTTTGTTGGGACGCGTGTGACAGTCGCGTCAGAAATGTAATTATTTTAATTAAAAAAGTGAATTTTATTTTTATCAACCGTATGGTCATTTTGAGTGCGCCAAAGAGTCCGAAAGGGTCGAAATAGTCAGAAAACACTAGCCGGGGGTTTAGTTTGGGTCCCGGGGCATTTTTAGGCCATGCCGGCTAGGCCTGTCAATGGATCGGATTTTATCCGAATCCGAATCCGAATCCGATCCGTTTAAGCGGATATGGATCATGCCTAAAATCCGATTATCCGATTACCCGATTACCCGTTTATCCGTTTATTAAATGGAGCGGATTTGGATTCATATGCTCCGATCCGTTAATAATCCGATCCGATTAATATTTTTAATATACATATATAAATTATATATAATATATTTTTCATTAATATATATTGTATTTAATAAAATTGTATATACATATTTTACATATTTATTATAATAGTTCTCTATTTCATTATTTATTTTTTTGGAACATTTGCAAAATAAATTTATGAAATAAGAGTTGAAAATAAAAATGTTGCAAATCAAGTTTAAGATAAATGGATAATTGGATAATCGGATCCGATCCGAATCCGTTTAATATTAACGGATATGGATTTGGATTTGCCTGATCCGACCCGATTAATAAACGGATCAGATCCGAATCCGTTTAACATAAACGGATATGGATTTGGATTTGCCTGATCCGGTCCGAATCCGATCCGTTTACAGGCCTAATGCCGGCAACCCAAAAGGGTAGTTTGGTAATTTTGGAATTTTGGGAATTAAAACCCACGAAAATTAGAAGTTAAAATCTGATTTAGTCTTTACCCACTAAACCCACTAACAACACTAAATGACTTAATGGGCTACGGGAGTTATTGGAAGAAATTTTAAGAAGTTCCTAAGGCAACCTCTAAACCACCATTGTCATCTTGGAGAAGAACTTGTAGAGAGAGAAAGAGAGAGGAGAATTCTGCAGAGAGAGAGAAAGAAATTCAACCTTCTTCAACCAACAACAAAAATCTGAAGAACAATCCGAGGCAAGTGGTTTAATTACGTTAATTTCAAGGGAATGTTTCTTCCATGCTTAGAAATCTACAAAATTGCATTGTTTTGGGAGATTGATAAAAACCCATGAATTTGAGGATTAAAACTATAAACCATGTTAGGAATTGCATGTAGACATATTTTGGACGAATTATGAATCCAAAATATAACCCTTGATGATCTAAAAAAGGATTTAAGAAGAGAATTATTATTGTTCTTGAAAGAAATAGAAAACTAGGGTTCTTGATGAAGTTTTGATCCAAATAAAGCCCTTGGTTGATGATTTATTGGTTTTAGAACATTAACAATGTTGTAGGATGCTTGTATGATGATATTATAACGTTAGATTAGAGTTTCATGCATTATAATGGAATTTTGGGGCGAAACTTGGCCTGCAAAACAAAGAAGTCCTTAGCATAACTGGTGCGCTCGATCGATCGACATTCATAGGTCGATCGATCACCATCGATCGATCGAACATACAAGGTCGATCGATCGACCTTCCCAGAATGAGTAAAATCTTCCCATTTAAAATTTTAAGGATGTTAACCCTAGAAAATTATTGATGGGGACTTTGTGAGTATTCTTAGACTTAAGGAAGACCAGTAGGTATGGTTGTGAAATCGGACCTTAATTAGAATTTAATTTGGGATAGTTGTCAAAAATCCAATAAAGCTCGACGAGTGAGATAATATTAGGGTTAAAAGAGTAAATTCGAATGATTTGATGAAGTGAGGTTTGTGGCAGAAATAATGACCTTAAGAATAATGAAATTAAATGTGGAAATAATAGGAGACTTAGTAACCTCTTTGAGATAGGTTTTAAGTATAAGAAACTAGGATGTGAGATGTGTCGACAGTCTACATTATATATTACCGGAAGACTTAAAATGCATCAAATTGGAAAAATGGTATAAGGATGTAGAATATACCTTTATTAATATTAAGATATCTAAGACGTGTGAATGCTTAGTATATGACTTATGTGTATGACATACCTACCATACTTGCTATCACGGAGGTCGTCGTTCGTGTTGGGCCAACTAATCTTTGTGTGCCTACGGGGGGATTTAGATTGGTACCTTAAGAACATAATACTAGAATGAATTATTTGTGAGTTAATAAGTCAGCTGACTATGGAGCGTAGGTATGTACGTGACCCATGGATATGTTGAATTATGTTCGCCTCCACTTTTGTGTGTTATGCTTATTATAACAATTCCTGAGAGATTCGGAATTTGTAATCCTTATGTACGTGATGTACCGGGATGAGATAGCAGAGTATGTGCACCGTAGCCTAGACTAGGGGTGCCTATAATGTATATTTATGATGTGAATAATATACAACTAATGTTCAATGAAATACTTAGTAAAGTAACAATGTGTATACTTGTGCTATTTTAATAGAGATTAAAATGAGAACTCCACATAATAAAAGGTTGTTATTAGGGAATTAAGGCACATACATGGTATACTTTAATGACATGAATAAACACTTAAACCTATAAAGTGAAGCTAGTTTTTGTATTAGACTAGTTAGTTAGTAGCATAACTAGTACGGGCTATGGATGCGTTAGGAGTGCACATTAGTTGAGAGGTGAGGAGCTCATGTGAGTGCACGTCCTAACATGTATTTTGCATTCATTGTTTTAATGTTATTAAAGCACTTGTTGTTTTTAAAATACTCTCCACTTTCGGGATCTGACCCGTTTGCTTTCAAATCTATTTTTTTTGTAAAAACCTTTTAGGTGCCCAGCCACAAGGACACCATGCATAGTATTTCCATTCAGGTGACGAGCTGTAGCTGTTGTGGAAGTTACAGGGCCTTGATAGTAGACGCCTCCTTTTCTAGTATTGACTCTATATTCAGTTTCATCATTTGTAGGGCATGTCGCCCATTTCTATTTAGAGACATTTCATATTTCAGTTATTCATATTTTGGCATGTAATTAATTGAGGGTACACTGTTCTTTTGATTTCAGTTGTGGGATTGTTGTGAGGAGTATTTCCTCCACACTTATTATTATTTGTTGGTTATTCTATTGATTCTTTATGGTGATTGGTTATGTTATTCTTTCATAATTCTTTTATTGCATGTTAATCAGATTTAATTTAAAATTTGACAACTTACTTTTCAAATACTAGGTGGTTAGTAATCATTAAATGTTTTCGACAGTGATGCTATTAACTGAACCAACTTGGCATTTTGAATTAATTGAATAAAGGAGTAGCTACCCGGTATTTAATTAGTCGGGGTGTCACAGGTGGTATCAGAGCATCAGGTTCTAGTGTCTTTTAGGATCTGTGCGGCCTATTATGCTTCCAGCGTAACTTTCTTTGATATAGAGCCCTATGTTTAGGATTGTTGATTCCTTTAGTAAAATTTCGTTCTCCTGCTATGATGTATATGATAGCGAATCGTATTGCGATCGGGTGTATTCGTATGCCGAACAATGTAGTACGTCAGGCGAAGACAGTTGGGTGAATAACAGGAGGCAAATATATATTGAGGTTAATTGATTTATTTAAAGAAGGATGACCGTAGTTGAAGTCACCGATATTATGGCACGGAAGTCCTGGATAATATAGAAGGCTAAGGCGCGACTTGAGACTTCCGGGTACAGCTATATTAGGAATGGGGTCAAATTAGACACATCCAACAAGGTTGGAATGGGAGAGAAAGAGTTAGGTGTAACATTGAAGAGAACCAGCAGTAGCAGTACTCGAAAGGCGAAGACGGCATGTGCTAGCCAAACGAACGCAATGTATCCAAAGGCTTGGACATATGTCAGGATATGACCAATTGAGAGTGAAAATTTGGAGAAATTTTCCTTGACTCGTAAGAGCGGAGATTCAATGGTGAGAAACAAGCAACCCACTTAAAAGTGGAATGTGATGTCGAGAGGGTGTACACGTATGGTTTGACCATAAGTTCCTTCATCAGATATTCAGGTTGAAAGGCGAATGTTATTCTGAACTCACATAAGAGGGCCAAACAGGGGTCAACTTGTGAGGAGAAATTTAATGTTGTAGCGACCCTTACACCGGGTGGAGAAGGTGGTATGGAGAAGAGGATGTTAAAGGGAGAATCTACATACAAGAAGAATTGTTGGCTCTTATGGGGAATTCTGCTTGGATGATAAATACAGATAGTGATTATATCGCGTGGTGTAAATTTGGAGGTAAATGTTCCCTTGGGTAGGGAGATACAAAAAAATTGATTTTTTTTTTATAGAATAAGACTGGGAAAATGGTGTTGGAGAAACACCACAAGGAGGAAGACCCAATGGAGAAACCGTTAAAATAATTCGATAGCGGAATTACTACCGAGCGATGGTAATTTCAGTAAGACAGGTGAAAAAACTAGTAGCGTGTTCCTTAGGTACATCAAGCTAAGGGAACAATGGTGATAGTCTTCAGAGCTGAGACTACCAATGTCCGAGGAAAGGACCACTTTAACATGGTCAGGGTGACCGGAAATAAGTGGAGTATGTGTAGAGGTACTTTGTGGGAGTGAAACCCCGTACATTATAAATTTTTACCGATACAAGAGTAGGGATCAAGGTATTGTGCCTGGCGAGGGCAACAGTTATTGAAATATCCGGTTTGGGACAGACATGTGTGGTAAGTCCAGGAACCATTTGAGCAGCCGGGACGATTAGTAGGATAGAAGTATGAGTTATATCCTCAGACGAGGATGCATGTTATTTGTGGCATGAATGAGTTACTACTTTTGTTACAATGGTATTTTCACTTGAGAGTCGAGTTTAGTGAGTATGTCAGTAAGTTTATTATATATAAGAACATTTTTCCCTGATAGTGTGGGGGTTACTTTTATTGTCATCCGCGGAGGATGAATGGGTATATTAATAGCGGTTTATGCTTTATCGAAATTACTCGTTTTAGTGCTGTGTTATACGAGTATGATATGATCTTAATTATTGTTTTATATATATGATTATACCGATAGTGTGCTGGTAATGCAAGTTTATTGGGATTACTACATCGGGGTAGCATGTTTTGTTCTGGCGAGGCCCCATCTGTTAGAGGGCCGGGCTCGCAATTGTACTTTCGGGCATATATATATATATATATATATATATATATATATATATATATATATATATATATATGTTGTGATTTCAAAGTATAATGGTATCGGATATTTAATCCCAGTATGCGTAGGGATTTCATTATTATGAGTCGTATGTAATTGATTTACTAGTCAACAAAGAGTTAGTTGGTTTTTATAATTAACGATAGAGAGGTCGTAACAAAAAGAGTGCATTGTTTTATCACCCGTTAGAGATTTGGAAGTTTATACTCATAGTTGTGTGTCTGGGGACGGGAATTTGAGGGTCTCAAATATCTCGCATGTTGTATATGAAATGTGATTTCCATCACTGTAAAGAGAAAAGTGTCTTTCAGAAGGAGTTCTTTGTTTATGTATAATTGCGAACTGAGATGAAACTTTGTTGTTAAAAGACGAGAGTGTAGGGGTACATATTATGGATAGGGCTTAACGGATTCCGATGACCAACAATGTTAGGTAGTAGTGTATCGGGGGGTTCCTTGTTTGGATTTCGCTTTGCGAGACACCCCACGCATGAAACTTAGCGTAAGGTTGGTAGTAAGGAAATGTGTGGCCCTTCGTTCATGATTGGGATACCTCTATCGTTATGGGAGTACGTAGTTATGATGGAAAGTTACAAGGAGTAAATTATGATGTACGTCCATTAGAGCATGTTGTTAGTAAATTACGATATAAGTACTAATAATGTTGGTTTTGTCACGGCGTGTTGAAGGACGCATTGAGGATAAGGAGGATTTAGGATTTCTAATTCAGAAGCGATTGAGAACGCCCAAGTGGTATAACACCGTTGTATTTACAGTGACAATAAAGAGTTTGGGATTTGTATGAAGCATATATAATGTTTAACAACCGTATGGTTGGGTTGTAAGGGGCGTAGACATCTTGATTTGCTAAAGTGTAAATCAAAGGAAGAGGGAACATAGACGGGTGAGATTATTACTTATGAGATTAAACGTCATAAGGAAAGGTGTAAGTGAATATTATGTGTAGTCAGTGTAGCACGTTCAAACTTGGAGAAAAGGCAGTAGAAATCCATTTAATAAAAGGATATCTCTTGAGAAGGCGAATAAATTATTATGAGCAATTTGGAGTAGAGTTTCGATCAACCGAATGTTGAGGGTGACTCAAGAGTAAATAGAGTGAGAATGTCAAAGGTATAAAGTCCAGATATGCACAAAGTGGTGAAAAGTGTAACGGTCCAAACTTTTGGTATTCGTCGGGAGAATAAGATCATTAAGTATCATTTAACGGGGAAAATTTTATGTGAATATCGACATTAAAAGAGGTATAGTAAGTAGTAGAACAGTTGGGGTTAGATGATCAACCAAATAATTTTGTATCAAGACGACGATTCCAAGAATGGGAGGGTCAAGTTGGAGAATTTTCTTGAGAGGTAGCCAACTTATTGATAAGTAATGAGTTCCTTCAATTATGTGGGACATGTTGTCCAGAAGGAGAGAAATTGTTATATACTTGGGGTGATTTACACTATTAGATAGTGAACACGCCGGTACGTGGTTCGACGTAGTACTATTTAGAACTGGGATGAGATCCCCAAAATCCACCTTTAACGTGGAGTAACAAGAAGTAGAGGAAATACGTTTCACTTGGACTAGGCTGTATCACCTATGGCCCGAGGTGTAGGCGCAAGGTGATTGGCGACTGGTGGGCTGTATAAAAGAATGTTGAATTCATTTCGATATTTTTATTTCCAAATCGAGAAACTAGTAAGCAAGGTATATTGTGGTAATGGTAAGAAAATATTATCTAATAGTAGAGCTGGGTGAAACCACCCGTATCTATTTTATTGTGGACAAGGTTCTTACAAAGGTTTGTGTGATACCAACAGGCTGAAGCGGTTTTCCCTTGTGTAAAAGTCACAACGTCGGGATATTTCAAGGAATGGACAAGCGTAGTCAGATGTGTTATTGATTCATCCCAGGATGGGAGTTTGGAGTTTTGATAAACGCGGGAGTTAGTAGTGAGGTGCGGACTCACAATACTAATAAAAATAATGCGGCTAATGATGTATAGGCTATTTTTATTAGAATGTGGTTTAATAAGAGCACAATGTGAGGTGCATTTATCGAAGATTATTCTGATAAGGTATCAAGTATGTTAAACAATCTTATTGTGAAGCGAGGGTTTTAGTGATTTGGGCTTTTCTTTTTAATTGTTTTGAATACTGGAGGATACCAAATTTTTCCAGGTGTGCCTTACTTATCCGAATTTCGGGACGAAATTCTGTTATTAGGTGGGAAGTATGTAATACCCCGTACTTTTATGGATATTTATTTATGGGATTAATTAAATTAAATGTGAATTAATTGAGAATTAATCCGGATATAATACTAACGAGATGTGAGTTGGTATTTGATTATAATGTGTATATATGGCAATATATGAATATTGGAAATATTGAAATTGTCGCGAGATTGAAATACGGTAATTTGGGAAATTTTGTTGGGACGCGTGTGACAGTCGCGTCAGAAATGTAATTATTTTAATTAAAAAAGTAAATTTTATATTTATCAACCGTATGGTCATTTTGAGTGCGCCTACGAGTCCGAAAGGGTTGAAATAGTCAGAAAACACTAGCCGGGGGTTTAGTTTGGGTCCCGGGGCATTTTTAGGCCATGCCGGCAACCCAAAAGGGTAGTTTGGTAATTTCGGAATTTTGGGAATTAAAACCCACGAAAATTAGAAGTTAAAATTTGATTTAGTCTTTACCCACTAAACCCACTAACAACACTAAATGACTTAATGGGCTACGAGAGTTATTGGAAGAAATTTTAAGAAGTTCCTAAGGCAACCTCTAAACCACCATTGTCATCTTGGAAAAGAACTTGTAGAGAGAGAAAGAGAGAGGAGAATTCTGCAGAGAGAGAGAAAGCAATTCAACCTTCTTCAACCAACAACAAAAATCTGAAGAACAATCCGAGGCAAGTGGTTTAATTACGTTAATTTCAAGTGAATGTTTCTTCCATGCTTAGAAATCTACAAAATTGCATTGTTTTGGGAGATTGATAAAAACCCATGAATTTGAGGATTAAAACTATAAACCATGTTAGGAATTGCATGTAGACATATTCTGGACGAATTATGAATCCAAAATATAACCCTTGATGATCTAAAAAAGGATTTAAGAAGAGAATTATTATTGTTCTTGAAAGAAATAGAAAACTAGGGTTCTTGATGAAGTTTTGATCCAAATAAAGCCCTTGGTTGATGATTTATTGGTTTTAGAATGTTAACAATGTTGTAGGATGCTTGTATGATGATATTATAACGTTAGATTAGAGTTTCATGCATTATAATGTAATTTTGGGGCGAAACTTGGCCTGCAAAACAAAGCAGTCCGTAGCATAACTGGTGCGCTCGATCGATCGACATTTATAGGTCGATCGATCACCATCGATCGATCGAACATACAAGGTCGATCGATCGACCTTCCCAGAATGAGTAAAATCTTCCCATTTAAAATTTTAAGGATGTTAACCCTAGAAAATTATTGATGGGGACTTTGTGAGTATTCTTAGACTTAAGGAAGACCAGTAGGTATGGTTGTGAAATCGGACCTTAATTAGAATTTAATTTGGGATAGTTGTCAAAAATCCAATAAAGCTCGACGAGTGAGATAATATTAGGGTTAAAAGAGTAAATTCGAATGATTTGATGAAATGAGGTTTGTGGCAGAAATAATGACCTTAAGAATAATGAAATTAAATGTGGAAATAATAGGAGACTTAGTAACCTCTTTGAGATAGGTTTTAAGTATAAGAAACTAGGATGTGAGATGTGTCGACAATCTACATTATATATTACCGGAAGACTTAAAATGCATCAAATTGGAAAAATAGTATAGGGATGTAGAATATACCTTTATTAATATTAAGATATCTAAGATGTGTGAATGCTTAGTATATGACTTATGTGTATGACATACCTACCATACTTGCTATCACGGAGGTCGTCGTTCGTGTTGGACCAACTAATCTTTGTGTGCCTACGGGGGGATTTAGATTGGTACCTTAAGAACATAATACTAGAATGACTTATTTGTGAGTTAATAAGTCAGCTGACTATGGAGCGTAGGTATGTACGTGACTCATGGATATGTTGAATTATGTTCGCCTCCACTTTTGTGTGTTATGCTTATTCTAACAATTCCTGAGAGATTCGGAATTTGTAATCCTTATGTACGTGATGTACCGGGATGAGATAGCAGAGTATGTGCACCGTAGCCTAGACTAGGGGTGCCTATAATGTATATTTATGATGTGAATAGTATACAACTAATGTTCAATGAAATACTTAGTAAAGTAACGATGTGTATACTTGTGCTATTTTAATAGAGATTAAAATGAGAACTCCACATAATAAAAGATTGTTATTAGGGAATTAAGGAACATACATGGTATACTTTAATGACATGAATAAACCCTTAAACCTATAAAGTGAAGCCAGGTTTTGTATTAGACTAGTTAGTTAGTAGCATAACTAGTACGGGCTATGGATGCGTTAGGAGTGCACATTAGTTGAGAGGTGAGGAGCTCATGTGAGTGCACGTCCTAACATGTATTTTGCATTCATTATTTTAATGTTATTAAAGCACTTGCTGTTTTTAAAATACTCTCCACTTTCGGGCTCTTACCCGTTTGCTTTCAAATCTATTTTTTTTTTGTAAAAACCTTTTAGGTGCCCATCCACAAGGACACCATGCATAGTATTTCCATTCAGGTGACGAGTTGTAGCTGTTGTGGAAGTTACAGGGCCTTGATAGTAGACGCCTCCTTTTCTAGTCTTGACTCTGTATTCAGTTTCATCATTTGTAGGGCATGTCGCCCATTTCTATTTAGAAACATTTCATATTTCAGTTATTCAGATTTTGGCATGTAATTAATTGAGGGTACACTGTTCTTTTGATTTCAGTTGTGGGATTGTTGTGAGGAGTATTTCCTCCAGACTTATTATTATTTGTTGGTTATTCTATTGCTTCTTTATGGTGAATGGTTATGTAATTCTTTCATAATTCTTTTATTGCATGTTAATCAGATTTAATTTAAAATTTGACAACTTACTTTTCAAATACTAAGTGGTTAGTAATCATTAAATGTTTTCGACAGTGATGCTATTAACTGAACCAACTTGGCATTTTGAATTAATTGAATAAAGGAGTAGCTACCCGGTATTTAATTAGTCGGGGTGTCACATAGAGGTGTGGATGGAAGGCTACAATGAAGCTCTTGGCCATGTTGATGATCACATTGCTCAGACCCATCGTGAAGGATATAAGTGGGGATGAACCAAATGCTTGAATTTGATGAAACATGATCGTAATAGCGAGTTATGGTATTGGAATGAACCCGTGAGACTGTGAAGATCCTCCTTTTAAGTTAGACATATCATGGATTTCTGTTGACACCATTCCCTAATTTTTTATCACTAAATATTTGGGAGACTATGGTTTTCATGATGTTCATGAGATAGTTCGTCCTCCCTATTTGATCAATGCGCCGAGAAGCAGCAACAGAAGAATGTTGATAGATTTTAACTTTATTAATTATCCCTATACTTTGGATGATCCTCCTGCTGGAATGAAGAGAGTGCAGCTTGCTCAATCGACTTTCAAGGCTCGGGGAAAACATCCTGTTGAATAGCTCATATATGTTTTATTATCCACTTGAATGTCATACAATTTATATAAATAAAAACCCATATTTTTTGGTTATTAACTTTTGATTATTAATCAATCAGTCAAATTATGATGGTAGTACCATGGATTCTACTAATGCATTTGAATTTATTGATCCAAGTTTAGCATTAGTTATCAGTGGTGACCAAGTGTATGAGGAATATATGTTTTTATTCCAATGATTAGGAATGTTTACATGTCTTCTTTTATTTAACTTAGTCGAGTAAAACTTGTTTGTAACTTTTTTAGTTATATACGAAGTTTTACAGACTTTTTGTTCTTGACTTATCAAAGACGAAGTCATACATGAAGTAAATTGTTTCTTGTCGACCAATTATGTTAGGATTATATTCCTATATAACTTGGTCGGGTAATACTTCTTGTTCGTGACTTGTTAACACAGAGTCTTGAATTCTAATCCGATTGTGCATTAAGTTGTTGGTGCATCTGGAATTTGATAAATCCAACTTGATTAAGTATATCCTGCTGATCAGTAGATAAGTTCAACCTGAATAAGTATGTATGTATTGTTGATCGGCAAGAGCTGAAGACCAAGATACATTTTTACTTGTTGTTTCTGGGGGATGTATATCATCGTACTCCAAAAAATCAAAAAAATTAAAGGGACTGAAAGGAAAATTTAATTGAAACTTGAACATTAATTATCTTGAATGTAAAGCCAAAGAAATATAATAGTAGAAATTCCTTGCATCGTTGATAATAGTTTTAGAGGTGCTCGACATTCCAGGGGTTTTTAAACTCTTCAACTTCCAAGGTCTCAAGCCGATAGGTTCCTGGTCATATGAATGATGAAATGCGATATGGGCCATGACAATTAGCCTCAAGCTTGTTATTCTTTTGGATGACTTTCTTTATGATATAATCGCCTTCTTTGAGGTTGGTCGGCTTGACCATTTTACTATAGAAGTGGGAAGTTATGTGTTGGTATGCAATATTTCTTAGGGGAGCATCTTCTCGAACTTCCTCCAATATATCTAGATCTAGTCGCCTCATTAAGTCACTGGTTGGAGAATAAAAATTCATATTCTTGTGAGTTGGTAGACCTGTCTTGGCGGGTAGCAAGGCTTCACTTCCCAATGCAAGCATGTAAGGTGTTTCACCTATTGTTATTATCGACGTTGTCATGTAAGCCCAAAGAACAAAATATAACTCATTAATCCAGTTGCCTTTAGCAGCATCGTGCCTCTTCTTCAGTCCGTTGAGCAAGGTCCTATTTGTTACTTCTGTTTGGCCATTACTTTAAGGATGTCCTGATACAGAGTGGAATTTATAGATTTTTGACTGAACACAATATGATTCAAACTCATCATTATCTAATCGGGTTCCATGGTCTGTAATAAAGGCATAGGGCATCCCGTACCTACATATGATGCTCTTTCAAATGAACTGATAGACCTTTTCATAAGGCATTTCAATCAAGGGATCTGCCTCTACCCATTTTATGAAGTAATCAATTGCAACGTCCAAATACTTTAGCCTGCCTTTGGTCATCGACAGTGGGCCGACTAGGTCAATTCCCTAAATAGCAAATGGCCAAGGCTAAGTTATTGTTGCTAGAGAGGCATTGGGTGCTTTGTGAATTGCAGAGACCTTTTGGCATTTATCACACTTTCTTGCAAAGGTTGTGCAATCTTCCCTCATGGGAGGCCACTAGTATCTCTGAGTCTTGATTCGTTGGAGTAGAGATCAACCAAGTGAGTGAGCTCCACACGAACCTTCATGCACCTCTTTGACCAATTCTTCCACCTCTATTGGATGTACACAGCGTAGCAAGGAGATCGTCAATCCCCTTTTGTATAAAACCCCTTTGTCCAACACATATCTTGCTACTTTATACCAGAGCTTTTTAGCCTCTTTGGGTCGGGTGGTAGGATTCCATCTTCACTATAAGATTTTATTAGGTCCATCCAGGAAGGTCCCAAATCTACAGCAATTAAATTAACCATTAAGTCCTCATCAATGCTTATATTAGCTGATATTTCTATTGGAATTATTCTCCTAACCTCAATTCTTGTTGCTGCAATACCCCGTATTTTTATGGCCTTTAATTATGGGATTAATTAAATTTAATTGGGATAAATTAATTTAATATTAATCCGATTTTTTTTTTAATATTTACTAGCGTGACGGGAGTTAGTAATTAATGGTAAGAATTATGTTGAATATTAATATATGAGTAAAGTAATATATGAGATTGGATTTATTAAAATTGTCGCGAGTGAATAATACGACAATCATAGAAATTAAGTCGGGACGCGCGTGTGTCGTGTCGGGACTAAATGAATGGAATAAAAATTAATTTAATTATAAGTCACCCGTATGGTCATTTTGAGGGCGCTAATGTGTCCAGAAGGGTTGAGATAGTCAAAAAAATATATCTGGGAGTTTAGTTTGGGTCTCGAGATGTTTTTAGGCCTAACCAGTAACCCGGGATGGCATTTTGGTAATTTCCAATTTTAGGCCGTAATTATGGACGAAAATTGAAGGGTTATATCTGATGGGACTTAGAGTCCTAGAGGGTTAGAAACATTAGAGTTGCAGAGAGGATAAGGAAGAGAGAAGATAAAAGGCTTCCAAGGAGGAGAGCCACCAACCCTACACCACTCTCACCAATTCCACCACCAACACGTAGATCGGAAGAAGAGGATCGTTCCTATATCACTCAAATTTGTCGAATCAGACCTTTGATTTTCGAGAAATTATCTAACTTGTTGTTCTTTAGTTGATAACACATCCATGCTAGTTTAGGAGATGATAAATTTATGTTTTCATGCAAGATAAATGATAATTGGGAGATTCATATTGAAATTCTAAATGAAAATCATGTTAGGACAATTCTATTGCAATATGTAGATGATTAACTATGAAATTGATGTTCAACAGAGGTTAAATTCTGGAAGAATTGGGAAAATATTGATCATGATGATAAAAATAGGGTTCTTGTTGTATTAATTTGAATTAACTCTTTAATTGATGGCCCTTGATGAATTCGTATATGTTTTAGGTTAGAAATCATGTATGTAGGATAATACAACTGTTGGTTTGATTATTTGGGAGTTTGGGACGAATTAACAAAGGTTTTGAGAATTTATGATAAGAAAACCCATAGGTAAATAATTGCAAAAACTAGGCCAAGAACTGCTCGATCAATCGATCTACTCAAGAATGTCGATTGATCCACTGGATCGATCGATCGACCCCTTTTCATCGATCGATCGACTCCTCCTGGAAATGGAAACTTTTTCTCCTTTTTAATGTTAATCCAATCCCAACGTGAAAGGGCCTTTGGACATGATTTAAATATTTTATATAAGATTCAACCGTGGGATTTCGGGGTTATAAATTGAATGGGAAATCGTGCGTACGTTAAATTCGGTCTTGCGAGAATCAAGAAGGCCTTAGACTAGCAGGGTAGTGAGTGTACACCTACTGATTTTATATTTACCCAGATGATACACATCGAGAGTCAAGAAGTACTTAAGGATTTGCGATAATTGAGAAAATAAAAAGAGTAATTTAAGTATACGTAGAACTCGGGCATTATATACCACGCATAGTTCGAATATTATGGGTCGTGGGCATACCTAACTGAATAATTAGAATATATATAGTAGCATGTATATATATAATATTGTATATTTGTGTGTAATCATACCCGCACTACTTGCTATCACGGAGGTTCCTCGTCAGGACCGTCTTATCTCAATTAGACCTTTATGGGGGATATTGACTTGTACCCTATAACATAGCATCCGTGGTACAGGCTATTCGAGAGTGATAGACAGACGGTCCTAAGAGACGTAAGGGTATGTGCTGACCTCTTAGTGACTCGAAACTATGCTTCGCCTCTAATATGTGTGTTTTGTGTTAATATAGTTCAAGAGTGATTCCAAACTAGTATTCCCCTCTTATACGAGTGATACGGGGACTTGATAGCAGTGTATGGCAGCACCATAGATTTATGTGGGGTTCCCTATTAGTATATATATTATGAGCGATATATATATATATATATATATATATATATATATATATATATATATATATATATATATACTTGTGATTAATCTACTGTGCTTGTAAGTAGATAAAAAAATTGAATAATTAATATTAAATGAATGAAGTGGTTAAGAACTTAAGTCTGTATTGAGATGAACATAACTGGCTTAATATTCATAAGAAAAGGTTATCAGATATAAACTATAGTTATGCGAGTACTCAAAACAGAATTTGGTGAAGGGAAATTGGGTTAGACTAGTGAATTGGGTTAGACTAGTGAATTGGGTTAACTTTATCTAGATTAGTTCAGTAGTACGTTAGGCGTGCACACTAGTTGAGGGGTGATAATTCCCAAGTGAGTGTCAAGGTATTAAAATGTATGTAATATCAACTAGTAGGCATTTTAAATACTTGCTAAACTATTTTTAAAGCTATTTTACACTCGGGTTCTTACCCGTTTCCTGTCATCTCTTCTTTCTCTTGTATATATATATATATATATATATATATATATATATATATATATATATATATATATATATATATATATATATATATATATGTATATATATATATATATATATGTATATATATATATATATATATATGTATATATATATATATATATATATATGTATAATAGGTGCCTAGCCACAAGGGCGTCAGGCTTAGACCTGGCTTAATATTCATAAGAAAAGGTTATCCGATATAAACTATAGTTATGCGAGTACTCGAAACAGAATTTGGTGAAGGGAAATTGGGTTAGACTAGTGAAGTGGGTTAGACTAGTGAATTGGGTTAACATTATCTAGATTAGTTCAGTAGTACGTTAGGCGTGCACACTAGTTGAGGGGTGATAATTCCCAAGTGAGTGTTAAGGTACTAACATGTATGTAATATCAACTAGTAGGCATTTTAAATACCTGCTAAACTATTTTTAAAGCTGTTTTACACTCGGGCTCTTACCCTTTCCTGTCATCTCTTCTTTCTCTTGTATGTATGTATATATATATATATATATATGTATTACAGGTGCCTAGCCACAAGGGCGTCAGGATTAGACCTATGGACTATTGACGTGCTGCAGTTAGTGTGGGAGTTGCATGTCCTTGCAGTAGACGACTTCATCCTTGTCTTCTCAGTCTTCTATTGAGTCATTATTAGGTGGGGCATGTGTCGCCCATTTCCAGTTATATTTAGCTCAGAGAGATTTGTACTCTTTATTTATTTCAGTATTCCATTTTAGTTGGGATTGCTTTTGAATATTACTTTGTCCATCGATGTGGGATATTTTATTTGGTTGATCTATCTAAGATATTTACTTCACTTGGATGGTTTGGTTTTAATATTATTATCCGTGTTCATGAAAATGGTTTTGTATATTAAATTATAATCAGGGAACTTAATCTTTAAAATTAATTATTTTGACACTTAGCTTAATTATTTATTAGGTGATTAATAAAGAAAATTATTTTCGACAGTGATGCTAAGAATGAACCAACCGGACACTTTGATTTAATTTAATAAAGGACTGGTCACCTGGTATTCAATTAGGTGGGGTGTCACAGGTGGTATCGGAGCATCAGGTTCTAGAGTCCTTTAGGATCTGTTCGGCTTATTATGCTTCTGTTGATACCAAATTCAATCTGCTGACATGGACCAATCACTTGAAGACACGTGTCAGCTTACATGACAAATGTTGATACTCCAGACGAGCAACTCAAGACCACCGAGCAACTAAGAAGCCACGATGAGCTCAGGGGGTCCCGAGCAGCTCTAAGCGTGTCGAGCTACTTAGGCGGTCCGAGCAACTGAGGAGCCCCGATCAGCTTAAGCGTGCCGAGCAGCTTAGGCGGTGCGACCAGCTTAAGCGGTCCGAGCTACTTAGCGTACAGCGCACCCAAATCAAGAGAATCAAGAGAGACGACTGCACATTAAATGCCATTTATTACCATACAGATGTATATGTCTACTAAATAACAACGCATAGTCCTTTCATTTGTACCGCCTCAAGGCTATAAATACATTGTAACCTCCTCATTAGCAGGGGACTCGAAATTTCTTGGTAAATCTATTATCGAGAATTCTGGGCAAATAATCATCAATACAAAAACAGTGAACGTAGGCCATTCTCACAAGGCTGAACCACTTTAAAAATCTATTGTCTCATATTCGTATATTCATTTTTATCTGTGATTAAATAATTAGATCAAATCTAGTTTTTTACATCAACAGATTGGCACCGTCTGTGGGAAACGACTGTAATTAGCATTTGTTCACCTAAACAATTCATTATCAATGGCTGATAATCCTGAATCCAGTAATCGAAACACTAGAAATCTCCCAAATCCATCTGCTCCCCCAAATGTCCAAGATCTGGCTGGTATAATGGCTAATTTGGCCCAAGGCCAGACGACTTTGCAGGAAACCATGCGATAACTCGTACAAACTGTCCAGGGTGGAGTACCTGCCCAGTCAGGACAACTAAGTGTTCAAAGAAATACCCGATTACCGTCTTCGCGAACTAGGCGAACGTTATTCCCAGAGGAATCTCAGTCTAGACGCACTGATTCATATCGTACTAAGAGATCTAATGATCCCTCTTATCAGCCTGGACGGACATCCTCGGTACGAGCTACAGACACTCAACAAAATGTCACTTTATCCCCAGAGAGGACCAGTGCTCTTGAAATATTAAGTAGAGTCTCTCCCTTTGATCGTTTAGGTCCTAGGAGGAACAGAATTCCCCCTAAGATTGTGTCGAGGAACTCTTAACGATCCTCTGATTTAAAGGAAGGATCTGCCCAATCACGACCAGCTGCTCATCGTGAAAAATCCCAAGAGGCAAATTCAACATGATCAGTTGCTCAGACCAATAGGACTGAGGAGGGAAATAATGCATGGAAGGGATCTATTCAGAGGTTGGAAGATAGGTTAGGGGAAATGGCTAAAGCCAAGAATCCTTTAGAAAGGACTTTTATCCGAGGAACACCATTCATACAAGAAATTGTAGACTTCCCCACACCGTCAAAATTCAAAGCCCCAGTAGTAACACCAAAATATGATGGAAAAACTGATCCTGTTCTACATATAGAACAATACCAGGCAGCTGCTGATATCTATGCTGTTCCAGACGAGATGCGATGCAGGGCATTTTCAGGAACTCATACCGGATCTTCTCAAATATAGTACAACAATCTTCCTCGTGGGAAGATTGCAACTTTCTTTCAACTAGCCGAGCTCTTTATTGGGAACTTTTATTTTGGAGCAAAACCAGTTAAACGAGTCTCACACTTGTTAAGTGTTAGACAAAAGACAGGTGAGAGTACCAGGGATTATATTACTCGTTTCAATAATGAGAAGCTCAAAGTTATTGACTACGAGGAGAAGACAGCAATCACTACTCTGATGAGTGGATTACTGCCAAACAAATTATATTACAATCTAGCCAAAGATTCGCCTACAACCATGGCAGAGCTAATGGCAAAAGCAGCTAAAATTATGAACGCCGAGGAAGCTATGGCTGCAAAGAAGAATATGGACACCAAAGAGACCAAGGTTGAGGGTGATAAGGCTGAGAAGAAGGAGCAGAAGAACAATGGTGATAACTAGCAGTCAAAAGCAAAGAAATCATTGGAACAGTTGAGGAAATTTGGAAACTATACTCCTTTGAAGGTAGATATAAACCATGTTCTGGAAGAGATCAAGAACAACGAGGAGTTAAACTGGCCTGAAAAAATGAAGACAGATCCTGACAAGAGGGATAAGTCTAAATATTGCGAGTTCCATAAGGATCATGGTCATACGACCAAAAACTGCATAGCTCTCCCAAATGAAATTGAAGAGCTCATCAGGCGGGGAAAATTGAACAAGTATGCGGATCACCAAAATAGTGGAAGGAGAAACGATCGAGCAAGGCAGAGGTCTAGATCTCCTCGTCGAGCAAAAGAAGATAAGAAGATAAATCATGAAGAAGATCGAGAAGATGATCAAGACGACCCCGATCTCCCCAAAAGACAAAAACAACCAGAACGTGAGGTATTTTCTATCCATTTTGGATCATTTGAATGTAATGTCATTACAGGTGGAGATGCAGGAGGTGGAGATATGACTGCCGGGAGAAAAGCTTACCTCAATGAGGCTCAAGCTTTCTCGTACATTCAGCGAATAAATCTAGCTGAAGAAGATCGCCCGAGGAAGGTGAATAAGGATAAGCTGGTCATTGGTTTCTCTAAGAACGACTTGGCAGGTGTACTATATCCCCATGATGACCCGTTGGTGATCAAGATGAGGATGAAAAAAGTGGTGATTTTACGAGTACTAGTGGATAATGGTAGCTCGACAGATATCATGTTCTATCCATGCTTTAACAGTTTAAATTTGAAACTATCCCAGTTGGAACCATATCATAGGCCCCTCCTTGGTTTCACTGGCGAAAAGGTTTTTCCACTGGGGACGATCAAGTTGGATATGCTTATTGGTACATGGCCTGCCTGTCGAACAGAAAAAGTTCGCTTCTTCGTAATGGATAAAAATGTCCAATCAGCTTACAACATCATTATGGGAAGGGTAGGGCTGAAGAATTTCTAAGCAGTACCATTTACTGTGCATCAATGTTTAAAATTCCCAACCAATTTTGGAGTGGGAGTGGTGAAAGGTGACCAGAAAGTAGCTCGGGAATGCTACTACTCATCTGCCGAGCAAGAAGAACATGAAGAATCCAGAAAGAAAACTACTACCTACCAAATAGAAGATACAGAGATTGAAACATTAGACCCTAAAGACGAGTCCCAACTTGTGAAAGGACAAGTTATGGAGGCTACTGAAAATGTCATTCTGGATGACGAGCATCCAGAACGAACAGCTCAAATTGGTGCATCCTTGCATGAATCAATAAAACAAGAGCTGAAAGTGTTTCTAAAAAGCAGAAATTTTTTTTTTACAGGGAGCCACGAGGACATGCCAGGGATAGACCCAACCTTCCTATGTCACGAGCTTAATGTGAATAAGGAGATCAAGCCAGTAAAATAAAGAAGATGAGTGTTCAGCCCCGAAAAGAACCAAGCTATACAAGAAGAAGTCGAGAAGCTCCAAAAAGCCTATTTTACTGAGGATGTCAAATATCCTGATTAGCTAGCTAATGTGGTGATGGTAAAGAAGAAATAACAAATGGAGGATGTGTGTAGACTTCACCGATCTCAATAAGGCATGCCCAAAGGATCATTTTCCTTTGCCCCGAATCGATCAGCTGGTGGATGCTACCTCGGGGCATGAATTGCTGAGTTTTATGGATGCTTATTCTGGTTACAATCAGATTAAGATGAAGCCTGAGGACAGGGAGAGTACCTCTTTTATTACCCCAAGGGGAACTTATTGTTATAATGTTATGCCTTTTGGACTTAAAAATGCAGGTGAGACATATCAGCGGCTGATGAACAAGGTGTTTGCGGAGCAAATCAGTCATAACATGGAGGTTTATGTTGACGATATGCTGACGAAGAGCACGAAAGATACTGATCATCTAGTTGATTTAGTCCAGACCTTTGATCAACTAAAAAAATATCAAATGAAGCTGAATCCCACCAAATGCATATTCAGAGTACGAGAAGGCATGTTTCTCGGATACATTGTTAATCAACGAGGAATTGAGGCGAATCCTGACAAGATCAAAGCTCTATTGGAGCTGCGATCTCCGACGACGAAGAAGGACGTGCAAAGTCTCACAGGGCGAGTTGCAGCACTTAATCGGTTTGTATCAAGAGCAACTGATAGATGCCTACCATTCTTCAAAACACTCCAAAAGACTTTTGAGTGGAATGATGAATGCGAGAAGGCCTTTCAAGAATTGAAGAAATACCTGGGAGCACCTCCATTGTTGTCCAGGCCAGTTAGGGGGAGAAAGACTATACTTGTATCTAGCATTTTCAGAAAATGCAGTGAGCCCGGCGTTGATAAGAGTGGAGGATGGAGTGAAAAAACCAATCTATTACACTAGCAAGGCCATCCGAGGAGCAGAGATAAGATATCCAAAGTTGGAAAAATTAGCACTGGCATTGATCGAAGCTAGTAGAAGGATGAGGCCATATTTCCAAGCTCATACTATAGTTGTGTATACAGACATGCCGTTAAAGCAAGCTCTGCACAAACCAGAGAAATCAGAAAGATTTATGTATTGGGCTGTGGAATTGGGTGAATACGATATAATCTATGAGCCTAGATCGTCACTCAAAAGGTAAGCAGTGGCAGATTTCATCGAAGAGTTCACCTATCCTAACCTTCGAAGAGCAGAAGTTGAATACCGACTAGCCTGTGGATGTTACAGGATCATCAAACCTAAACCCCGACAAACTTAAGTCGGTTGATGAGAAAGAGAAGATTGTCGACGAGAAGCAAGAACTGCTAGAGGAGGATATGAGAAAGAATCAAATATTCCACCGAGGAACTCTGTCTGACCAAGAATTTGATAATAAGATAATTTTATGGAATTTATATGTAGATGTCTCTTCTTGCACTACAGGCAGTGGATCAGGTGTTATTTTGAATAGCCTCGACGAGATTGATGTGGAGTATGCTTTGCGTTTTCAATTTAAGGCCTCTAATAATGAAGCTGAATATGAAGATATGATCGTGGGTCTCAGTCTAGCTAAAACTATGAAAGCGGAGGAGGTCGTTGCATTCAGTGACTCACAGTTGATTGTAAATCAAATGTTGGGAGTGTATGCAGCAAAAGGAGAATTAATGATCTAATATCATGTGAAAGCAATGGAGATGGTATCTAGCTTTAACGCAGTACAGTTGATTAGAATACCAAGATCGGAGAATGCAAGAGCAGATGTTTTAGCTCGATTAGCCTCAGCCACGCACACCGAGATATGAAGAACAATCCCAATAGAAATCTTGGCTAGTCGGAGCATTGACAAAGATCTGACGATGAACTTCATTGCCCTTGATTTAGGACCATCATGTATGGATCCTATCAGGGCTTATATTGAGGAGGGGGCTTTACCAACTGATAAACTCGTAGCCAAGAAACTGAAGTTTAAAGCTGCTCGTTATGTATTGACTAATGGCATTTTGTATAGATGAGGAATTATAACAGGTTTGCAAAGATGTGTGCATCCCTCCGAGGTGAAAGATTTGATTGAAGAGGTCCATGAAGGGTCCTGTGGAGCCCATGTAGCAGGTCAGAAGCTTTTGCAAAGAATAATGACGCAGGGATATTATTGGCCGATAATGAGGGCTGATTGTATAGCCTATGCCAAGAAATGTGATAAATGTCAATGCTTCTCTTCTATTCGAAGAACTCCCCAGGCATTGTTGACACCCATAACATCCCCTTGGCCATTTTCCATATGGGGGATAGACTTGGTCGGGCCACTCCCAACAACCAGAGGAAGGTTCAAATACCTCGTGGTCGCTGTGGATTATTTTACTAAATGGGTGGAGGCTGAGCCTCTTATTGATATGACTTATGATAAGGTGTATCAATTTATTTGGAAGAATATCATTTGTAGATATGGTCTTCCCCATGCATTAATTACTGATCATGGAACCCAATTCGACAACGAGGAGTTTGCTGCATGTTATGACCAGTCAAACATATTGAAAACCCATTCTGCACCAGGCCATCCCCAGAGCAATGGACAAACTGAGGTGACGAACAGAACGCTACTGAATGGTTTGAAAAAATGACTGGATGATGCAAAGGCAAATTGGATTAATGAGTTACATTTTGTGCTGTGGGCTTATCGTATTACACCGTGAGCAGCAACAGGAGAATCTCCATACATGCTGGCATTTGGAAGTGAAGCTATTATACCTGCCGAGTTGGGCCTCCCCGCACACACGGTGCTGAATTTCGATTCTCCTATCAGTGACTTGATGAGGCGATTGGATCTAGATATGCTCGAAGAAGTTAGAGAAGAAGCAGCAATCAGGAATGCTGCATACCAACAACGAACAACTCTATTTTACAACAAGAGGGTAAAAAAGTGTGATTTGAAGGAAGGAGACTATGTGTTCAAGAAAGTAATTAAAAAGAACAATAAACTGGAAGCTAACTGGCATGGACCCTACAGAGTAACAGAGGTTGTTCGTCCAGGAACCTACAGGATTGAAACCTTGGAAGGAGAAGAATTTAAGAAGGCATGGAATACAGAACATCTACGCAAGTATTATCAGTAGTAGAAGTTTCTATGTAATGGAGTTTTCTTCAGTATGAATAAAGTGTTAAAAGTTTACCCAGTTTTCTCTTTTTGGTGAAATTTTTTGGAGTATTAGTGATACACACTACGCATCAAGTTCAGAATAAAAATCCACCAACTATGGTTGGTCGATCCACTAACTACGGTTGGTTGGTAAATAAAAATCCACCAACTACGGTTGGTCGATAAATAAAAACCCACCAACTATGGTTGGTCGGTCCACTAACTACGGTTAGTCGATAAATAAAAATCCACCAAGTACGGTTGGTCGGTCCACTAACTAAGATTGGTCGGTAAATAAAAATCCACCAACTACGATTGGTCGGTCCACTAACTGCGGTTGGTCGATAAATAAAAATCCACCAACTACGGTTGGCCGGTCCACTAACTACGGTTGGTCGGTAAATAAAAATCCACCAACTACTGTTGGTCGGTAAATAAAATTCACCAACTATGGTTGGCCGATAAATAAAATTCACCAACTACGATTGGTCGAGAAATAAATCTCTTCCAACCTTAGTTGGTCGGGAAGAAAAATATCGCCAACTCCGGTTGGTCGGCAAATTATTTTCACCAACTCCGGTTGGTCGACAATTTAAAATAACACAGGACATTTTTTGTCTTTTTACAGATATACATATACATTCATCATTGAATAAAAAAGATATTTCGTAAAATATTTCCAAACCCATAACAATTGCAAAGAAAACTAACGATTTCTTCATTAAAACCAGAGCAAATTACATATGATAAATTGCAGATTACATAAATGAAGTTCATTACATAAACAGACCCTACTCTATTGGTTTTTTCCCTTCCGCCTTTGAAACAGGTCTACTCCAGCAGGAGGATCGTCTAAGGCGTAAGGAGAGTTTATGAAATTTACATCTTGAAGCATTCGAATATTCATCACTAATGGCCGATCAAGCAAATGCTCTGGGCGAGATATGTCAAAATTTGAATGAAGGCTGTAATCGCCGAGGTACTTTGAGATCAAGCACTGAGGAATTGCCCGAGCAGGAATCCAACTCATGTCAAGCTTAAAAGGAGGCACGGGCAACTCGAGCAATCCATGGTTGTGATAATCCCATAGATAGTGGCCCTGCTCCAACTTTAACACCCCCAGTGAATTCAGCCATCCTTGTTTATAGCCCTCATTATTTGATTGCTGGATCCGATCATCAAGATGGTAAAGAGCTTCGTTGTATCCAGCCATCCAAAACTCCCTGGGCTGTTTGTGAAACTGGTAAGTTAACCTCTCCAACTGCTCGTGGAGATTCTTCGCTAAAATTTCTTTATTTTCCAAGGCAGAGCTTTTGATGGAAAGTTGCTCGTCGAGGTTCAGAATCTTCTTGGACATCTTTGCTAAGGATTTATTCTTCGCTACCAGCTGAACTGCCTAATTTTCCAAAGATGCTTGAGTTCTTGCCTCTTTAATAGTAACCCGAGCAGCCCTTGCTCATCCCCGAGAAGATCTTGCTCGTCCGCGAGCAGAAGTAGAGGGTACAGTCCTCTTTAAGGTTTCCAATTCATCTCTTAAATTGGCATTTTCGACCTCCAGGAAAGAGAAACCTTCATCGTTGACAAGAACTAAGGCTCCCGAGGAAGAAGCTGCAGACTTGAGTTATTTTATTTCATCTTGCAAGGCTATGTTTTCTTTCTCCATCAACTTGGCAATCTGCCTATGCTCCTCGACCTCAAGCTTTAAAACGCTCTCTTTCTTATTGTGGGCAGATATGAACTTATCATATCCTTTTTCAGCACTGAGTTGTTGATATTTCTTCTCGTACCCTTGGTGCAAAAGTGCGGAGAATTCTGTGTATTGCTGCTGGAGTTCCTCTATTATTCCTTGAAGATCCTCGATCATCTCATAATAATCCACATTATTGGCAACAGCTCGGTCAAGCAAGCACTTTAGATATTGGTAAGCTTCGATTGCTCGTTCAAAAATATCTGGACCAAGGATGTCAATGATTTGAGCCTCGTTCAGGTCTACATGGACAGCCTTAAAGTAGTCATTGCATTTTTTCATCAATTCAGTATCGTGAGTTGACAAAAGCTCTATCCTGGCCATAAACTAGAAAAGAGAAGAGATAGAAAGAATTAATAAAAGCAGACAGAGCAAGAAAAAGTCAATATGAATAACCAAAAGTTTGAATTTTTATTTCATCATAACGGAAAAATACAAAGTCGGAGATTATATTCTGAAATAACAAAACAAACACCCAAACTACTCTACACCTTTTCTTTATCTCCTAAAACTTCCTCGGGGGGCTTGGACGAGGAGGATGGTTGCTCGGAAGGCAAGAGTAGCTGCTCGACAGGATTAGTGGTCGGTTGCGGTTGCTCAGAGCACGATTGAACAGCTGGAACAGTAAGAGCCTGATCTCTAACTACCATGGAGGATTCCTCTGAGGCAACTTCGTCATCTTCTTCTTCTCCAGAAGAGGGAGGAGGGCCATGAGTATGTTGCTAAAATAGGGAAGAATCTTCAGCAACCTTCTGCTCTTGTAGGGCTACCACCCATCCATCCCTAAAATATTTAAGGCTGGCATATTCCATTTGTGATGATATGGCAGCCAAACACTTATTCCAGCCCTTATCCCAACCTACGTTGAATAATTTCTTAACAGCCTTCTTTCTTTTAACTTTCTCCGAGGAGGTCCTTTCCCTAAGGATCTCCTCGGCAACCCTCAATTTCTCCTCCACCTCCTGCTTCTGATGATCAACATCATGAAGTTTATTAATTTCCTCTTCAGTAACTTTGAGCTTATTCTCAAGCTCTGCAACATTCTTAAGCTTCTCCAAAAGCTCCTTGTTATTCTTCTCAAACTCTTTCAATTTATTCTCCAAACCCTTGGAGGCTTCCACAGCTTGATCCCTCTCCTGCTCAACTGACTTAACGTGCTTCTCCCAAGTAATTTTATTCTCCTCATACTTCTGATGAGATTCCTTCAAAGACTGGGTTAATCCAGTAAAAGCTTCTTCTACACCTCCCGAGGAGACTGAAGCCTTGATAGCCTCATCCTTCTTCAGAATAGTGTTAAAACATGTTACCAGCTGAAAAAAGAAAATAACTTTGAGTCAGTGCAAGGACATAGCATTGAACAATGAAAGCTTATATTAGTAATACTTATTGAGGCAATATGTTGAGCAGTCAAAGTGGTGATCCTGTCACGAGTAAGAGTATCTTCAATACCTTTGACCTCGGGAATAATCCAAGACTTCACCGAGCCCATAGCAGAGCTCGGAGGAACAAAAGTGGGAACACCACCTTCAACATTCAAAGACTGAGAGACAGGTTCTGCTGGTCTCTCAGACAAAATTTTCTTTAATCTCCCCGAAGGAGCAGGAACATTCTCAACCAAGGATGTTGTCTTGGTTGGTGATATAACGATGACCTCACTTGGAGGAGAAACAGTCACAATCTTGCTCGGGGCCATCGGGGGCTTCTCGACAATCTTCTTAGCAGCAGTAGGAGGGGCTTCATCAATATTCCTTATCCCCTCCTCTGGGACATTGGGCTTACTTTTCTTTGCCTCTCCAATAGAAGAGGCAGACTTATCATAGAAAGCAGGAACTTTTCTTTTTTTCATTATGTCGCTAATAGGAATGTTTGATTCTGAAGAAGAGCCTTCCACACAAGTCTCAGCAGCTGGTATCGGGTCAAGACTAACCACCACTAGACGAGCAGTAAAGGATGAAGTGTAACTCTTGTACTGCAACAAATAAGAGGCCAACCTAATGTGTTCCTCGGCTACAGACTGGTGCAAACTCCAGATAAGTTTCAAATGTTTTAAATTAACCTCTGTCTCCTATGGAGACTTTCTCTTGCTATCAACAGCAAATAATAAAATGGAGAAAACATAATTTCAAAAATAGAATAAAAATAAAAACAACCTATCCCATTGCCATAAGGAGGACATCTGGGACCTTGGTATACATCATCTCCATTTAATGGAGGATGTTGCCAATTTTTCATTACCACTCCATGTTCAAAATAATCTATGTTGGCATCAGGAAGATTGACAACTAATGCCCTATTCAAAAACCTAGTTTTTAAATAAAAAGTACTATCACTAACAACCCATCTATAACAAAACATAATTTCTGGAATTCCTAAACGGGTTCCATGAATTTGATTTAACCTATGAACTTCACTGACTATTCTCCACGTATTTGGCGCTATTTTTGCAGGAACGACATCAAATTACTGACAGAACTCCAAACATAAAGGATTTGGAGGAAAAGAAAAGCCACACTCGGCCACAAAGAGACTTGGGAACCAATGTCCCTCAGCCAAAGAAAAATAGTTAGAAGGTTCAGAAAGTTCTTCCAATGTAACACAAGAAGGAATTGAAAATTCAGAACGAAATTTGTCAAGCGATTCAACAATGTAAACCATGATGAACAAAGTAAATAAAAGAAAAGGAAGAAAATCTTACAGGAAAGGAGTGAATCGGTTGACAATGAACGATGGAAGAAACGATCGCACAAGATAGAGAATAAATGGAAGTTCAAAGATACAAATTTGAAAAAGTAAAAGACGATAGGATTTTTTGAAAGCGCTTAAATACTTTACCTCGGGAAAGGAGAAAAATAATGATTCCCATGACGGACGATTGCGTATCCGACGGTTAAAAAGAAGAAAAGGGTACAAAAAATGAAACGGTTATGGAAATTCAAAATATTTATAAGGACTGATACTATGCATTTAAAAAGGACTTGTATACAAAGAATAACTTCCTAGAAACCATACAGACCAAAAAATTAAGCAGCAGAATGTTCCATACTTTTCTTCAACATCAAACTACGAAATATTGGGGGCTTCTGTTGATACCAAATTCAATCTGCTGACATGGACCAATCACTTGAAGACACGTGTCAGCTTACATAACAAATGTCGATAATCCAGACGAGCAACTCAAGACCACCGAGCAACTAAGAAACCATGAGGAGCTCAGGGGGTCCCGAGCAGCTCTAAGCGTGTCGAGCTACTTAGGCGGTCCGAGCAACTGAGGAGCCCCGATCAGCTTAAGCGTGCTGAGCAGCTTAGGCGGTGCGACCAGCTTAAGCGGTCCGAGCTACTTAGCGTACAGCGTACCCAAATCAAAAGAATCAAGAGAGACGACTGCGCATTAAATGTCATTTATTACCATACAGATGTATATGTCTACTAGATAACAGCACATAGTCCTTTCATTTGTACCGCCTCAAGGCTATAAATACATTATAACCTCCTCATTAGCAGGGGACTCGGAATTTCTTAGTAAATCTATTATCGAGAATTCTGGGCAAATAATCATCAATACAAAAATAGTGGACGTAGGCCATTCTCACAAGGCTGAACCACTTTAAAAATCTATTGTCTCATATTCGTATATTCATTTTTATCTGTGATTAAATAATTAGATCAAATCTAGTTTTTTACATCAACAGCTTCCATCGCTGCTTTGTTTGATATAAAGCCCTATATTTAGGATTGTTGATTTCTATGGTGAGATTTCGTTCTCCTACTATAACGTATATATATTAGTGAATCTTATTTGTGTTCAGACGTGTTCGAACAATCAAGTATGACAGACGAGGGTCGTCAGGCGGACAACAAAAGTCAGGGCTTAGTTGAGGTTATAGGGTATATTAGAGGATGATGGCCATAACCGAGGTCACCCCTATTATGACATGAGAAGTCATGACTGTAAAGACGTCTAGGGCGTATCATATGATATCCAAGTGCTACTATAGTCGAAAGTGGTTCCAAATTAGACTCACCCAACATGGTAGGATTGGGAGAGAGTCAAATAAAACATTGAGGAGAGCCAATAGTGGAAGTTCTAGAAATGCGGGAATTATGTGTGTTAACCAACGAAGGTAATATATCTAAAGGCTTGGCCATATGGCGGAGTGTGGTTAATAGGAAGTGAAAATTTGGGGTAAAATTTTTCTTGACTCGTCGGAGCAAAGTTATAATGGTGGGAGTCAACCATCACATTTAGAAGTGGAATATTGTGTCAATGGAAGGATCTTAAGTACGGTTTACGATTTAACCACGAGTTCCTTTATCAGATGTTCAGGTTAAAATGTGAATGCTGTTCTGAACTCATCACAGGAGGGATGGATAGAGGTTCATGTGTGAAAATGATTTTAATTATTTTGCGAATCTTGTGCCGAATGAAGTAGATACAAATGGAGAAGAGGATTTCAAGTGGGAAATTAACTCGTAAGAAAATTTGCCAACACTTAAGGGGAATTATGCTGGATAGTCAATCCATATGGTGATAATGTCACGCATTATCCATAGAGATGTTAACGCTTATTTGTGAAGGGAGCTAAAGGAATCGAAAGATTTAGTTGGGTAGTAAGACTGGATGAAAATAAATTAGTGAAACGCTATAAAGGGGAGACCCATCAGGGGACCCATTTAAATGATTCGGGTAGCTGAATCCTTACCAAGCGATGGTGAATTCAGTAAGGGTTGTCGAAGCCAGTAATGTGTTCCTTAGGGCCAACAAAGCTAAGGGAACAACGGGGGTAGCCATCAGGATCGAGCTTACCAAAGTTCGAGAGAAGGACAACCCTAATATGGTCAGTATGACCGGTGATAAGTGGATTATGCATAGAGGTATTTTGTGGAGAGTGAAACCACGTGCGTTAATTTTTCCCGAAGCGAGTAAAGGGACAAGAGTATGGTGTCTAGTAAGGGGAAATGATTAAAGTAGTTTTTGTTTTGGTTCGGATAGGCGTGTTATGTCCAGAAAGCACTTGAACAGCCAGGGCGATTGGAAAGGTAGAAGTATGAGTTCTACTCTCGGAGAATGAGACATGTTTCATGTGACACGAATGAGTCACAATATTTTGTTTTTCTGCTAGATTCGCACGTGAGACGAGCTTAATGCGTATATCGATAATGTTATTATTATGTGAATGTTTTCCCTGGTATAGCTGGATTATCTTTAGTGTTATATTCGGAGGATGAACGGGTGTATTGATAATGGTATATATACCTCATTGAGATTCGTTTTAGTGATGTGTTATACGAGCATGATATTATCCTTATTATGGTTTTATAGTAATAATTATACCGATAGTGGGCGGATATCGTAAGTCTATCGGGGTTACTTCTCTAGTGCAGGATGTTTTGTTTGGGCGAAGACTCACCTGTAAGAGTGTCGATCTCACATTTATATCATATATTATAGAGACTTCGAAGGGTATAGTGGTATCAAAATGTTTAATCCCGGGGTGTGTAGGGACTTTGTTGTTATGATTCAGTGTGTATTGGGTTTACTGTTGAGTGAATAGATTTAACTCATTATCATATTTAACGCTCAGGACTTAGTGATAGGAAGAGCGCATGGTTATATCTATCCTTTAGAGACATGGGAGTTAAGATTTATATTCATATGTTTGGGAACAAGATTTCAAGAGTCCCGATTGTATGTGTGCGAGGTTTATGGAATGTGATTACCACCAATGCTACGTGATAGTGCAATTGACTAAAAGTTCCTTATTTAAATGCAATTGTGAAAGGAGATGTAGATTTTATGTCAAGAGACGAGAATATAGGGGTACATGTTATGGACAGAGGGCCTAACGGATTTCGATAATTGATAATGCTAGGTAGTAGTGTATTGGGGGCTTTCCTTGTTTGGATTTCATTTTGCGAGACATCTCAGGCATTAAACTTAGCGTAAGGTTAAAAGTAGGGAGATGTTTGGTCATTAGTCCATGAGTCCGGTACCTCGGTCATCATAGGAGCAGGTAGTTATAACTGTAAATTGGAAGTTAAATTAGGATTTAAGGCTAGTGGAGACGGTTGTGTGGTAAGGAAGCATTGAAAATTTTGTTTTATCACCACGAGTTAAAGGGTGGAACGATATTAAGAAGGACTTAAAATTTCGATTTCTGGGGTGATTGAGAATACCCAAGTGTTATAACCACATCCTGAACACAGGGCAATAAATAATTGAGCATTATGTGTAAAGGGTATGTGATGTTTATGCCAGTGTGCACAGTTTATAGGGTGTGTGGGCATCTTGGTTAGCTGATGTTAGAATCGTCCAAGTTAAAGGGATGTGGGAATAGATGTGTGAAATATATGTAGGAGGGACTTATATAGCAAAGTAGAAATGGTAAAGTGTAAGCACCGTGTGGGAAGGACAATAATCCATATATACGTGTGCAATCAGAATATCACACCTAAATTTGGTCGAAAGGCTGTGGGAAGCCATTTAAAAAGGGGTATTCCTTGAGAAAAGTAAAATTTAACTATTATGGGAAAACACTTGGAGTGGAGTTTTACCTAGTCAAATGTTGAGAGAGACTTGTGCATAGAAAGAATGATAATGTTAGTAAGGTATAAAAGGTCCTGAAGTGCACATCGTGGAGAAAAGTGCACAGGTCAAAACTTTCGATATACATCGAGGAAAGAAGGGGTGTTTTAAGTGTCACTTAATGTGATACATTACAAGTAGAAGTCGATGTTGAGCGGGATATAGTGAGTAGTCTCCACGTGAACCACTCATAGACAGAAATCGGTTGGAGTAAGAGGATCAACCAGAGAATTTTATAGCAAGTCGACGATTCCTGTAATGGAAGAGGGCAGTATATTTGGTAAATTTCTTTGATGGGTTGCCAACCTCAAGTTAAGATTACGAGTTCCTTTGAATGTTTGGAGCAAGTTGACCTAAAAGAAAGTAATTGTTATTCTTTTGGATGATTTACACTATTAGACAATTTGTCGCAGTCTTTCTTTGAAAAGAAGGATCACGCCGATAAGTGGTCATCCCCGGTATTGTTTTGAACTAGGTGAGATTCTTGAACCCCACCTCCAATACAGGATTTCAAAAAGCAGTGGTGATGACGTTTCATTTTTGAGCAGGTTGTATCAAATATAGCCCGAGGAGTAGGTGAAAGTTGATAAACGACTATTGGAGCTGTATGAATGTAATTTTGGACTCATTATGGTCATTTAAATTCCGCAACAATTATAGCTGGTAAGTGAAGTATTGTAAAGTTCTTGGGAGAAGACATTACCAAATGGTTAAGTTGTGTGCAAGCACTCATAACTGATTATTGTGGACAAAGTTCTTATTGAGGTTTTGTGTGAAGAACCTTAACTATTGTCCCTCTGGTTGTTTAGAGGTGAGGGGATAATTAGAATTTTTGATTGGTCGAGTTAGAGTCCGATGACTATGGTGGAATTACCACAAACTATCTTAGGTGGCTTTTGAGTTACATCGCCAAAAATCGAGATTCAAAGAACTGACAAGAGTGGTCAAATGATCGTATGGTTTCTCTCAGGATGGGAGTTTTGTGTTTAGATAAATGCGAGTAGTTGATACGAAGTGAGGTGCGGCCTCCCAATAATATTGAGATAATGCGGGCCAATGATGTATATGCTTGTCTTATTGAAATTTCGTCGAGTAGGATCAAGGTTAAGTGTCATTATTGAGGTGTGACCCTATAATTGATAAAGTGTCAAGAGTGTTAAATTAGATTTCTGTGAGGCAGGGGCTATAGTAATTGAACGCCTTGCTCTGAAATTGGTTTTGCGTACTGATAAAGTATCAAGACTTGTTTTACTAGGTAGGCCTTACTTTTTGAATTTCGGGATGAAATTCTGTTAGTAGGGGGAAGTATCTAATACCCCGTATTTTATGGCCTTTAATTATGGGATTAATTGAATTTAATTGGGATAAATTAATTTAATATTAATCCGATTTTTTTTTATATTTACTAGCGTGATGAGAGTTAGTAATTATTGGTAAGAATTATGTTGAATATTACTAGATGAGTAAAGTAATATATGAGATTGGATTTATTAAAATTTTCGTGAGTGAATAATATGCGGCAATCATAGAAATTAAGTAGGGATGCGCGTGGGTTGTGTTGGGACTAAATTAATGAAATGAAAAGTAATTTAATTATAAGTTACCGGTATGGTCATTTTAAGTGCGCCAATGTGTCCATAAGGGTTGAGATAGTCATAAAAGTGTACCCGGGGGTTTGGTTCGGATCTCGGAATATTTTTAGGCCTAGCTGGTAACTCGGGAGGGCATTTTGGTAATTTTCAATTTTAGGCCTAATTATGGACGAAAATAGAAGAGTTATATCTGATGGGAGTTAGAGTCCTCGACGGTTAGAAATGTTCGAGTTGCATAGAGGCTAAGTAAGAGAGAAGAGAGAAGGCTTCCAAGGAGGAGAGCCACCAACCCTACACCACTCTTACCAATTCCACCACCAACGCGTAGATCGAAAGAAGAGGATCGTTCCTATACCACACAAATTCGTCGAATCGGACCTTTGATTTCCAGGCAAGTATCTAACTTACTATTATTTAGTTGATAACACATCCATGCTGGTTTAGGAGATGATAAATTTATGTTTTCATGCAAGATAAATGATAATTGGGAGAATCATAATGAAATTCTTAATAGAAATCATGTCAAGACAACCCTATTGTTATATGTAGATGATTAACTATGAAATTAATGTTCAATAGAGGTTAAATTCTGGAAGAATTTAGAAAATATTGATCAAGATGATAAAATTAGGGTTCTTGTTGTATTAATTTGAATGAACTCTTTAATTGATGGCCCTTGATGAATTCGTATATGTTTTAGGTTAGAAATCATATATGTAGGTTAATGCAACTGTTGGTTTGATTGTTTGGGAGTTTGGGGTGAATTAATAGAGGTTTTTAGGATTTATTTAAGAAAACCCGTAGGTAAAGAATTACAGAAACTGGGCCAAGAAATGTGTAAGGGCCTTCGGACGTAATTTAAATATTTTATACGAAATTCAACCGTGGGATTTCGGGGGTATAAATTGAATGGGAAATTATGCGTACGTTAAATTAGGTCTGGCGAGAATGAAGAAGAACTTAGACCAGTAGGGTAGTGAGTGTACACCTACTGATTTTATATTTATCCAGATGATACACTTCGAGAGTCGAGAAGTACTAAGGATTTGCGGTAATTGAGAAAATAAAAAGAGTAATTTAAGTATAGGTAGAACTCGGTCATTATATGCCACGCATAGTTCGAATATTATGGGTCGTGGGCGTACCTAGCTGAATAATTAGAATATATATATATGGGTGCATGTATATATAAAATATTATATATTTGTGTTTAATCATACCCGTGCTACTTGCTATCACGAAGTGTCCGCACCGGGACAATATTATCTCGATTGGGCCTTTATGGGGGATATTAACTTGTACCCTAGAACATAGCATCCTAGGTACAATCTATTCAAGAATGATAGTCATATGGTCCTAAGAGATGTGAGGGTATGTGCTGACCTCTTAGTGACTCAGAACAATGCTTCGCCTCTAATATGTGTGTTTTGTGTTAATACAGTTCGAGAGTGATTTTGAACTAGTATTCCCCTCTTGTACGAGTGATATGGGTACTTGATAGCAGAGTATGCCTGCACCATAGATTTATGTGGGGTGCCCTATTAGTATATACATTATGAGTGATATATATATATATACTTGTGATTAATCTACTGTGCTTGTAAGTACATAAAAAATTGAATAATTAATATTAAAAGAATGAAGTGGTTGAGAACTTAAGTCTGTAATGAGATGAACATAACTGGCTTAATATTCATATGAAAACGTTATCAGATATAAACTATAGTTATTTGAGTACTCGAAACAGAATTTGGTGAAGGAAATTGAGTTAGACTAGTGAAGTGGGTTAGACTAGCGATTGGGTTAACTTTATCTAGATTAGTTCAGTAGTACGTTAAGCGTGCACACTAGTTGAGGGGTGATAATTTCCAAGTGAGTGTCAAGGTATTAACATGTATGTAATATCAACTAGTAGGCATTTGAAATAGCTAGGTATAAGTACAATTTTTCTCCCAAAACTGGTAGGGATAGAAGTTGGTGACCCCAGATACTTATTTAACTCTTGGAACTCTTCTTCACATTTTGAATTCCACTCAAAAGTCTTCCTCAATACCTTGAAAAATGGCAAACACCTATCTGTTGCCCAAGAAATAAATCTGTTTAAAGCTTCCACTCTACTAGTGAGCCTTTGTACATCTTTCTCGTAAATGGGCGACTACATTTCGACCAAAGCTTTGATATTTGCTGGATTAGCTTCAATTCCCCTTTGATTGACGATGAAGCCGAGGAACATTTCCTCCTGGACTCCAAATACACACTTGGTCGGATTTAGCTTCATCTGATGTTTTTCCAGCTGGTCAAACGTCTGACTGAGATCATTAATATGATCTGAGGCTTTTTTTCCTTTTGTTAACATATCATCCACATAAACCTCCATATTCCTGCCTAATACCTTATTCACTAACCTCTGGTATGTCACCCCGACATTTTTTAGCCTAACGGGCATTACATTATAGTAATAGGCTCCTCGGTTGGTGATGAAGGTTGTAGTTTACCAGTCTTTAAATTTCATCTTTATCTAGTTATACCCTGAAGCACCTTATACTCTTGACTCACTTGAGTCTACATTGTATAAGTGCTCATCTAGTTTGGAAATAGTGACAAAATTGAGTCCCTCCCCTAGATACCAAAGAGCCTCAGACCCTTCTATTCAATTCATTCCTCTTGATCAAAGGTATACTTACAAACACTCACAAACATTAGGATTGCATACTTTGTTCATTTTTTTCATTAAATTGATTGTGTGTGTGTTGTGTGTGTTAATTTCCCTTAAAACTTTTTTTAATAATTTTTTGGGAATTTCTAATGATTTTAAAACAATTTTTTTCTTAAATAAAATTGGAATTAAATAGTTTTGGGGTCATTCTATAATTTTTGGTTCTTGGTTTTATCTCTGTTATGTTCTCTTGGGTAGAAATCGAAAGCACTAGAGACTGTAAGGGTGTCTATGTAATTAGTCTGGGATGCGCGTTTGTGGTCCGTTGTTTGCCCTACACCTGTTGATATCCTATTGGTTGGTTGTGTGTTTCTTTTAAAAGACAAAACTGGTGTTTATTAATAGCCCTTGGATTGAGCTTATCAACACCCTGCATGCGTCCTTGTCCCAATCCCTGTGAACCTCTCTTAGCCAATCAGAAAGCGTTTAACCAACCGCTTATCTTTAACTGTTGGATGGAAGTCAATATGGCAAGACTTAATCTCAACCATTGATTTCGAACCCCCTTCTCGATCCTTCTCAGACCTGTACTTAAGGAGGCCAACCCTTAGCCTGTAAAAGACTTTTGCCACTTCGTCATTCCAAGTGAGAAGAGAGAAGAGATAGAAGAGAGAGAAGAGAGAGAGAGAGAGAGAAACCACAGAGTTAGAAACCCTAACCCTAAATCGTCCAAACACTTCTTCAAACCCTAATCATTTTTCCAAAAACCAATATATACCAAACACCAACCTTGAGTGTTTGAGAGTTTTTGAATGTTGGTTTGAAAGTTGTTTCGTGTTGTAACCTCTTCGCTTTAAGATCTTGTGTCCAACTTAATCATTAGGTTAGATCTGTATTTATGTTTTATAGAAATCATAGATCTAGTCTTTTTATGTTATATTACACCTAGATCTTCATTTTTAGTTTCTCGCCTTGAGAAATCTTTTGTTGATTATTTTCTGTAAATGTTTTCATCTTCAAAATCAAAAAAATCATTTTATGTTTCTAGTTCTTTTGAAATAAGACCTTTGACCTAGTTGCAATCACACTTGGCGGTTTTCAATTTCAAAAACATTTTCAAAACCTTGAAATCGAATAAGATCTTGAAACGTCTTCTGAGCAAGATAGCCGTGGATGCTGGGTTCTTTCTAAAGGTCAAATAAGGTTTAAGTTTCCTAAGAAGAGAGAAAGTGAAAATCGCAGCATATAGATCTGTTTGTAAAAATAAGCGTGAGTGTGTGTGTGCATGCATGTGTTAGATCACCATCATAAACACTTACACACTACAACACTGAAAGTGTTGGTAATAAGATCTTGAAATAAGAGTCGACGTAAAGACTGGAACAAAGTGGAAGTTAGCAAACTAGGAGAACCACATTAGCAATCAGAACTGCAGAAAAGTTAGAAGGACACCAATGGGTACATTCCTAAACTTGTATAGGACTGATTTGTGTTCATGTGCGTTATTTAGTTTGTAACTGTTATATTTTGTTTTAGTGGATTTTTGGTTTGCGACTTAGAAGTCACCGTGGATGTTTCCTCAGTTGGGTGAGGTTTTACCACGTTAAAAATCTATTGTCATTAATCTTTCTACATCTCCTCATCTCATTCTAGTTGGTGTGCTGATTTAATCTTTTACGTTTTTTTTTTCAAAACTTGTTACAAATCTTAAACTGATCTCGTGTATGTTTTATTAAACACATCTTGTGATTAAAACTCATTTGATTTAAAGAAAAGAGTTTCCTCAAAAAATAGTTTGGAGTTACTTAAATAGTTTAATCTTGTATTAAACGGCTTTAGTAACAGTTTTTCATACCCAAAATAAGCATCCATGAAACTTAAAAGCTCATGTCCAGATGTCGTGTCCATCAATTGATCAATTCTAGGCAGGGAAAAATGGTCTTTTGGGATGGCTTTATTGAAATCAGTAAAATCCACACACATCCTCAACTTATCAATTTTCTTTTTGACCATTACAATGTTGGACAACTAGGCTGGATACTTAACATATTCAATAAATTGAGTTTTTTAAAGATTCTCCACCTCTTTCTGAATAGCTTGATGTTTCTCTGGGCTGAAAACCCTGCATCTTTGTTGATAGGCTTGGCATCCTTATTGATGTTGAGCTCATGGCAGAGGAAATTGGGATCAATCCTATGCATATCCTCATGGCTCCAAGAAAATAAATTTCTATGATTCCTCAGGAACATAATCAATTCTTGGGATTGGATCCATTGTTGAGTCCATCTATGTAGTCCTCTCTGGCTTGTCATCATCTAGGATACTGCTTTCAGCAGCTTCCATAATTTTCCCTTTGACTAACTGTGTCTCCTCTCGGGGATCTAAAGTTTCAATTTCAGAGTCATTATTGGGCTCAGTAGTATCGACTTGATAAGTGGTGGTCTTTTTCTTTGACTCAATGAAGTCTTCATGTTCGACTGAGGAGTGCTAACACTCTCTAGCCCCCTCTTGGTCGCCTTTCACAATACCTACCCCAAAATGAGTTAGAAAATTTAAGCATTGATGGACTATTGACGGTACAACTTCAAACTTCTTCAATCCTACCCTTCTAAGGATCACATCATAGGCAGATTGAACATTTTTATCCATTACGAAAAAGCATATTTTATCAGTACGGCTCATTGGCCAGGTGCCGAACAACACTTCTAGCATGACTGCCCCGAGAGGGTAAACTTTTTCACTCGAAAACCATATTAATGGCATGTGGTAAGGTTTCAGTTGGCTGAGTTTCAAATAGAAACTCTGAAAGCAAGGGTAAAACATAATATCTGTCGAGCTCCTATTATCAATCAAAACCCTGGAGATGATGACATCCCGAATTCTGAATTTGACGACCAATGGATCATCGTGGGGGTAAAGTACCCCACCAGAGAGGTCATTCTTAGAAAAGCCGATTACTAGTTTGTCTTTGTTGACCTTCCTGGGTCGATCATCTTCATTCATATTGATTCTTTAGATATAAGAACAGGACTGAACCTCTTTTAAATAAGCTTCTCTCCCGGCAGTGTAATCACCTCCTCCTACATCACCACCTGTAATTACATGACAATCAAATGAACCAAAACTGATCATAGCTACCTCACATTCTGGTTGCTTAGGATTCTTCGGAAGGTCGAGATCATCTTCATGATTTCTCTTCCTGTTATCTCTAGGTTTGCATGGAGAATTTGACCTTCCTCTTACTTCTCTACCTTCTCGCCGATCAACAAATTTATTCAGTTTTTCTCAGCGGATAAGATATTCCACTTCATTCTTCAAAGTGATACAGTTATCAATTGCATGGCCATGATCCTTATGAAATTCACTATATTTAGATTTTCCCCTCTTATTAGGATATGCATTCAACCTTTCAGTCCATCGCAAATCCTTATTGTGTTTAATTTCCTCTAGGATATGGTGAATGCTAATACTCAATGGAGTATAGGTTCTATATTTTTTCAGCTTGTCTTCCTTTTTCGGCTTCCTCTTATTCTGCTCCCTTTGGTCCTTCTTATCAGGCTTAGTGGTTGGACTCTGTTTTACAACCATTGCTTCCTTGTCATTCATTATTTTTTCTGTCTTATCCATAAGCTCAGTCATGGTGTTAGGAGGATCTTTGGCCAGAGCATAATACAGTTTCTCAAAAAGAAATTCACTCATTAGAGTTGTGATGGATATTTTCTCCTCATAATTAACTACTTACAATTTCTCATTGTTAAAATGAGTGGTGTACTCCCTGTTAGTTCCCCCTACTCAATGTCTTACACTCAAGAGATGGGCTACTCCTTTTACTAGCTTGGCCCCAAAACAGAAGTTGATGATGAATAACTCAGCAAGCTAGTTAAAGTTGGCAATTTCTCCTCGGGTTAAGTTATTGTACCATATCTGGGCAGATCCTGTAATGGTGCTTAAGAATGATCTACATCTCAACTCATCGGGGACTGAATAAATGTCTACGGCAGCTTGATACTGTTCGATGTGAAAAACTGGATCAGTTTTTCCATCATATTTGGGGGTGACCACAGGAGCTTTAAACTTAAACGGAGTTGGAAAATCCACAATTGACTGAATAAAAGGGGATCCTTTGATGAAACTCCTCTTCAAGGTATTCTTTGCTTTTGCCATCTCTCCTAGTCGATCTTCCAATCGCTGGATTGATCCTTTCCATGATGGATTTCCTACGTCAGATTTATGTGAAGCAACTCGACTCTCCTGACCATTTGTATATGCTGCGCTTTCTGCCTGACAAGTCTGCTCGGCATGTATACATCCTCGGATGCTTGATCTTGACCTGATTGAGGCTTCAAGATGGTTGCTTAAATGTTGAGTGTTCCTGGATAACACTTTGGGAGGGTTTCTATTTGCTCGGTGTCCCAATCGGTCAAAAGGAAAAGCTCTGCTCAATCTTTTCAAGATGCTTGGCCTTTCAGGGGAGAAAGAATATCCATCATGGAACTCTGAGGATCTAATTAATGAACTGAATCTTGGATGATAAGTCCTATCATGTGATGATCTGGAATAGCTATGTTGGATATGCCAAGGAGGTGGAGGCGGCATTTCTCTCTTTAGAGATGAAACTGATTGCTGCTTGGATAGGGATGGAGATCTATCTTGTAACTACTTATCCAATTGTCTCATGGATTCTTGTATAACATCTTGACCCCTGACAATACTGGTTAGAATCCCATTTAAGTCGGTTGTTGTAGGCGGAGCATGTGGAACGGTTGGGTTTTCTTTATTCCTGGAACTAGGCTCTAGATAATTCATTTTTCCTTGAACAGGGGTGTATGAGATTGAGAATGGTAATTAGACACACTTTCCCACAGACGACGCCAATCTGTTGATGTCAAAAAATGGACTTGATCTAATTTTATAATCACAGATAAAATATAGAATTGTAATGAGATAATTAAATGAGAGACACAATGTTTAAAATTGGTTCGGCTATGTAAGAATGCCTACGTCCACTGTTATGGTATTGATTTCAGAGATATCAGAAAGCTAGGTACTCTTGTTAATAAGAATATCCTAGAATTCGTTCTATCTTGCCTTTGATGAAAGGAATACAATGTATTTATAGTGACCCGGAGATTAAGGGTTGGAATGCCTTTATATATTTAAGCATATATACCAGTACATAATGAATGTGATGGTTGGTTGCATGAACCACGTGTGATAAGACCCTTGGTTTTACTTTCCATATGGTGGTGCTTTATTGGCATTGGCGGTTTGCATTCTTTATGTTGGTCAGCATGGCTTTCGAGATACTATATGCTGATTGGGATTTCTACCATGTAAGAGACATTTGTCCACTTATGATTGGTTCATGTAGGTGGATAATTTTTGGTATCAACACCTATATTCCTACTTATGTTGTTTGCTAGCTAAAATTTATCATGGGAATTGAAAACATTGCCAATATAATTTGACTTATTTTGTAGTTTTCCCACTTATGTGTTATCCATTTTTTGGTTACTTATCACTTTTTTTTTCTTTTTTTCCAGGATTATCGTTATAATTTTAGACGCAAGTGTTGTTAGATGAAAGTGTGGCTTGACACAAGTAGGGTTAGATGAAGGAGGATGAATGAATGTATTTTATTAAACTAAACATGCATGTACTTTTGTAGTTTTATAAGTGAATAAACATCTCAAAACGGCGGGTCATCTATTTTCATAATTGCATTACAACATAGAAATTGAATGGCTACTTAATCCCTAGTGGTCCATGATCAAATATTGAAAATTTTCAATATTTGTTGGTAATATGCATCAGTTTGGATTTGGGCTGAACAAATGGCATTTCGTTAGTATCACAACTTTTCCAACACGGATCTTAGCAGCTTGGTGTCCCCGATAAAATTATTTGGGTTTAACTACATCTCGAATCGTACCAGTAGTATCCTTCAATAATACTCTTGCTCCTTCCACATGGTGTTGAAATTCTTTTACTAGTGCAATAACCTAAAAACGGATAAAATTGGACACATAAAATGATATCATAAGAATTATATGGAAATTATTTTTATTATACTTGCCACTGGTAATCTCTCCATCGGACGAGTTTCATTGATTGTAACATCCAGACTCCGATTTATGGGTTACCCGTAGTGAACTCGGCCGGGCCTGAGCATTAGGTATGAAGTGCAATGAAATAAGCTATATAATGTTGCTAATCCGATTTTAATTTAATTAACCTTTCACTTTCACAACATGCAGTTCCGATTTCAAATCAAGCTACATGAGGGAATCATGGGGAGCACCCCAGAATCCAAGAAAACAACTAACATAAAATAAAAGAGAGTATTTAACTGTATAACACTCTCAAAATACGAAACCGCATCTAACCTGCCGTAACAAAATGAGGGAATGAGACAAATGCTCAGTAGGACATATACAAAATACAGTATAGAATCGAACGATAGAAAGAAGACTCTAACACGTTACACCTACGTGAACATGAAAATACCTTGTATAAACACTAAGGATGGATTATTCCACCTCAAATACTTCAAATGGTGGTAGACAAGTTGGTGTAGGAGGAGCAACCCCGACCTCCAAAGGTGGCCTCAAGGGGTTACCAAATGCATCTTCCCTGTGTGCTCCATATAAGCTTCCCAGCAAAGCCCCAATACGAGTCTCTTCAAACTGCATGGAAGCTTCCTTCTCTATCTTCAAGAACCCCCAACAAAGCTCCACAAATTCATAGCTCTCCTCATCCATGGTGGAAATGGGTATATATGGTTCAAATGTGGTGGAATACATAACAAATATGGGGATATAAGGTGGAGGGGTGGTGGTAGCATGGTGGTTTGTGGTGGTGGGAGAGAGTAAGAAGACTAAAATGGTCGAGGAAAACCACCCCTACCTCTCTCTCTCTCTCTCTCTCTCTCTCTCTCTCTCTCTCTCTCTCTCTTCTAACCCAAATGATCCCAAATAACCCTTATAAAAACCCTCCAAAGCCTAAAATTCTCATTTCGCCTAATCTAGACTGACCAAAGCTTGACAGTTCATCAAATCAAGGGTCCAAAATGTGACAACGCATAAGGGCAATCTAATACACACAATTTTGACATGAGTCGTTCAAACGACATTGAGCCTCGTTCAAATGACAAGGGCATCTCTTTTTATCCATGGGTTTTAACGACCTTTAAAAGTTACACAATGGTCTCTCATTCGAAGCTCGTTCGATCCCCTAATTCTAAAGACACCTTCTTTTTCTTTTTCTCCAAATTCTCATTTTTACCCACAATTTCAACAATTATCGTCGAACCTCACTTCATTAAAATTTATACATAATATAAATGGAACATTAGGGAGGGGTACTACAAACTTCCCTCCTTAGGGAATTTCCTCCCCAAAATTCTCGATCCGTCCTTTCTTCAAATTAGAGGGGCTTACTAACTCTCATTCTAAGTCATAGAAATCCTCTAAGACAAAATCATCGAAGTCCTCAATAATAAAATCACATTACGTTCCCTCACACGGGGTTTGTCACCAAATGATCAACGTGCGACAAGCTCTAACTCTTACCATTTCGCTAACCATGAGCGTCACACAACCGACTTCGAGTCTCCACTCACTTGATGATTATATCCAAATAATTCCTAACATTACCTATGCTAGTACCCAAGGAATGGGCGCCTCTGTGGGCAACCCTCTGTAGTTATCAACACTAACCCAAAAGTGAATCATAATTCAACCAACCATTATGTTCATCATCGAGAACTGTTTCTGATCTTAGGGCTACACATCTTTTGCCTAGCGAATTTTTAGGTTGTCCCGAATATATAACTTGCATGAACTTTCCATTAACCATGCAATGCTAATTTCTCACTCCGAGAAGTAATAATCCTACCAAATCATAACCGTGCGTTCGGTTAAAACTTTTCATTGCGTCACTCCAATGACCCTAGTACTACCTTAGGTATCTCACCTTTGACCAGTCACTTGATCCTCGCACCAATCCATTCACCATGAACTAATTTTCCCCGATTTTAAACACTATACAATATCCTGAAATCATGATCTCGCTATTTATAATCAGAGCCACTAGCTACCATGTCGGTTAGTTAGAAAGGTCACTAATCCTAAGGAAAGCAAATTCTATCAGCCAATCGTGCGGCTAAAAGCGCAGCCACCAGTACACTTAATTTTGTGCAATAGTAAGAACACCTCAGATAGGGCGCAGCTAGTTACCGAGCCACATTGACTATACCCGGTCCACTGCACTCTACCAGGCCCAACCGTGTCATGCCATGACATGATACCAATCTGAGTTACCACATACGTGAGAATACCGATCCTCAATTACTGAAACCGAAAGGAACACATGAGAGTTAGAAGGAACAAGCAACTGTTTCGATAAAATCATGCCCATACGCATCAGAATAAGATTTACCAAAAGCGAACCTAGGTCATATTCTTGAAGTCATATCACTCATCCCCAATGTTCTTACTAGGTATTAATCCTAGCCACATACCCTGGCTTGGTCACCAGTCGTGACGAATCGAATAACAACCATTCATTCTCGTAACATGAAAGTAACATACGAACCTGTAGTTCTTTAGGAAGTCAATGCCTAACTTCCCTATTTAGAAGTAAGCCCCTATCCCTCTTATCCTTAGCATACATGAACTACTCCAACTGGGGAATATCTAATGCTCTTATTCATATTGACCTAATCTATATACTAGTTAGGATGTCAACAACCTATTCAACCTGGATCACTGTCTGCCTTATCATACCGTGATCGAAATCCTAAATTCCTACTATAAGAGAGTAGTTTAGATTTGGGGAAGCACTGCATCTAGCGTATTATTTTGCTTGAGCAACGTTATTGTACCTATGTATCCGTCTCTTTGCAAAATCAAAGTCTACGCAGTTCTTGGGTCCATACGATACGCTAGAAAACTCAATTTTTGGTGGTTTTGGTGCACGAGGGGTGATAAATCTGGCTAGCCGCCTCCAAATGCAGATATACCATATAAAATATGTGAAACTCGTAATGAAACTATGAAAATCCATTCGTTACAATTAGACCTATGATGGAGATCAAGAAGGACGTGGGGAAGAAGAGTTGGATTTCCTCTCCTTAATTTGCCTCCAAAACCATCATCGTCTCAAATGAGGAGGAACCCTCTTTTTATAGCCACAATACCCCAAGTGAGGTTTGACACATGCCATGTTTGTTATGAAACCAAGTGTCCTAATGTTTGTGGTGCCACTTGTCGTAATATATGTGGTGGCATTTTAAATGAACAAATTAAATCATTACTAGAGTATTGTCTAGTGTAATTCATCAAACACGGAGTATACGCAATATATTAAATTGCGCGTAATAATATCTCATCCCGTGTAAGGTCTTGATTGTAGTAAAACTTGGGAAATCATAAATCAATATTTGATCCAATCTGCGGGGTTAATTTATTTAACCCCACTCAACATTTTCCCCCTCATATGCATAGTTGGTCTGTTGATGCTTCAACTAAGACATATTAACTATGTGTATGAAAAAATCGTTTAGCACGTTTCAACTATCAAACCATCATATGACCATGTTTGGTCTGTTACCATGCATGTATGTGCATATATCATTTGCATATAATTTTGAGAGCTATCTTTGTTGCCTCTATTTTTCATTTTGGAGGAATATTTTGGGGGTTGCCCCTATTCCTCTCAAATGAGCATGTCTCCACAAATTTATTGTGGTTTTAATCATTTTGAACAATAAACTTGTCAGATGTACCGGCCATAGTGGACATTTTGTAATCATAAGATCAAAACTTGTGGAGAGTACTTGGTCGAGCAACTATTTGCGCTTCAAATGAACTGAGGTTTTTAAAACCAACATATTTTGCAAGTGTACCCAATTTTACTTAGTCGAGCAACCATAAAGGCCCTTTGAGTAAATTGGAACTTTAAGCGTGCCTAGTAAATTAGGACTTTAATTTCCAATAAGCGAGGGTCAGGCGCACCTAGTAAAATATAACTTTCATCTCCCTTAAAGGGTCATGCCTAGTAATATAGGACTTTAATCTCATATGAGCGAGGGTCAGACATGCGTAGTAATATAGGACTTTAATCTCCCATAATCGAGGGTCAAGTATGCCTAGTGATGTAGGCTTTAATCTCCCATAAATGAGAGTCATGCGTGCCTAGTAATGTAGGACTTTAATCTCCCATAAGCGAGGGTCAGGCGTGCCTAGTAAACTAGGACATTTGTGACCACTTAGGTCAAGGTTTCTCATAACTATGATGCACCACTTTGGACGACTTACCACAATATCGGTAAGGTTTCTCCAAACTTTAATGAACCGCTTTGGGCGACATACCACGATATCGGTAAGGTTTTTCAGAACTATAATGCACTGCTTTGGGCGACTTACTATGATGCCAGTAAGGTTTTTTCAAAATTATAATGCACCTCTTTGGGCGACTTATCGTGATGTCGGTAAGGTTTTTCTAAACTATAATGCACCGCTTGGGAGACTTACCATGATGCCGGTAAGGTTTTTCAGAACTATAATGCACCGCTTTGGGCGACTTACCATGATGTCGGTAAGGTTTTTCAAAACTATAATGCACCGCTCTCTAGGTTTTGCAAGAAATTATTTGCCCCTTGTTTATTATTATGTAGTAATGCCATATGGTTGATGCCATGTATAGACCGATCAGTGGCTACAACGAACAACTTTGGTGCCTCTTTTAGAGATGTTTTATCAATGATGGCCATCCTTGGACCGAATCTTAGCATCCTTACCACTTGGGTTAATGTCTAACTACAAATGATACATCATATAGTAATTTCTTCCCTTCTTTCTTTATTTTATCTTTTATCTCAAGATAAAGAAAAAATAAAGAAAAAGTCATACATCTATTACAAGGACACATGGATATAATTAAATACATTTCACTAGGTGATATCCCAAATCTATAAAAATCTTTTCAGCATTTGTCCTTGGCATTATAAGGCCTGTTATAATTGCTCAAGCTTGATTTGATCATATGTGTTCAATATTTGCAAGGATCAGAAATCATCTCTGATTCTGGCAAAAAACCATTTGTAACTTGTGAGACATATTATAATTCCATATATAATCAAGTGGGATACATCTTGCCCCCTTTATTTTATTTTATGTCAATAGAATAAAATAAACCCAAAATTATGGCTCATAAAATATATTGTTCTGTGCAGTTTCATGATGCCAGTTTGATATGATATAGTATTCCGTTCATACTTTTTCAATCTTATTTTTATAGCATAAAATGATAAATTGAAGATATATCATTTGGTGAGTTGTTTATATCATGCCCGCATTTATTCTATCAAAGCTGAGAAGACTCGGAAGTTTTAGGATTTATTAAATAAAATATAGAAGAATTCAGTCAGTAAGCATGTTGAGTCACCTTCAGGTGAATAATAATTATCAAATTTGAATATTCATGTAACTAATATCATAATGTAAATAAATCATATCTCAGCATAAATCGAATATAAGGTTGCGCCGAACGACCAAGGATGAGGTTGCTCAGAAAGTTGCTCCGAGTAACCGTGACTGAGGTTGCGCCGAAGGCTACTCGAGAAACTTTGACAAAGGTTGCTCAAGAAACCATGACTATGACTAAGGTTGCTTGAGCGACTATGATTGAGCAAATTGCTAAGACTCGATCAAAAAATTATTTCGACATGGTTGTTCCAAAAAAATATATCATTTTGATAAGGTCATTTGAAGGATGTGATTTTGACATGGTTGCTCGAGTACATGCATGTACTAATTTTAAGTTCAATCTTTGAATGGTCTTTATTCGAGCCAATGTAAAGTATTCATGTAATTTCAACTGGTATATATCTTTTGCGTAATTTTATTTTTATCAATCATGACAAAAAAAAAAAATCATTGTCCAACCATATTTTGCGATTTTATAAATGTGGTATCTAAAAGTGTGATAAGATTCCACACACTATTTTAATTCAGGCTAGTAATTTCTTCATAACCCATCTAAGGTTCATTAACATGAGAGCATATATCTGCTTTTAATAAATGGGATCACCCATTTTATTCTCCATAATTTAAGAGAAAAAAATGAAGATGGTGGACGAATTCCATCTCTAGTTTCAGTTCCATGGTGACTCTCTAAGGTTGCTCGTTGACCCAAGGTGAATCTCCAAAGTTTCTTGTTGACCACAGACTACTCGGAGGTTAGACTGATCAAAGGTCAGGCTACTCGGAGATCAAGCTACTTAGGGGTCAAGCTACTCGAAGATTAGGCTACTCGGAGATTAGGCTACTCGGAGGTCAGGCTACTCGGAGGTCAGATTGCTTAGAGGTCAAGCCTCATCAGATGTCAAGGTCCTCAGAGATAGTTGTTCGGAGATTGAAGGTCGTTCATAATTCATAAAAGGTTGATCGTGGGTTCACAAAGTTTTATTGTGGTTTGAACTTTGAGCCAAATTATTTTGCTTGTCAATGGCTCGTACAAGATTATTCAGACGATGGTTTCTATTAGGGTTGAATTTTTCAACTTGGTTCATTTCCATATTTCATCATGGTTCTAATTGATTTCTCCTCTCAATCCACTTACACCCAAATGGTAAATTGGATCGACTGGTTTCCGTCAAGTTTTTACCGGAGCCTAAGATAGAGTTTTACCGAATTTCTGCTAGACAATATGAATATACTCATAATTGGCAGTCGAAACGGTGACCGAGATAAGGTTCCCAGTGATACATTTATGCCGATTGGGGTTAAAATAGTAGCATCGTTGTAAGGCATGCGACCATTTTTTTTTATTTAATTTAAAAGTACTGATGTATGTCCTTCTTATCTATCATTCAAAAGTGACTACTCTGAAATTGTATAACTATTTAGACAAACTTCCATTCAATGAGCGAGTACCACTCTAAATGAAACTTAAATTGGATCTGCATTTGTAATAAACTGTCACATGGGTTTTGTCCTATTTTGTCAGATTACAAACAATATAACATGCAAATAGTGGCATTGTGGCCATACCCTAATGTTTTAATATATGCCTTTTGACAAAGAAAAGTACAATCAATAAATGCTTTTGTTGTTAATAGTCATTTACAATGTTTATGAATAAACACATGTAGTATTTTAGATTAGATGCATCCGTTGTGGGAATAGTAAAAATCAGTGTGTGAGTATTTCACTAGATGTGTTGATCCGAGCTTTAAAACAACAAATATGCAATATACTTCTTTTCAATCAAAGTTTAGTGCTATTTACCATATTATCTCATGCGATAACAGATTATTAGATGATCAAATATATATCAAAATTCTTATTTAAAATGGGATGTCTTTGACATCTTCTCCACTATCGTCGAGTTCTCCGTCTGTGTGCATGAGGCATTACGCAACCGGAATCATCAATTCCTCCCCAACTGAGTAGCCAAATGTAAGAGTTATCCTAGATTTGGGAAATCACTTCATCTAACATATTTTTTTTACTTAAGCAACATTATTGTGCCTATGTATCCGTCTCTTTGCAAATCAAAGTCTGTATAGTTTGTGGGTCTGTATGATATGTCAAAAAGCTTAATTTTTGGTGTTTTGGTGCAAGGGGGTGCCAAATCTGGCTAGCCGCCTCCAAATACAGATATACAGTATAAAATACATCAACTCGTAATGAAACTATGAAAATCCTATCTTCACTATCGGACCTGTGACAGAGCTCAAAACGTTTATGGGGGAGAATAGTTATATTTCATCTCCTTACTTTGCCCCCCAAACCATCATCGTCTCAAATGAGGAGGAACCCTCTTTTTATGGCCAAAATACCCCAAGTGTGGTTTAACCCATGTCATGTTTATTATGGAACCAAGTGTCCTAATGTTTGTGGTGCCATTTATCGTAATATATGTGGTGGAATTTTAAATGTACAAATTAAATCATTACTAGAGTATTTTCTAGTGTAATTCATCGAATGCGAAGTATACACAATATATTAAATCGCGCGTAATAATATCCCAACCCGTGTAGGGTCTGGATTGAAGTAAAACTTGATAAATCATAAATCAATATTTGATCAAATATGTGGGGGTTAATTTATTTAACCCCACTTTACACCCATAGTCATTACTTGGTTCAAGAGAGGCGTTTACCTTACCGTGTCCTTTGACTACACGAGATTGCCACTAAGCTTACTTTCAAGTTCTACCCAAACAGAATTTACGTTGCGACCACACCGGCCACCATTAGCATTCCAAGGATAGTAAGTACTACACAGGGATACATCTCTTAGTTCGTACGGGCTTGGTAGGACGTGCCAAGAACTAATCCTCTCATACCATCGACACATGCTAACATTCTAATCATGCTTTGATATTACCCCACTTTGGTTGCCATTTCAAGTCTCCACATGGCGTTATCAATTCAAATCTCAAATACATTTCCTACTATTCCTCAAATTCAAGTGTCATACTGCAACTATTAGTCATTCCATGACACCCGATTATTACGCCCCATAAACTGCACGAGCTTCTAATTCCTCCTCGGAGGATACACTACCCATTTGTCCCGATTCGGGAAACCGCATTTGACACGTACGCTATTCGACTCTTCTAAACCTTGACTAGCAACATGAGATCATTGCATGACCTTCACCACAATCATTACTAGGACTCTAATGTTTCTTCATACCGGACTTAACCGGCCTCCTAAGGATACCAAACACATTCTGCCTAATTGTCCTTAAGACCCGATAAGATTTCACCATCTGTACCTTCACCATTTTAGGTGTGCTCCACAAACCTATCAATACCCACCTCATGATTACTTGGTGCTCGCAAAGATACTAGTCCACGAGCTTCCACATATGGCGCACATAGAGCACCTCAGGACGTCACAATAATCAATTTATATCCCCAATGATGCCACACACAATTAGTCCTACAAACACTCTAGTATACCCTTAAACCACCGTCACACTAGGATTACCTCACACATAGCCATTACTTTGGTGGCTAAAACGAGCCTTTACACTTAGATATTAATCTTATCTTTCATCCAAACGGCTGTGATCATATGCCACATACAAACCACAACAAATTTTAATAAGGATTCTTGAAGGATACAGGACGTCGCCTATAACCTATATGCCTTTAGGTCTGCATTACCGACCTCACTAAAGATCATATTCTTTGAAATTACATCATCTCTTATAAAACTCTGACATAGAATACTACCTAGAGTTCACTCCCAGTTCTCCTCCACCATTATCGTCGTATATGTAATATAATTATTGCAATATTCCTATAACTCTCATCATACCCTATGAAATACAACTTCCAATCAAGAATCATGAGGGAACTTACTTGTAACAAAACTATCTTACCAACTTAGACTAAGTACACATCCCAAGTGTTGACCAATACAGTCCATCATGCCCATTGATTCATCAATTGCCTTATAACAGGATACTATCTCAAGGATTGAATTCACCTAATCGTATAATCGGTACTGACTAGCCGAAAGAACCCAGTCGAAGAACTTAACACATTTATATCACCAATCAACATTGTTTAGGTGCGATGCACTAGCCACCTAATCTCCACAGTTGACTTTACACAAGTTATGTTTCTAATTCAATAGACATCATCTATCATTCTTTACATAGAAATTAACTTCTCATGTCATTACGGATTGATACAAAAGCACCCCATACTAAAAACCTGGGATGTCACCACTATTGGATTGCCTGGACACTCGTAACTTACTAGCATATCTAAATCACAAGCGCGAAGGCAATTAATAACAAAAAACTTAATTGCATGCCACTTGTCACTAACCTAACTTTCGTGCTAACCTCTTTAACTTCACTGTCGAGGACATGAACTAAAATGTCACCCAAAACTACCGTGACCATCCCAAACCAAGATCAACGTCGAAAGATCCACTACTGACCTCACCACATCTCTTTTGAAAGCAACCTTGAGCTTAGAACTCTGATACCATTTGTAACGCCCCGACTCGGATTTATGGGTTACCTGTAGTCAACTGGGTCCGTCCCAAGCATTAGGTGTGAAGTGCAATGAAATAACCTATATAATGACACTAATCTGATTTTTATTTGATTAACGTTTCACTTGATTGACATGCACTTCCAATTTCAAATCAAGCTACGTGAAGGACCCATAGGGAGCACCTTGGATTCCAAGTATACATAGCTACTAACATAAAATAAAATGGAGTACTTAGATGTATAACTCTCTCAAAATACGAAACTTCACCCAACATGCCATAACAAAATGAGGGAGTGAGTTGAATGCTCAGCAGGACATATATAAAATGCAGTATAGAATCGAACGGCAGAAACAAGACTTTAACACATTACACCTACGTACACATGCAAATACCTTGTATATATATAAATATGCATATACATACACTTAATGCATGAAATCGTTTTACTTCTGAAAATCTTATTTATCCAAATTAATTCACCTTAATCTTGTAAAAGACTTCCTGTTTGATATTTCTCACTTTATTTAACACACATGGTTAAATACTTGAAACAAATACACTTGGTTTGACCTAAAATCATTTCTTTACCGAAATTACCCTTTTCATTTAAATCAATCCACATTAGTATTTTCACTGAAAATCACCCTTTCAATACACGCGAACACCGTATTAGAAAATACTTATTTAGCCTTTGAAAACCTTTCACAACACACCCGTGTTTTAATTATGGGTTTAAGTACTTAGGTTACTTAACCACCCATTTAGCCACTTACTTTGCCTTTATTTTATATTATGGACATTAATCAATGTACACATTTACTTGTCAATTTTAACCTTTATCGGAACATTTATTAATTCATTCAAGTTAGATTGTCTTAACATGTTTTCACCACACAATCCATTTCCTGACATGATCCTTATTCCTTTATCTTTATCTTGGAATCTTCCAATAACCGCGTAATTTAATGGGCTCGACTCCGCCGACGATGCCACCATATGCTCTAGTCAATGTTTTTGGTCTTTCACCCCAGGGCTCTGGACCCTCCTTAATCATTTCAGTGTCATCCGAGTTCCTTCAAATTTGTTTTAACATTTTACAAATGTCCACATCATTCTTTCTTTCCCTTTTTACCCGACCGAAGCCGAACCCGGGGTTTCACCCCAGTTTGTGTTATACTTTGAAATTATCATTTCATGTCCTTTACACTCTAACATTGATTTTATTCCCAAAATCATATTCATTTAGGACTATTTTTGTAACTCATTTTCCAACATTTTTATTTCATAAAAATGTTCCACTTGAAGTAAAATTATAATTTTACCCATTTGTTTCTAAACTTGTCATTTTCCTCCATTTTACAAGTGTTGTTTTCCCAAAACACCTTTAAATTACTCACACGAACTTCTTAAGTGATTGCAACACTTTAACACCTTTTTAACACTTGGAGTATCATTCTTCTCAAGTTGGAAACCTTTTTATTCCATTATTTCTTGTCTAAATTCATAAGTGTTAAATCTTTCTAAACATCATTAAATTACACACACTAACTTCTCAATGTTTAACCATCAACACTTATTTAACACCTTTTCTAACCATATTTCTAAATTATACATTTTTTTACTTCCTTTATTCAATAAATCTAATTAAACTTAAAGACTACTTTTATTAAAAAAAATACCATTCTTTTTTTATCAATACATGTAGTCTTACAAACTTATATTCATCACACCTTTAACCCCTTTTTCACACACAATGGAAGCGAACATATTCTGAACCTTTAGGATACGCACTTACCAAACATACCTAAATGACCTTCCAGTCCCACTAATACACAACACATAGTGAGCTGCCCTAAGTTCTATGTTTGGGGGAACAAATTCAGACCTCGGTGGAATCACCAAGGTGAGATTGCCCTCTGCGCGGAACCTCCCGTGATAGCAGGCAGTATAGGTATGTTGACACACACAACTAAATCACAACAATAGGTATTCACCCAACCTATATATTCATATATTCATTAGGTATACACACAACCCATCATATAAACCCGTATGTAGTATATATCTCTCGAATACTCAACGAACTATGGATTTACAACTATAACTTCTTATTGTATATTTTCGAGTATCGCTCACTACCCAAAGGGTCCTAGTTACCCCTTAAGCTATTTCAGTAGTTAATACACCCATACACTACTGGTCTGAATCATAGGTTCCCTCATACTTTTTATGACCCGTTCTAAGACTCGTAAAATCATTAAATACCAAAATATGCCTGATAATTCCTAAACTTAATTCTTCATAATTGGGTAAACCTTAACCCTAACATAGGCCTACGGGAATTTACTAAATCCCTTACTGTAGTTTAGGAATATCCCAAAAGTATCCCCATAAATTATTTGTGGATTCAGGGCATAAAATAAAGAAATATGCCAAATCTTGACAGCCGAATCGATTCTGTGACGAACACGAATCGATTTGCCTACCGAATCAATTCGGTCATCAAGACGAATCAATTCGCCCCTAATAGTTTCGTCTCCTTCATTTTGTTGTTACGAGTTCTAGCCATGTCTAATTATTCAAACCTCTATTAGACAATCCTAAACTCCCAACAAACATTATCAAACATCAAATATGTGTGTATGGATGATTTCTAACGTAAATAACACATTAAATCCATAAGAAATATATCTAAGAACATATTTAAACCCCATAATTCTCTAAACCCTAGTTTATGGTGTTCTTCATGTGTAATCATCGAGATACCCATATTTCTTTTGTTTTATTCATCACATATCATCTAATTTTGAATCCTTTACATAAAGGAATTTGTTCAACATGAATTCCTATAACAATTATGGATTATCCTCATCCAATTCCTAAGAAATCATCTAAAAACATGTAATTTAAACCATACACTAATTATAACATTCTTAAATAAACACTTGCCTTGATCAAACAGGTCTGATTTCATTTTCAGATGACGAAGGTGCCTTCCTCTACTTCCGATTTGCACTCCGGTGGTAAAGGCGATGCAAGAATGGTGTTGAATCTCCAAGAACTCTATTTTCTTACTCTCTAATTGCCTTTCCTCTCTCAAGATAATAGTAAACCTAGCCTCTAACTCAAAGGGTTGATATAACCTTTCAATTTTTGAAGTTCTTTCTACCATAGTCTACTAAAGGACTTAAATGCTCTCATATGGTGTCGGGTTGGTCTAAAATTGCCCTGGGACCCAAATAACACACCCGGGTATACTATTTCAACGCATTCAGAATCAATTGTGACCTCGAAATCATCATCCTAGTCAATTTACAATAATTTCCTATCTCAACCTCATATACTTGACACACGACACACGACACTCGGTTGAGATATAACACCGTCGCGTCACTATCACTCGCTATGACATAAAATAATTATTTATTCTCTTAGTAATTATATTCCATAAATATTATTCTTTATCTCTCTCGATTAATATTTTAATCAACCCATAATATTTAATTCAATTAAATTATGGTACACTTGTAATTTAAAATAACCGAATTAATTAAATTTTAAATACTCAGAAATACGGGGTGTTACATTGAATTTAGTATCAGGAAGAAAAAATTATCCACGTTAATCAGTACATCCTCTACAACACCCCTAGGCACATTAATGGATCGATCGGCTAAGGTCAAGGTTATATTTGTGGGCTTTAATTCTCATAAACCTAGTGTCCTATACACGGTGTACGCCGAAGGTTTACGCTTGCTCCTAAGTCTAAGAGAGCTTTCTCGAAATGATATTCCCCTATCTTGATTAAGATCATCGGGTTCTCGAGATCCTTCTAATTGACGGGAGTTCTATAGGAAATGATCGAGCTTTCTTATTCAGTGAGAAAAGATTTCTTGGGCACATTGGTGTTTCTCTTGAAGGTACAAAGGTCCTTTAAAATTTTGGCATAATATGAGCCTTGTTGTATAGTGTCATGTAGTGGTATATTAATGTTCACTTGCTTGAATACTTCCAACATCTTTTCCACTTGTCACTTATTCTTTTATGGAACCAAACATTGGGAAAATGGAGCTGTAGACACCCCATTCTGTTACCCTTTAACTCTCCTTAGGTCCCTAGTACCTCCACTCATCATCGCAAACCCAGGTCATGTCCCGAGTACTGACCTGGAAGCCATCGGGCACCCCCCGGCTCAGTTTGACCCAAAAGTCAAACTCCTCATCTCGATTGAGACTCAATAAATCTTAGAAGGTCACTGAATACCCTTTCCAATGGTCCACCCCGTGCGCGATTCCGACATACCATGCGGACGAACGTGCCATTTGCGTCCAAAACCAGACCCAGAGGCCACCGGGCACTCCCGGGCTCTATTTGACCTAAGTCAACCCTTCAGCTTGACAGGGGCTGAATGAATCTTTGAAGGGAACTAAGTACCCTTTCCAACGGTCCATCCCGTGCGCAATTCCAACTTTCCATGCGGACGAACGATCTGTTTGACTCTAGGAAGTCACCGAGCGCTTCCCGAGCCCGGTTGACCAAAGTCAACTCTCCAAACCGGGTCAAACTCTTTGGAATGTTGAAGTACATCTCCTAACCTTTCCAACGTTATGCCCCGTGCATGATTCAGACTTACCATGCGGACGAACGCGCCGTTTGCGTCCGCGCGATTCTCCGTCCAATGGACCGATAAACGCTTTCGAGCCACATTTGACCCAAAGTCAACTCCCAAACTCGGGACCGGTCCAAAGGACTTTCGAAGGTATCTGAAATACCTTTCCAACGGTATGCCCCGTGTACGATTCTAACCAACGGTTTGCCCTCGGCGTCTATTTTTCCGAAAAATCCTGAGGCGCACTGCCAAATGGCAGGTCCCAGACCCTGCCTATCGGCACCTATCGATAGGTAGTGCCATGGTAATGCCGATCGGCAGATCCCTGGGACTATAAAAAGGAGGCCTTGGCCTCATTTGGAGGGGGATCCCAGATCTGATAGAAATCTGTCTGAACGAATCCCAGAAACCTCTCTCGAAGGCAGCGTGATTTCAACTTCCAAATCCCTCTTTTACCTTCACTTTTCATCATCCTTTTCATCAAACTTGGTGAATTAACCACTCTCCATCATCATCCAAGCTCAAGGTCTGCATTCCAACATTCAAGATCAAGCTCAAGATCTTCAAGAAGGTCCAACTTTCTCAAACTCTCTCTTAAATTCTCTTGAATTCCCAATAACTTGTTTTCTTACTTAGCACTTTTATTATCTCATCTCACACATCCTAATATACTTTTTATTTAGTATTATTGCACATATTTTATCTTTATAAAATCCAAGAAACAAGAAAAGAGGGTTTACTCATAAATTCCAAATAAGGGATTCTCACACTTTTTCCACACTTTTCTCACAACTAAAGCACTTTTTCTACACACACACACACACTTACAAATAAGAGATCCCACATTTGGATTTATGGGATAAACCCCACCCCTTTGCTTTGTATGCGAACTACGTGGACTTTGATTCCTTTATAGGCTACGTAGGCGTCTCGGGGTAAAACCCGAGACTCGAGTCCTTTCTCTCACATTTTCTCTTATTATCTATTTTCTCTAAATCCAATTTTCTTATATTATGTATATGCTTATTCTTAGTGACGCATTACTCCATATGCGTTGTTGTTCCCTTATAACGATCAATGTAGGAGTAACCGCGTAAATCTTATTTTTCTAATATTACTTTTATATCTTCCTACGAATGACTCGCTTTATCTTTTCCATGATACAAGTCAAGGATTCCTACCTCCATTCTATATATATACACACGCACACATATCATGGGGGGAAACATAAAGGAAAATAGCAAATATCCATGAGAGACCGAAAGGGCGGAATGGGTGCCTAACACTTTCCCATTTCGTAACTAAGCCTCTGAACCCTTCTCGAATCATCTTGGTTTCGCATGCACCAGTATGTCTTTGGAAGCCATCCTTCGGGGTGGCTTCCTCTGTTTCTTTTGTCTGTTTTGAGTAAAATATACTGGCGACTCTGAATCTCTCTACATTTTCACACCTCACAAAATCGACGTCGGCCGGAGCGCTCTCCCGAGAGGGGACGCGCAGGACCTGAAGGATTCCTCCTCCCTCCGCGGCGGGGATCGGCGGGGATGGCCACAGTGGCGACTCTGCTGGGGACTTTTATTTATTTTGAGGGCTTGACTCTATTTACATGGATGTTATATTTGTTTATGCTTCCCCCCCACATATCTGCATGTTCCCCTTTCTCACATGTATATCCCATGCTTATTCTTGTGTTCACACACTTGTAGAAAATTCTCCATGTACACTTCACACCACGTGCACCTAGGATCACATATATCCACATGTTGCGCGCATCACCTATCCATACTTGGTGTACCTTTTGGGGTACTCATACTTTGCTCCCTGTTTGGCATAATCAAGAAAGGCATTCTCATCATAAGCTACTAATAAGAGAATCATGCATGATTCACACGACATTACCAAAGAGCATTGATATTGACCAAGTTTTACCCAGTAACTGGAGGGTCACTTCGTGATGGGCGCTGGTTCGACAGGTCGCAATTAGCCAAAGCGATATGACTCTCACCTCCCATTGGCCAAGTACCTTTGACGTATATCGAACGGTTCCCCCACATCGTACCGCTTGACCGAAGTCATGACGGGAGGTATATCGCAGGGAATTCGTTCACGTACGCCGAGTATATCGAATTCGCTCTCACACGTACCGTCCCCACGAGGTATATGGTGAGGCAATTCACGTACACTCAGGTATATCAAATGGCTTGTCCACACGTACCGATTTCCCGCAAGAGCAAAACTTATATCGTGGAAGTCACGCCAAAGGGGGGAACCCATGCCGATTCACCCAACCAACTGCATACCCGCATATAGGTGTCAAACCTAGGACACGCACTTTAGATTACAGGTTTCGACCCGAAACTCTGCCGAAATTCCGGGTCGATATTTTGCCCAAATTTTTGCGTATTTTTAAAACGGGACCCTATCCGCGAGCCTGGTTACAAGTCCAAACCGTAGCTTTGCATATATTAAAACCCCACTTTTCCAGGCTTGGGTCCCGTCCAGCATTGCATTTAGGAGAATTAAATAGAAGTGAGAACATAATAATCATAATAATTGTTGATACCAAATTTAATCTGCAGACATGGACCAATCATATGAAGACACGCGGCTATCTACATGGCAACAACAAATACTTCCGAGGAACCCATGCGCTCCGAGGAACAAGACTACAACGAGGAAGACTAGTTCCCCGAGGAACACTGCTTCCCCGAGGAACTCACACGCTCCGAGGAACAATGCCTCTCCGAGGAACTCTTGAATACCGAGAAGCTTAGGCGGTCCGAGCTGCACCCCGAACAAAGCATTAATGACGACACAACCAACAGTTTGACTATTCATTAAATGCTTATCATTCCGACGCACACGCATAAAAGGCATTGAATGTATTACCCTTTCATATGTACATCATTTAATGTATCACCCTTTCACATGACAGCCCCATGGCTATAAATACATTGTACAATCCTCATTGTAAGAAGATCCCCGGATCAGAATTTCTTGAGATAATTTGTAATCGAGAATTCCCATACAAACAGCAATACCAAAACAGTGGACGTAGGCCATTCTTATAAGGCTGAACCACTTTAAAATCTTTTGTCTCATTTATTTATCTGTGATTGAATTATTAGAGTGATCTAATTTTTTACATCAACAATAATCATGCTGAGTTCCCTCTCCAAAAATATTTCTCCTTTTTTTTTATCAAAAATCCAAAAACATTTCTCCCCTTTTTTTTTATCAAAAATCCAAAAACATTTCTCCCTTTTTTTTTATCAAAAATCCAAAAACATTTCTCTTTTTTTTTTTATCAAAAATACAAAAATAGTCCCTTCCCTTTTCTCAAAAATAAATCTCATCATACGCCTTCTCAGGTTGATCGCACGCCCTTGGCCTGGATCCCTATTGGCTTAGGTCTTCAGTCAAATCACCCCGGAGTTTTGTATGTTCCTCTACTACTTCTTCCGAGTCTGGAATCCATCCATCTTCCATGGAGAATGCATATCAAGCACCAGTCATACAACCGGATCTGCCGACGGTCCTAGCTCAGCTCGTGGCCAAGATTGACAACCTCCAAGCTGAGGTCCGAGAAATGCAACTAAACCAAGTCCCTATTCCTCAAGAGCCCGAGGCCCTATTACCTCTTTCTATGGGTCCACCCAAGCCCATCTGGGTTCCGAAAGAATATCAGCACGCTCCGCGTGCCCCTCCCGCTAATGGGTCGCCGCCTGCCCAGCTTCCAATGCCAAACATTGCCCAGCCTATGGCTAACTTGCCTGTGGTTGCTGATCCAAAGGAGGAGGAGTTAAACAAAGTTAAAGAGGATCTCAAGATGCTCACCAAGAAGTTTGACCAAGTCAGGATCTCTGGAAATTACATGGACTACACCCATATGTCTCCTTATCCTAAAGTAAGGTTACCCGAGAAGTTCAAAATGCCAAATATCGAGAAGTTTGGAGGGAGTGGTCCCCCGATTGTTCATCTTCGCAGTTATCATCGTTACATGACTCTACTAGGGGCTTTCGAAGAGGTGATGGCCCAATTATTTCAGCAAACTTTGAGAGACAATGCTCTCCGATGGTTTTTATCTCTTGAGGAATCCAGAATCCGTAGCTGGGAGGATGTAGCCCGAGAATTCATGTCACAGTACAAATACAACGAAGAGCTTGAGGTCACCCGCCATGCTTTAGAGTTGCTCAAACAGAACTCCGGAGAATCCGTCAATAACTTTATAGCCCGATGGAGGGAAAAAGAGGCTACCATGACAAATCAGCCGTCTGAAGAAGAACAAGTCAGCATAGTGAAGAAGAATTTCTTGCCCAATGTCCGAGAAACCATGGGAGGACAGTATTACCCCCATTTTTGAGCTCTCAGAGAAGCAGGAGTAGAAATCGAAGAAGGTCTTGCCAAAACAGAAGTTGAACCAAAGAAGGTGTCCGGACAGTTTACCCCCAGAAAATATGACAAACCTGTCAGTGTCGCGGTCTCAACCATCAACAACATCTCTCAACCAACCACATCATGGGCACCGAAGATCCGCCCTGCTCCCATTCGAAGGGAATACACTGAGCTCCATGCTCCCCTCTCCAAAGTTTACCAAGCCCTGTTAAGCCGAAACCTTATAAAACCCCTGGATCCACATCCATTACCCAATCCACTTCCCAGAAATTTCAAGACCGATGCTCATTGCGCCTTTCACCAAATAACTGGCCATACCACCGACCAATGCTTCCACCTTCAAAACATAATCCAAGATCTCATTGACCGGGGTACCATCGCCTAACCAGCCAATCCTAAACCAAACACTACTCATAACCCACTCCCAAATCACACTAATGCCATCTTCTTGGAAGAAAACCCAGATTTTGATCCATCAACTCAAATCACACCCTTATACCCTCCTAAACCCCTTAAACTTTGCCCATATTTCCTCCTACACCCTACTAGCCCCACTGATCAGGCGTTGTCACTCCTTACCAGAGCGTGCATCACTGTCCGGACCTATTCCGAAAGTGGAGGTATGGAATTGTCAGAGGTGTTAAACCAACTTCTAGAGTTCGGGCTGAAATTGCCCTCACAGATGATTATCGACTGCCATAGGTTCAGTACGTTGTTTTTTAGAAGCACGGAAATGGGCCCGAGAATCAGATAGGTGGATGGTACCAACCGACGAAATCTTCTTAGATGATGTTGTCCGGATCATGACGAAATCATTCAGGCAAACCAACAACTTTTTGCAGTACTTGACACTTTGAGGCTGCAAGGGCACCTGGTCCCTTCACCCTTACACATCCCCACAGAATGGGAAGACCTATATGAAGAAGCCGTTGAGGTTATGGAATGCATTGACTTCACAAGGGAAAACAGAATTGTTTCCACCGGATGGGGGAAAGAATTCGAAGACTCGAATGAAGAGCAAGCTTCAGGAGGAAATGGCCCAATAGCTAACTTATGTGGGATGATATCATTTGAGGAACTCTTCGGAGAAATAGACAAGGTGGCAGAACAACCTGAGATTGATGAGGAAACTGGATTTAAGTTTTTCCCTTCTTCAGTAAATCACATGACTAGATCTGGGAGACATTACCAGATTCCGAGCTCGCTACCCGTAAATGACAAGGGGAAGGGCGTTGAAAACCTTCCTATGACAGAAATAACCCTCGAGGAGAGCAATATCCTCGATTAACTGAAGAAAACTCAAGCTAACATCACTCTATGGGGGCTTTTCATGTCTTCCCAGCTGCACAGAAACGCTTTAATCAAATTACTCACTGGACCTGTAGTTCCTCCCTCTACCACACCAGAAGAAGCGATGAACCTGGTCAGATCCTTGACCTCTACCCGAATGCTGTCCTTTTCTGAAGAAGAAACCCCTAAAATTGGGCCAAATCACAATCATGCACTCAACATCTCTGTCAAAATTATGTGGAGGGTTGTACCATTTTCTCTCATCGACAATGGATCCGCTTTGAATGTATGCCCACTGAGAACCTTCAAATGTTTAGGCCTAAAAGAAAGTGACCTCGCTCCAATATCCGCTGCCATGCGTGCCTACGATAATACCCTCCGTGAGGTGATGGGATCCATAAAACTTGTAATAGGGGTTGGACCTATAAACCCTGTCGTCGAATTCCAAGTCATCGATATCCCGACATGTTTTAACCTGTTGCTCGGACGACCCTGGCTCCACAGTATAAAGGGTGTCTCTTCCTCATTCCATCAGAAACTGAAATTCTTCGTCGATGGGCGAGTCATCACCATCTTGGGTGACGACGGTAACGTCGAGGGTGCAAGCACCGGTAGTCCAATCCTTGAGATACAGCATGGGTCAAATGATATGCTCCTATCAGGTTTCCAAGTTGAACCATCCCTACTCCCGGCAGGGGACGGTTTCAAAGAAAGGGTTTGTCTAGAATATGACCCTCATGGCAATGTCAATGTGATTCAGATGTTCAGAAACATGCACTTCATGCCCTAACTGGGGCTGGGACAAAGGCAGCAGGGGATACTTGAGCCCATCGAACTGAAGAAAGCTTTCCCTCCTTACAGATTGGGATATCAACCATCAGAACCAGAGCTTAGAATGATCCGCCAGACTCGATCAAAGAGAGGTTTAGATTCGTTCGAACTATCTCGGGAGATTCTTTAAATGGACGATTCATCAAAGAGGGCGAGGATTTCCCCTTTTGCAGTTTTCCAGAACCATGGTATGACCACGCAGACAAGAAGATAAAGCCTAGAATGGAGATCTTTTTCCAAGACAGCTACCCATGGGCCGAAAGTTACCAATACCCGGCGCAACCGCTTATCAAAGATACTGAAGAGACTGAGGAAAGTGACTCCGAAGATTCCTTCAACCTGCAGACACTGGGGCTGACACTCTGCATGGTTCATTCAGGCAGTACATCAAGGGACCCATCTCGTCTGATTAAAGCTTCCTCAACTGGCATGCTACGCCAAATCTACCTGTTGAAATCTCCCCTAACCCCAATGTTTACCCTATTCTATCCACTGTTATCCGTCCTTGCTCAAATGTAATCGGGACCTCTTTTGATGAGGTTCTCAATGTTGTTTTTCCTATCAATGACATAAATGAAGATTTTGAGTATCTTGCTGTGCCTTACATTAATTGTGTAGATTCTAATCAAACTGTTGATGATGATGATTTTGAAAATGAACAATTCTTAACTGATCTAAATAAGGTTAATAATAAACAACATAACCGCGTTCAAATTAATGAAGAAGAGACTGTTGTTATTAATCTCGATTCTAGTAGCCAACTGCACGAGATTAGGATAGGGGCCACCCTTGACGAGCATAAGCGCGCACAACTCGAAGAATTACTAAAGGAATTCGTGGATGTCTTCGCATGGTCCTACGACGACATGCCCAGTATTGACCCCAAAATATCTCAGCACGAGATCCCCACTCTCCCAGATGCCAAGCCAGTTAAACAAAAATTAAGAAAACTCCGCACCGAATGGTCGCTTAAGGTCAAAGAAGAGGTGATCAAACAGTTGAACGTGGGTTTCATTCGAGTAATCGAATATCCCACGTGGCTAGCCAACATTGTACATGTACCAAAATCAGGAGGAAAGGTTCGAATGTGTGTAGACTACCGAGATTTAAACAAAGCTTCTCCGAAGGATGATTATCCACTACCCAACATCGACATGATCGTGGACAACACAACCAGTCATGCTCTCAAGTCATTTCTCGATGGATTTTCCGGATACAACCAAATTAAGATGCATCCCGACCACCAAGAGAAAATCGCATTCATCACCCCATGGGGGACCTTTTGCTACACCGTTATGTTATTCGGCCTCAAGAATACTGGAGCTACTTACCAAAGGGTCGCTACAACCATCCTGCACGATCTAATTCATAAAGAGGTCGAGGTTTATGTGGATGATATGATTATCAAGTCAAAAACTAGAGAAGGTCCTGCTCTTGCTCTTCGAAAGTTCTTCGAACGACTGCGGCAGTATCAGATGCGACTTAATCCACAGAAATGCATCTTCGGCGTTACAAAGGGAAAACTCTTAGGATTCATGGTCAGTGAGAAGGGGATAGAAGCAGATCCCTCCAAACTGAAGGCCATACTTGAGATGCCACCTCCCCGAACAGAGAAGGAAGTCCGAGGTTTTTTGGGGAAATTACAATATATCAGCCGATTCATCAGCCAGCTAACCTCCATCTGTGAACCAATCTTTAAGCTCCTCCGAAAGGATTCAACCAAGGTTTGGAATGAGGCCTGCCAAGAAGCTTTTAATCGAATCAAGCAATACCTAACCCAACCTCCAGTTCTCATGCCACCATAGCTTGGTCTCCCTTTGCTCTTATACCTAACCATAACAAACACTGCAGCCGGGGCTTTGCTAGCCCAGTACCTTGAGGACTCCGGCAAAGAAAGATCCATCTATTATGCCAGTCGCAAGTTGGCCGGGTACGAGGTTAACTACACTGCTTTGGAAAAATCATGTGTCGCACTTGTCTGGGTCACCCAAAAGTTACGACATTACATGCTCGCCTTCCCCGTTAAACTTGTATCCCGAATGGATCCCATCAAATACCTGCTTGAGAAACTCGCCTTATCCAGCCGAATGGACCGATGGTTGATGCTCCTAACCGAGTTCGATATCGTGTACGTCACACAGAAAGCCGTTAAAGGAAGAGCCATCTCTGACTACCTCGCTGACTACCCTATAGAAGAAACAGATGTCTGGATCTCCGAATTCCCAGATGAAAACATCCTCTGCACCACTCAAGACCGCCTACGATGGAAAATGTTCTTCGACGGCGCTGCCAACAAAAAGGAATATGGCATTGGGATACTTCTGGTCGCCCCAGATGACTCCCATACTCCCAACGCCATTAAATTGGATTTCCCTTGCACCAACAACATGACAGAATACGAGGCATGCACAGTGGCCCTCCAGGTCACTCTCGAGAAAGGTATTCAATACCTTGATGTATACAGGGATTCTGCCCTTATCATCGGTCAAGTGCTCAGAAAGTGGAAAGTCAAGGACGAAAAGCTCTATCCCTTTCATGCCCAATTAGAAGAGTTGGCCTCCCAATTTCGAGATATCACCTTCCATTACCTACCCCGAGCAAAGAACATCCTAGCCGATGCTCTCGCTACTTTGGCTTCCATGATCGACATGCCCAAGGGAATAACAATGACCCCCTTCCCAGTTCAAAAGCAAGACAAACTTACCCATTGTTACCATATTGATCTTGTCTCCACAGAAGATCCTGAACTAGCCGATTGCTGGTACTATGATATCTGGTGCCTCCTCAAACATGGTAGGTACCCCAAGGGTTCCAACAAGAATGACCGAGCTACCCTCAGAAGGCTGGCTGCTCAGTACATCATCTGTCATAAAGCACTACTCAAGAGGAATTTTGATGGAACTCATTTGCACTATATCGCAGGGGCTGACATTGAAAAGATAATGCAGAAAATCCACAACGGGGAATGCGGACCTCACATGAACGGTCACATGCTTGCCAAAAAGATCATCCGACAAGGCTACTACTGGACCACCATGGCCCAGGATTGCACCGCCTATGTTCGGAGGTGCCCTAAATGCCAACAGTTCTCCAATCTCCAACATTTACCTCCGCTAGAATTATACAACATGACTTCTCCCTGGCCGTTCTCCACCTGGGGTATCGACATCATAGTGAAAGTTACACCAAAAGCGTCAAACGGGCATGAGTTCATCCTAGTTGCCATCGATTACTTCACCAAATGGGTCAAAGATGAGTCATACGCAGTATTAAATGCCAAGAAGGTGGCCAAATTCATCAAGAAGAATATCATCTGCCGATATGGAGTCCCGTACGAGCTAGTGTCGGATAATGGTTTGCACTTTGAGGCAGAACTCACAGAAATAGTCAACGAATACGGGATTCAGAGACACAAATCTTCTCCCTACCGACCTCAGACCAATGGTGCAGTTGAGGCCGCAAACAAAAACCTCAAAGCCATCATCAGCAAGATGACCGAAAGTTGCAGGGATTGGGCCGACCGGATCCCCTACGCCCTCTGGGGCTATCGAACCTCAATCCGAACCTCCACTGGGGTTACCCCTTACTCCCTGGTCTACGGTATGGAAGCAGTCCTACCTGTGGAGCTGGAAGTACCCTCGTTATGTGTCATGCTCGAAAGCAAGGTTAGTGAAGAAGACTGGTGCCAAGGCCGTCTTGATGAGTTGACCCTCCTAGATGAATGGAGATTAAAAGCTCTTTACCAAATACAAGGGTACCATCGCCGAATAGCACGATCATTCAACAAGAGAGTCAAGGACCGCGGTGTCCGAGAGGGGGATTTATCCCTCAAAGAGATAATCGAACCCATCTGGGACCCCATAGGAAAGTTCAAACCCAATTAGAGAGGCCCTTACATTGTGAAGAAAATCTTATCCGACGGTGCCGCCATGCTCACTGACCTAGATGGGGAAGAGATGGCTCGTCCAGTCAATCTGGACTGTCTCAATAAATTCTACCCCTAGTCCAAAATCTCGGCGCGCTACGACTCTTCTCATACCCCTTCTATTCTAAAAAAAAAAAAAAAAAAAAAAAAAAAAAACACTCTCTCCATTTCCCTCTACCCAGAATTACGTGGGCCTGATCCTCTGTAAAAAACTATTTTCAAACAGATAAGAACTTTTTCAAAACCCCCAGAGGTACGTAGGCAGCTCATACTCCTCATATGAGCACGACCCCTTCTTTCTCACAAAAATATATTCTGTTCTTATCTCCACGAACGACAGTTTATTCTAAACATCTGCTTGAACAAAAGGATTATGTATGCCTTAGCGATTGGTATAGATAATTCAAAATGCAAAACTCATCAAAAGGCATAGTTGGATGATCAGAAACTTATTTATTTCATTAATAAGAAATTACAGTACGGATTACATAAGAAAAAGGAGCGGATAACTTCCTTCCCCCTACTACCATAAAAACCAGATAAAATCCCCCACATCTGTTACATAAATAAACTCCCCAGGAGTCCTACCCACATCTACCCGAAGAGCCTGCACCCTCATCATCCACGTCTTGAGGACCCCAATTTTCTCCTGCCTGAATGGAGTGCCGCGAACACTCCATGGACCGATGAGCCTTAACCATCTTCGAAAAGACCACAACACCCCCTTCCATGGAGTCAGATAAAAAAAACCACCTCCGACCGGTCTCTACTGCCAACAACTTGCTGACTACTTCCCTCCACAACCACTTCATATAATCTTTGGGGATATGGCAAACCTTCCCAACAGACTGAGAGGGACGGGTCGACGGACGCCGGTTTTCCCACAGAGATCCTAGCAACAGACGCAAGCGCTCAGTCAAATCTTCTACTGGAAAGAAATTTAAGGTCCGAGGGGACACGATCTGCGCCCAGCCAAATTGGCGCAAAAGCTGCCAAAGGAAATAAAAAGAGGTCTGCCTGAGACCTACCAGCCGCACATATGAATATTCTCCTAGCTCCAGAACAGGCTGCAACTGTCCCCACCAAGGCAATGACCAATACAGCCCACGATCCCCGTACTCCACAAGCCAATTCTCCCAGTTCTCAACATACAGGCCCATGTGGATGAAGTAGCGCAAAAAGAAGTTGGGTACAGCCGACAAAGGATATTCTGGAGGAGTCGACAAGCGGAATATTTTAGACAACCACATGAACAGCATCACAGGGCTCCCCCTTAAAAAGTCGGAACGACCTTCTCTCCAGGCATCCAGGCCATTCAAAGTCTCCGCCAATATCACCACCGCAGGATTGCGACGGTATGACATCCATGAGGTAATGGCTGCAAGTTGTGGGTCCATGCGCACCTCCCCAGTCACGAACAATAATTTTGAAACCAGGCCCAGAACACCAGCTCCGGCATAGCCAGCATCACTTACTTACCGCAAACGCACGGACTGCAACACCGCCGGGAGGGAGATCATCCCTTTAGCAACCAGTGACCTGGTCGCCGAAGGCGAGATATGAAGAAGCCCGGCCAACAAATCCCTAGGAGAACGGGAAAATTCGGGTAAAGCCGCCACAGCACTAGGATTCATGCCCAGTATGGCAGAAAACTCCTCATAGGTAGGACAAACTTCTTCCAACCCAAAGCGGAATACATGAACTTCGGGGTACCAAAATTGTACTGCCGCCATCAGCATATTCCACTCAAAAGGTCGATTACGCCATAAGGAGACTCGACGCATATTGAAGGCATCATAGTCGACATTATAAGAGCACATAGCTTCCAAGGCTTCGAGGTAATTGGCAAACTCGATGCTACCAGGGAGAGCCATCTTGCAAGACTAAAAGATGATGGGTGGGTATGAAGAATGTAAAATGTGTGAGGAAAACACTCCACCCTTCCCCCTTTTTATACTCAAAAATCCTCACAAGGGACATAATCCCTGCAGAAATCGAAAGGAACCCTATCCCACAAGGTACTAAAGGCTGAAGAGGGTACCAATCAAAGCTTTCAATTGATGGGACTGGACAGAATTGTCGATAGGCAGGCCAGGGTGCTTGCCGATCGACAACCCCCCATTTTTGGAAATCTCCCTTTTTCCTCTTTTGTCAAAATCAGAAAAATAAAAATTGATATTCTCAACAGAATTTCAAAATCCCTTTTCCTCTTTATATAATTCCCTTTTTTAAATTTCCTCCATTCCTTCTTTGTCAAATCAGAAAACTCCATAAAAATAAATTGATATTCTCAAAAGAATTTCAAGAATCCTGTTCCCTCCTTATGGGATTCCCCGTCTTGAATAAAATAACTTTCTTTAGAAAGATTTCTAAAAATATTCCGTTTTTTACGGTCTCAGCAGCAAATTAAAAAGCGCATGCATTCATTTCATCATTAAAAGATAGTCAAAAAACCGCATTGCATTACATATATATGTTTTCTGTGTTACATCATTTTTACAGGAAATAAAGAAAAGCCAAAAACAACGGGACTCAGCCCGAACCCACATTCTCTCCCTCTCTCTATCTCTCTCAAGAGTTTCCATCGCGGCGACGTGATCTCTTTCCCCTACATCGAGACGATGCGCCCTTACTACCCGAGCCAGAGTCTCCCCCGGACGAGGCTGACGGCACCAAGCAAGAAGGAATAGGGATAGCCTCCCGAATGTGGGCAGTCGCCGATGATATCCAGTCTCTGATGTCCCTGAGCCAAGTGGTCGACACCCGAATTTGCTGCAAAGAAAAGGCAGAATCAGTATCAAGCAAAAGAAATCAAGAAAAAAGAGAGGAAAAGGACTGAAAGGTTTACCGCAGGATGAAGGACGTCCTTTGTCTAGCCCAACTCCTCCGGATCCATCGCAAGAGGACGGTGTAGCATCGACACTGTCCCTCCATCAACCCGTCGGATGTTGTACGAAGGAGTGTGCAGCCGAACAAAAGGGACCTCTGAGGTCGCCGCAGGTGCCGACGGACCGCCACCACTGTGGGAAGACCCCATCGTCCGACTCGAACCAGCAGGAGGGAAAGGCAAAGCGTCATGTATACTGGTCGCCATCAACCAGCTCGTCACAAAGTCCATATATTCATACGGCACAGCCGTATCAGTATACAACGCATAGGACTCGTCGATCATCGCCGCAACCCTCTCATCCTCCAACAACTTTCGCTCCCGCCTCATAGACGTAGGAGGTTGCGCGGGAGGCACCACCACCTCCTCCTCAGTGATCTGACGAATCACCCTCTCCCCGAGGTACCAGGAATGGACGAACTCATACGCCAACAAATGCCTCATCTGCGCGTTCACCCAAGTCACCCCCGTATCCTGAATGGCGGTCCCCCAAGGATAAAAGGTCACCTGAAAATCCCCATGCAGGCATAAGTCAATACAAAATCAGAAGAGGCAAAAAATTAAGGCTGAAATGGAAAGAGTCTTACCATACCACTAGTCAAGTCATTCAAGACCTGACACACCGCCTCCAGGGAAAGAGATCCCTTCGACTGTCGGTTGGCCTTATGCCATCGATACAAGTGACAGAATTCCCCGACGGTGTTGTCCTTCAGAGCAATCAGGGGGTTGTTGCACCCAATCACCTCATAGAACCACGTCTGAATTCACGAGCAAAAAGAGACGCATAAGGAAAATGCGAATGCATGAAAGGAAAATGCGAATGCATGAAATGGAAATGCGCAAAGTAAAGAATACCTCAAGGAGATATGTGGATCCAGTAAAAGTCTGGCAGAAGCACCAGCTGAACGCATCCAGAGAAGAGTAAAGGGTCGCCAAGGTCAGACTCCCCCAATCATAGAAAGGGATGTTCGAAAACATCCTTAAGTATGGCAGAAACCACAAATGGACGACGTCGCCGCTCGACGCCACCATGAAACCTCCCAGCACCAACAAAATGAACAATCGGTCCATTTTCCTCACTTGCAGCCCATCCTCCACATCAACCACCCTGCTCAGCAAAACATCCTTCAGCAAGGACAGCCGGAAAGAATCTCCAGAGACTATCCTCCTCACATCACCGAGTGCCGCATACACCGCCTCCGGCCTCACCCGTAAAGAGAGATCCACCTCTATTTGTTCCCCGTCACAATCCAGCCCTAGTAGTTGCTGCACATCTATGGGAGTCACCGTCATCTCCCCGAAGCCAAAATGAAAAGTGTGGGTAGTGTCCCACAACCTCTCCCCCAAGGCACACAAAACTGCTGTCGAACGAGGCGTCTCATCCAGCGCAGCCGCCAACCTCCCAAAACCCGCTGATGATACCATCTGGCACACCACGGGTGGAAGATGCTCCCAAACATCCCTAAGCCCCGTCGCCCCACGAGCACGCATGCTCTTCAAGGAAATATCCGACTGGCAAAAGGAAAAATTCAATGAAAGGTCAAAGAAAAAGGAAAAATCACCCAAAAAGGAAAGAATGCCAAAGGTCAGGTTACTTACATAACCACCGGGAATCACTCTCGAAGAGCGATGACGCGACGACTCCCGGAGAAAGGTTTGCTCATCCACCACGGGCTCGAATGCATCAAAGTAATTCTCGTTTCCTAAGGCAAGAGGCACCCTATCCCTCCAATCCACATTTGCCCAGTCATCAACGGTCAACCACTCCCGGTGGACAGCCGTGCTCATAAAAGAGGCCATTTCGTGAAGATCGGAATGCTAGAACGATTCGCAGAAAGAAAGAAGGCAAGAACCTGTGAAAAATGAGGGGAATTCGCCCCTTTATATAGAAGGCCAAACTCCATGCCGATCGGCGCTGATCCCTGCCATACCGATCGGCACTATCTCCTCACCTTCCCGAGGCAACCCAAAAGTTCGTGCCACTGCCGAATGGCACCTCTCAGTCTATGCCGACCGGCACCCCCTTAAAATTTCGTACAAAAATTCCCAGAAAAAACAGGAAGTCTCAAAAAATCCCCGAAAAATTCCTAAAAATCCCAGTAGGGATTTTGAACGCTTTCATCAAGAAAATTTCTCACTCCTTCAGGCGACACATCATTTTCCCCAACGGAGCCCTCAAAATCCAAGCGATTGACCTCTCGGGCAAGGCGCTCGAACCACCTAATCACCTCCTCATCAAACTTTACAAAAGACCTCCCCGGCCATCGGCTACCCGGTGCGATACATTATCACATGGTACTTTTGCCCAGCAGAAATCATAAGAACCACTCGCCCCAAGCGATCTCTTCCAAGGGGCAATCCAAATGTTCCCCAGCTCCTTCATCGTTCCCCAACGGAACCTCAAATCCAATTATTATCCCCCAAACGTAACCCCTCTTCCCCAGCGGAATCCTTAAAAACTAAGTGAAAACTCATCCCGGCAAAGCTCCGGAAAATCCCTAAGGATCACCTGATCACTCCCCCAGCGGAATTCTCTTACAACACCCAAAATAGGTTGTTCTCCCCTGCGAGGTCTCCTAAAAGTCTTCCCTCGGCTATCAACTCCCCAGCTCAAATCGGAATCACAAAGCTCTTTCTCCAGCAGAATCAAAATACAATCTTTATCTACTCTTGGGTCAGCATTGGTCCCGGTCTTGGATCATCACCTTAGTTAGGTCAGAATTGACCTCGGTCCTCGATCGTCACTACTCTTAGATCAGAATTGGCCCCGGTCTTGGATCGTCACCTTAGTTAGGTCAGAATTGACTTCGGTACTCGGTCGTCACCACTCTTGGGACATAATTGGCCTCGGTCTTGGATCGTCACCTTAGTTAGGTCAGAATTGACCTCGGTCCTCGGTCGTCACCACTCTTGGGTCAGAATTGGCCCCGATCTTGGATCATCACCTTAGTTAGGTCAGAATTGACCTCGGTCCTCGGTCATCACCACTCTTGGGTCAGAATTGACCCCGGTCTTGGATCGTCACCTTAGTTAGGTCAGAATTGACCTCGGTCTTCGATCGTCACCACTCTTGGGTCAGAATTGGCCTCGGTCTTAGATCATCACCTTAGTTAGGTCAGAATTGACCTCGATCCTCGGTTGTCACCACTCTTAGGTCAGAACTGACCTCGACCCTCTGAATTGGTCACCCTCATTTCCTAAGGTCCTCAGAACTGACCTCGATCCTCTGAATTGATCACCCTCGCTTCCTTAAGCCCACAGATTCGTCTTTGATTCGCAGAATTGATCATCCCCAGCATACTTCTTAGGTCCTCAGAATCAACCTCGACCCTCTGAATCAGTCATACTCCCTCAAAAGGCATCATGCGGTGTCTAATCGACGGCTAGCATTTGTTCCAAACTCACCCGTCGAGGGTCTCTGTAGACACCCCATTCTGTAACCCTTTAACTCTCCTTAGGTCCCTAGTACCTCCACTCATCGTCGCAAACCCAGGTCACATCCCGAGTACTGACCTGGAAGCCATCGGGCACCCCTCGGCTCAGTTTGACCCAAAAGGCAAACTCCTCATCTCGACCGAGACTCAATGAATCTTCGAAGGGCAATGGATGCCCTTTCCAACGGTCCACCCCGTGCGCGATTCTGACTTACCATGCGAACGAACGCGCCATTTGTGTCCTAAACCAGACCTAGAGGCAACCGGGAACTCCCGGGCTCTGTTTGACCTAAGTCAACCCTTCAGCTCGAATGGGGCTGAATGAATCTTCGAAGGGCACTAAATACCCTTTCCAATGGTCCGTCCCGTGCGCAATTCTGACTTTCCATGCTGACGAACGCGCCGTTTGCGTTCGCGCGATTCTCCGTCCAATGGACCGACAAACGCTTCCGAGCCACATTTGACCCAAAGTCAACTCCCGAACTCCGGAACGGTCCAAAGGACTTTCGAAGGTATCTAAAATACCTTTCCAACAGTATGCCCCGTGCACGATTCTGACCAACGGTTTGCCCTCGGTGGCCAATTTTTCAAAAAATCCTGAGGCGCACTGCCAAATGGCAGGTCCCAGACCCTGCCTATCGGCACCTGCCGATAGGTAGTGCCATGGTAATGCCGATCGGCAGACCCCTAGGCCTATAAAAAGGATTCCTTGGCCTCATTTGGAGGGGGAGCCCAGATCTGATAGAAATCTCTCTGAACGAATCCTAGAAACCTCTCTCGAAGGCAGCGTGATTTCAACTTCCAAATCCCTCTTTTACCTTCACTTTTCATCATCCTTTTCATCAAAATTGGTGAATTAACCACTCTCCATCATCATCCAAGCTCAAGGGCTGCTCTCCAACATTCAAGATGAAGCTCAAGATCTTCAAGAAGGTCCAACTTTCTCAAACTCTCTCTGAAATTCTCTTGAATTCCCAATAACTTATTTTCTTACTTAGCACTTTTATTATCTCATCTCACACATCCTAATATACTTTTTATTTAGTATTATTGCACATCTTTTATCTTCATAAAACCCAAGAAACAAGAAAAGAGGGTTTACTCGTAAATTCCAAATAAGGGATTCTCACACTTTTTCCACACTTTTCTCACAACTAAAGCACTTTTTCTACACACACACACACACACTTACAAACAAGAGATCCCACATTTGGATTTATGGGATAAACCCCACCCCTTTGCTTTGTATGCGAACTACGTGAACTTTGATTCCTTTATAGGCTACGTAGGCGTCTCGGGGTAAAACCCAAGACTCGAGTCCTTTCTCTCACTTTTTCTCTTATTATCAATTTTCTCTAAATCCAATTTTCTTATATTATGTATATGCTTATTCTTAGTGACGCATTACTCCATATGCGTTATTGTTCCCTTATAACGATCAACGTAGGAGTAACCGCGTAAATCTTATTTTTCTAATATTACTTTTATATCTTCCTACGGATGACTCGCTTTATCTTTTCCATGATACAAGTCGAGGATTCCTACCTCCATTCTATATATATACACACGCACACATATCACGGGGGGAAACACAAAGGAAAATAGCAAATATCCATGACAGACCGAAAGGGAGGAATGGGTGCCTAACACCTTCCCATTTCGTAACTAAGCCTCCGAACCCTTCTCGAATCACCTTGGTTTCGCATGCACCAGTATGTCTTTGGAAGCCATCCTTCGGGATGGCTTCCTCTATTTCTTTTGTCTGTTTTGAGTAAAATAGACTGGCGACTCTGAATCTCTCTACATTTTTCACACCTCACAAAATCGACGCAGGCCGGAGCGCTCTCCCGAGAGGGAACGCGCGGGACCCAAAGGATTCCTCCTCCCTCCGCGGCGGGGATCGGCGGGGATGGCCACAGGAGCTTTTGAGACAAATGTCTGTACAGGTGGCACGAAAGGTGATGGTGGAGAGTAATTTGGATCCAGGAATGGCCAATCCTTTATTAAATAAAATAAAAATTCAGTACGATTTCATTCTCAGCATCATCGTCACAACAAGTTATATAAATATAAATGAATAAAACCATACATAAAAATGAACATAATAAACGAATGCATAAATAAATAAACGTGAACCGAATAACCATATGTCACTAACAGAAATCATCCAACTGAAATAAAAACTGATAAATGAATATGTATCTCTGACATGAATAAAAATCCTATCCAACTATGGGCAACACACCCAAAAGAAATAATGAAATGAAAAAGGATCCTATCTATATAGAAACAAGTTGAGGTGGCTAAATCAAACTCTTATTGTCCATAGCTATTACAACGACATTAAAGATCTACCCCTACTGTCCCTGATGCTGCTCTACACCTGGGGTTTTGAAAAACAAGAAAATGGATTTGCCTAGACGTCAAATCCTGAAAATGTTTGAAAATATTTTGCAAGTAATTAAATGCTTTAAAATAATAAAAACACGTAGTGTATTACTTTCACAATTAATTTAACCGGTCGCACTCTAATGAAATAAAACCTCACCTCTCATCTACAGTACAAACCTAACGCATTCATTTTATTTTCTTAATTACAATACCCTGTCTAACAGAACAATAACCATTGTCCAAGCCCAATCCCGCTAATAGTCACAATTAGCTAAGTACATACTATACTCACTAGTTATACGTTCATATATTATAATAACATAGCGACACATGTGCTATATGTAAATGTTCACACAATATAATAACATTGCTACACTCGTGATATAAATTGATATACACACTATATCACACACACACACACACACACACACACACACACACGCACATATATATATATATATATATATATATATATATCAATGTTCCAAAAAACGTGGGGCGTGACCGAAGCATGGACGCCAAGCCTTAAGACTCAGAAGCCAAGGCAGGCCTTAGGGGCAGAAAGGCGTTTAAGCCGTTTTTTAAATATATTTTAACATTTTTAAGTATATCAAGGCTATTAAAAATACTAAAATGGTACATACATTAAAATATGTTTGAATATATGCAAACTAAAATACTGTTTTTTTAAATATTAAGAAAAAAAATAAAAAAACGCACGTTTTTTTGGACGAAAGGTAGAGAGGTTTGGGATACCATTTGTCTTTTGATTGTTTTGAATGAGATATTGGTCCGTTTTTTAAAAATAAAGTCTTTAAAACGCAATATGGTTTCACTAAAACGTTTTTGTTTTTTTAAAAAAGTGCACCTTAAGCCTTTTACCAAGAATAAGGCGTAAAATGTTCAAAGCGGGGTATTTTTCCCAAGCCTCAAACTTAGGCGAGCCTAGGCGGAGTCTAAGCATGCCCTTTAGAACATTGATATATATATATATATATATATATATATATATATATATATATATATATATATATATATATATATATATATATATATAGAGAGAGAGAGAGAGAGAGAGAGAGAGAGTTTGGTTCAAGTGCGGAATTGTTGTGCGTACCAAATGCGGACAGTAAACTCATTTGGGCAAAACGCACATAAAAGCTGCGTTTTACTGAGTTGTTAAAAAAACTTGTAAGAAAATGCGTTTTCACCTGAGACCCACAAGTGAGAGAAAGTCATTTTCATAACTGTAAGGAGACAAAACCCAAATCCGTTGCTCCAAACCCTAGATGCAGCGGCCCTACTTGCGAAATCAGTCAGCTCTAAACCCCACAGGTATTACTCCATTTTCTTACAAGTTTGTTGCTATTTTGTTATCACTGCTCAATGCGTTAAAGGTCGAGTTAGCTCTAAATTAGTCAGCTATAAACCCCACAGGTATTACTCTGAAATCATTCAGCTCCAGGATTTGTTCAATGAGTTAAAGGTTGAGTTAATTTTGTTATTACTGCATTTTCTTACAAGTATTCAGGTATTACTCCGAAACCCACAGCTATTTTATTATCACTGCATGATCCCCAAATCTAAATCCATTTAGGATTTGTTATATACACGATTTAATATGTGTTATGATATAGTGTTTGGGATATTTTCTTATTTTTTTAAAATAATTTGTCTACGTTCTTATTTTTTGTAATTAATATGTGTTTTTAATTTTCAGGATATGGAATCCCCCAATAGTTCATTTGAGTCTCACATTTTATGTCATTACGGAGACCGTGCGGAATTTTGAACATCTAAGACGTCGGGAAATCCAGGGCGACTTTTTGTGGCGTGCCCTAATTATAAAATTAGTTCTTGCGGATTTTTTCGGTGGATTGATAATGAGAAATCAGTGGACAGAAATAAATCTGTAGAAATTGAGTGTCGTGATCTTAATGTGAAGATAATGGAGTTGGGAAAAAAAATTTGACGAATTGGAGAAGAAATTTGACAAATTTGAGAAAAAGTTTGACAAATTTGAGAAGAAGATTGCCAAAAAAGTTGATGAATGATGAATGGGAGACAAAGTTTAAAATTTTCTATATCTGTTTCAATTGTATTGTGGTTGTAATTCTAGAAATTTTTATTTTTAAGATGTTGGTTTAGGAGATTGTGTACTCTATGTAATTTAAAACTTTGTTTTGGGATATGTAATGCGCCATTTTGAGTTTGTTATGTAATGCGCATCCAATTTGTGATACCAACAGTTATGTGTTATGAATCAAAGTTATGTGTTATGTGTTATGAATGGTTAATTGTTATACCAACAGTTATGTGTTATGAATCAAAGTTATGGGTTATAAATTGTTATACCAACTGAGATGGTATAACTTTTATGGTATAATTGTTATAAATCAAATATGGGTTATAAATTGTTATACCAATTGACATGGTATAATTGTTATGGGTTATAAATCACATGGGTTATACCAACAATAATGGGTTATACCATAATTGTTTAATTGTTATGGGTTATACAAAATAGTTATGGTATAAATGGCATGGGTTATAAATTGGTATAATTGTTATGTGTTATGGGTTATACCATAACTGTTTAATTGGTATGGGTTATACCAACTGTTAGATGGTATAATTGTTATGTGTTATACCAACAGTTATGGTATAAATCGCATGGGTTATAAATTGTTGTGAACTGTTAGATCATGCCATTTATACCAACAGTTGGACAATGGTTAATTGTTAGGCACACATCCATTAAAGGGTACACATCTAACCGTTATAAATTGAATCAAATACCACCTGTTATAAATTGAATCAAATAACAACTGTTATAAACTGACTAAGAATATTTCATTATAATACCAACTGAATTACAATACCAACTGAATTACAAACTGAAATTCAGTACAAACTGCATCAGTATAAATTCAGTACAATACCAATAGAATTACAACACCAACTCTCTTCATCAACACTGCATCAATTCAACATTGAAATTACCAGCTGAAATTCAACATCAACTCGTTCAATCACAACACTGCATCAACTTAGTGAATCACCACTCTCATCATCAACACTTTCACCTTGGCCATCTCTGGTCCTACAAAATAAATAAAAATGGTAAATTAGTTATGTTTATTAGCTTATAAAATAAATAAATACAATGGCAGTTAATGTTGTTTACCTATTATTGATCAATGAACAATTTCTTTTATCATGCAACTGTCCAACCATCCCGCACCCATTGCAGCGACGTACATTAGACTTCTTCACCGTACCAAATGCTTTTTATTTCCCTCCTTTAAGCCTTTTACCACATCCCTTTGCTCTAACTTGTTGCAGTTCCTTGTAAACATTACCATAATTACAACTCATGTTCACCGAAACACCTACACTTGGTTTGACAGCAACTCGTGCATTTGATCCAATACAAACAAATTTGTTGATTTTCTCAAGTATGTCATCCAAACCTTCATTGTAAATTTGAATTCTTTCTGAACTAGTGAGTTCCTTATCAACGACATCCAATGACCTTTGTATTAAATTACTCTGCTGAAGAAAATATGACTTGTCATCGATTATATCTATTCCACTAGCATCAACGACCTTCGTATCAATTGACTTTGATATTTTTGTCCATCTCTTCAAAATGTAATGGCTCGATAAGGCATCAATATCATGAAACTTTTGCAAATAAGCCAAAACGTGTCGACATGGGATCCCAACACTCTCAAACATCTTGCAATTACACGAGGAGAATTGCAAATTAGTGTCGTAAATAATTTCTCGTACCTTATTCGTGTCATTTGTCTTCTTTTGAATTGAGTAGATATGTTTACTTCCTTCCATCTTCATCGGTTCAAACTTGTAACTCAATATCTCCCATGTCTCATCTTGGAATTTATGGAATATTTCATTTGTATACATACCAACCATCTGCACCAAAGTGGCATGAAATAATTTTAGTTTCGGCTTCTCGATTAAGTCTTTGTGATCGACAAATAACTCATCATGATGTCAACTCATAAGCCCCCTACCGAATTGGATCATTGTAAGGACATATTTTCATAGGTCCGTTATCAATTTGTTATGTCATATACCGATACACCGTCAAAGAGCATTCAAGAGTAATCTACATCAAAGACGGATCCGAAATATTCAAGTTCTTCATCATTCAAGGCTCCGCGAAGTTTACTTTGGTAAGGTTATGTTTTAAATACCTTTACTTTTCACTTAGAGCTTTTGGGAGATTTTTACAAAATATTTTCTAAGTGTTAGAGCGGACTTTTTCGTCAAATATTGAAAATGAGTATTTTTCTAAGTTTTGAAGTGGACCTCGATTTTGACGCCCAGGTCGTTCGCGCGAGATCAGCATCTCGTTCGAACGAGATTGGAAGTCACGCGATGTCGTTTGAACGACATGCGTACTTCGTTCGAGCGACTTTGCTTCTCGTTCAAACGATCTCGAATTTAGAGGCGGTGCATTTTTTATAAATACTCATTAAATGGCAACGTTTTCATTAAGAAGTCACAGCGTTTTGACAAACAGAAACACTGCCAAACCAGTAATCTTTTGTCTTCTTCTTTTAGGGTTTTAATCCCTTTTGTTTTCAATTCACAAAACTCCCATCTTTCTTTAGTGAATTATTTTGGTGTTCAAGAACACACCTTGTGCCCTTGTTTATTCTTTGTGGGGAGAACTCTACAACTGGAGAGCTACGTGCTATTGTGGAGGGAGTCCTTATAAATATCACACTTGTGGAGAAGCCGTTTCTCTTCTTCACTGCTACCCTCCTGGAAAGGGAAAGTTCCAGCCGAGACATCGGAACCGACACCTGCGGGTATTTCGTATGTCACTGTATTTTTACTGTAATCCGTGTAAGCCGTTTCTCTTACAAAATTATAGTGAAAATAAAAGGTTTTGCCCTTAGGGGATTTTTTCCTGAAATTGTTTGTTTTATCCTGCATGCTTTATTTTATTGGACAAATCATCTAGATGCATGTTTTAGGGTTTAACTAAAATTTGGGATTAATTAAAATTGGAGTTTATTTGAGAAGTCACAATATTTCCGCTGTAGCGATTCTTCAAATTGGTATCAGAGCTTATTTAAGCGATCACCACTTTTCAATCATAAAATCCTTAAGCGAGTTCTTTTTTGAAACATATTTTTTAAAAAATGCATGGGCACTTTCATCTCTTTGGCTACTTGACATTCCAGCGGAGAAAATATGATTCACATAGGCAGGAACCCATTGGGAACGAATTTCAAACATAGAACGGAGCCATTTATTGTCAGTTAAACCACTCTTGTCAACAAGATCAATCCATTTATCATCAAACTCTTCCCTCATTTCAGAATTCCATATGCAATCAAAAAACTCTTTATAGTAGGCACTAAACTTCAACGAATCAATTTTTTCAGAAAATTTCATTAAAATAAGCCAACCGCAATACCTGTGATAGATGTGTGGGAGGGCTTCTGCTATTGCTCTTGTCATAGCCGGATCTTGATCGGTGATAATCATCTTCGGTGCATCGCTCGGCATGGCTTCCAAAAAATGATTGAAAAGCCAAATAAATGAATCTACGGTCCCATCACTCAGAAAAGTACAACCGAATAAAATAGTCTGCTCATGGTTATTCACTCCCATCAGTGGCGTAAAAATCATACCATACCGATTAGCATTGTATGTGGTATCAAATACGACCACATCATCGAAATGCTTGTAATCTCGTCGGCTAGTTGCATCAGCCCAAAAATAATGCTTAATTCTTTGTTCACTATCCGTTGAGATATGGTAAGTGAAAGACGGATTATTTTCTTCTTCTAATTTCAAAAACTCATGCAACATATCTCCATCGTGCCCCTTCAATTCATTGCGTTTATCCCTCTCTTGGTTGTATAAATCTTTTTGAGTGAACCCGATATTTTCAAAGCCACCCGCTTGCACTCCAAGAAAGTTGAATTGTTGGTGCGGTGGTATATTGATCATACCAAGTTGTTGAGTTAAGAACTTTTGGGAAGTCGAAATGCTACGATGAGATCTCAAAAAATGTGTTTTCCTTGGCGTCTACAACGGGTGTCTATGAACCTCAACCAACGAAATAACCACATATCCATCATTCGAACACATCGCAACTGCAAATTTTTCTTTACAAACCTATCTAATGGAACCCCGACGTCTAGAAGTACCTGAAACCTCTACAACCTTGCCCTTACCTTGTTTGAAACAAACATACTCCTTCCTTATAATTTTGTTACTCTCCATATCCTTCTTTTCATCCCAATTACGAACACTAAACTCGGCTGCCTTTGCATATGCATTGTAAAAACCCTTCACTTCGTCAAGTGTTTGGAACACTTGGCCTATTTTTGGCTTCAGTTCTTCCTGTACTCGAGGGTTGAAATCCTTATCATTATCATCCGAATTTAATGTAACACATTGTTCCCCTTGGTCACCCCCAATATCTAAATTGACATTTTGCTCAATCTCAAACTCAAATTCCATATTTTCTCCAATCCACATTTATTTATTAATGCTCGAACTATCCATTTTCTGCGAAAGAATGGAAAAAAAATTAACTCAAACATTAAAAATGGAGAAGACAGTTTTATCATAAAAATGGAAAAAAGGAAATAAATAAATGAAGGACTTGTAATACGAAATGGACAATACATTTTCAAAGGAAAAAAATTATCTCAACCTTTAAGAATGGAAAAAAATTAACTCAAACATTAAAAATGGAGAAGACAGTTTTATCATACAAATGGAGAATCCAATTTTATTATAAAAGTTAAGTCAATAATTAAAAAAGGAAATAAATAAATGAGGGATTTGTAATACGAAATGGACAATACATTTTTAAAGGAAAAAAATTAACTCAACCTTTAACGCATTGAACAGTGATAACAAAATATAAATAAACTTGGAAGAAAATGGAGTAATACCTGTGGGGTTTAGAGCTGACTGATTTCGCAAGTAGGGCCGCCGCATGTAGGGTTTGGAGCAACGGATTTGGGTTTTGTCTCCTTACAGTTCTGAAAATAACTTTCTCTCACTTGTGGGTCTCAGGTGAAAACACATTTTCTTACAAGCTTTTTTTTAACAACTCAGTAAAACACAACTTGTATGTGCGTTTTGCCCAAATGAGTTTACTGTCCGCATTTGGTACGCATAGCAATTCCGCACCTGAGCCAAACTCTCTCTCTCTCTCTCTCTCTGTATATATATATATATATATATATATATATATATATAGGGAGAAGATCACAAGTGGACCTAAAAAGCGAACTTTTTAATGGACCTTAATAAAAAACACAAACAACCCATTAATTTTAATTCCTATGCTGTAATTGGTCCGCGCCAGCGGTAACGGGCACGCGTGTCAATCGAATATTTTTTTTACAACACCCCACCCCTTAACCCCCCCCCCATACACACACCCATCATGGCAGCCCTTACCCCTGAGTAAACATTCCAGCAACTTAATTTTTTTAACTAGTGGTCTGCCATGGTGGGGGTAGGGGCTAAGGGGGTCTTGGGTCACATGCATATCCGTTGCCACTGGTGTGGACCAATTACACTATAGGAATTAAAATTAATGGGCTGTTAGGTGTTTTTTGTTAAGGTCCATTAAAAAGTCCACTTTTTAGGTTCACTTGTGATCATCTCCTTATATATATACCCAGAGCACGCACCTCGCGGATACGTCCCTCGTGTGCTATCACGCTCCAGGAAAATCACGCATCACATTGAGCCACCGAATTATAATCTCACCACCGAACCCAAATGTAAACAAAAACAAATAGAGGGAGTCATAAACGTACGTTCGTGTGTCGCAACCATGCCATATCGCACCCAAACGGTCTCCAAATCAAATTCTCTCTTCACACATGGATAGTGGCCATGTAACAGTACTATGACTTGGGGAACCAATCCAACAATTGTTGATCGATGCTAGGGTGAACTGCCCACTATGCACAACCTCCTAAGGATAGCACTACCGAGTAGGTATGCTGAATATAAACAAGTAACAAAAACACACACATATATATACATACAAGTCACCCCAATACGTGTATATACACACACACACACACACACACACACACACACACACACACACATATATATATATATATATATATATATATATATATATATATATTACTGACTTCGTATGCAAATCGCATAACTCACTAGTCTACGAATCTCGAAGTCCAAACCGACTTTTTGATTATACATATAGGTGTTCACTCACTTGAATTCCCGCTTCGTCTCACCCAAACCCATCTACCTGTTGTCTTAACACACATACCAAATCCTGGAAACATTCCCCAGTAGTCCCATTATACCTCGGAAGCCCAGACACTCCTTTCCCAAGCTCCAGCAGGTCAAAACAGCACGTAATAAAATTTTGGGTTGGCCAGCAAAGTGAACTGGTTCGCTTGGCAGACCGAACCGATTTGGTCAACCGAACCGATTCGGTCAACCGAACCTATTTTCTTCCCTAGCGAACCGATTTGGTTTGATGGACTGCCAGTCGTCTTCTTCCTTAAGGTTTCACCTCTAAAACACTCCAATGGAGGTCCCAAGCCTCCTAAAACATTAAATTGATAACCCACGTCAATATATTATCAACCCAAAAGTATTTTAACATCGAATTAAACCCAAATCCATTATCTAAACAAAAGTATTTCAAATCATGATTCATTCTAACAACTCTAAATTAATCTAAACTTGAATTTCATTTAAAGCTAACAACCTATAAATATTCTCATGTTCAATCTTATAAACCCATAATTATACTACGAATTCTACATCTATTAATCATCAATTTATAGGCTTTTCAAAATTTTCTATCTATAATAATGAGCCCAAGGGTTCTATTCATATGATTAGGGGTGAGGTATTTGATTTGGGTCAAATCAGCATTTTATTTGTTGATTTTGGGTTCGTAATTATCTCATAGAGTCTTAGGAAGAGTTTGAAACAATTGGAAAGTCTTTTTTTAATTATCTTTAATTTTTGTCGTTATTATGTCATTATTCACAACACCAGCTTTAAACACATTTTTTACCCGCAAATTTCAAATTTTCATTTTTGTTCGAAATTTAAAGTTATGAGTCTTTTCAAGACCTTTTCGAAAAGCTATGGCACGGCCTCAATAGAGATTCGAGTGATTTTACAAAAAATATTTAGTGCAGTTGTGTCAGTCGTGTCGCGACGTATCCTAACAATTTTTCCATATCGACTCATTTGTTGTCCAAACTCCTGGGTTAACAGTAAACATGATAAATAAAAATAATTAATTCAAAATTTGCGTCATAAATATTTAGAAAATTACAGAATTACGCATCTTTGCATTTTAGCCCTCAAAATTCAAAAGTCGCGCGTTTTAATTCGAAATCCAACCAAACTTTAGAGAGAAATTTATTTTACCTAAATAAATATTTTTAAAAAACAATTATGCCCATAAAGTTTCTAAAATTATAGTTTCACCCTCCGAGGTTACTAAATATTATTTTTAACTCAAATTTTATTCAAACTTCATTTTTCTTTTTTATTTCTGAAAATGACTCTAAAAACTCATTTTTATGAAACAACGGGCCATAATTCATACAAAATAATGCACTCATCAATAAAAAAAATCATCAGTGTAACTCAATTCAAGAATATAAAACCAATAAAGCAATTTTAAGAAATGAAATCAAACAAAAATATGCATATTGTGTTTCACATCCATGAACTAATAAACATTATTTATAATCAAGGAGTTCAACAAAACTAGATAAAACTAGCATGTAACCCGTGCGATGTGAGAGTGTTTTATAATATTTGGTAAAAATATAGTAAAAAAATAAAGAACCAACGATAGAAAACACTACCTATTAAAATTAATTTTTGGGGTTGGTAAATTAAAATGTTGACTACATAATAAATAACTTTTTGTTGTTATTTTGATCTTTATATTTGAAAATCAAAGTGAGTTAAATAGTTTATTTAGATGGATATTATGATAATGAATTATTTTGACCACAACTAAAACTATCTAAACACTACCATGCACATAAACTAAATTAGATCCCATTTGAAGCACATCATTCGAGGGTCAAAAATTTTGATATACTCAAATAGCCAATTTTCTAATTTTCAAAATAGGTTTTCTTCAAGCGTAAAACACATCATGCACACAACTTCACATATATATGAAGTTGGGTACCATAATAACCGTCAAGTCTTAAAGTTAAACTCAACTCGACTCAACAAAGCTTTTTTCCCAATTATTTGGGGTCGGGTACATGAAATCTATTTTTCCATTCCATTCTGTTTAGTGCAATATCTTCGATTAAAGCATATGATATCATGTTATTTTTTACAATATCCCATTAATTAAGGCCTACCTTTACCCCTTGCGTTACCGTAAATACTAACTAAATCATTCTTCCTTACGGGGCATCCATTGCTCTACATTTAATGTGTCCAAACCATTTAATAAATGGTATATAAGAAATGTAAGGCTCAAATCCACTTAAATATGACAGTGATATAGAAATGTTAGACTATGCGCATTTTTCTTTAACTAAATTAATAGTTAATATTTGGTGTTTGGTGTTTGAGTTATCCTTTTCTATGTATTAGAGAATTCTAAGCATTCCTTCATGTTTAGCATTTAACTAAGCAATTTGTGTGGCTTTCAGAATAGACTTCAGATAATATCACTTACAACTAATTTTTCCCCTTTGTTTAATAATTTACAACGTGATTAAAAGTCACTGATGGACTAATTAGGAAATCATAAAAAACTCACCAGTAAATGGAAAACAAAAAATAAATCACTTATGATGCTTCCAGTCACAAAATTAACGATAAACAAAACTTTGGCATGTTCCTCGCAGAATCACTTGCGAATGACACCTTGAATGTGTGGAATTGGGTACTAAGCAATACAATTTCTCATTCTTGCTCTAGTTTATATGTTATCTTCGAAACTATTTAAGGTAAAAATAGAGAACATTTATGAGTGTGTAGAACAGTACATCTAAAAAATTATGTAAAGAAACATAAAAAATTGACGTTTAATATGTCAAAATAAAGATAGAACAGAGCTTGAGAGAGATATAGTGAACTGATAGGACGCAAGTTAATATAATGGCGAGGGAGAGATACGTGTACACCCCGCGCACCCGAAAAGAGACATGTGGCGTGCTACTACGATAACACTAAACTAAAACCATCAATAAAGAGTATAGAGCATCTAAATGACCACAATTTAAGTATAACAAATCCAATAATTCTTACACTTCCACAATAAAGATTACATTAACAATTCTTTATAATACACAAATCTCCCATTATAATTACACCACCAATTATTACATCAAAATTAATCTTCGAATCCATGCTCTAAAATAAATCTCCAAATTTTCCCATAACATCCCAATCCATGCTAACCTGCCAACTAAAAGAAAATATGGGGAAGTACCCAATACGACAAGAAAGATGCTCAACAAATATATAAACGATGAATAAAACCTAACAATACGAGTACAAATATTCAAATCAAATGCAAATCTCAAAGAATTTATCAATTAATTTCTCAACAACACGTTAACCGGGTCACCGGGCCTCACCCCATCCGCATATGCTTTATCAAGCCACAACCTAAGAAGCAGGAATTTTGGCAGATGTCTAACATCCGTGCCATATTAAAATCTCATGACAACGTTCTCAACAACAATATAATGATGCCACATGAATCAAAATAATTCAACAATTATTTCTCCAGATTTCAAAGAATTTATCAATTAAAATATGAGTTCAATTAAACATGAAATCAACGGAATAACACTTGAGAGATTTAAAGAAAATATTGTGTAAAACCCCATGCCTTAAAATCATCACATGAATCGTCACATAAAAATCAACCTCCAAATCTAATCGCACCATCACATTCCTCTCGCGAAACTAATCAAATCATGTTCTAGCCCCAACACGAGATAACCCCAAATAGTCCTATTTTAAAAACTCCAAAAAATAAGATCCAAAAATTATTCGAATCACCAATCCAACTTCAGATTTGGATTCTACAAGAAAAATTGAGTCAGGTACGTGTTTTGAATTTTTCTCAAATCTCATTTGAATGCACTTAAAAAAAAGATCTAAACATTTCAAATTGGCTCTTCTCATTCCATTCATTTTTGCCTCTCTGGATTTTGTTTTTAGCCTCTCTTTTTTAACTCCCTTTCCTTATAATCACCCATAATATTCCTTATATAGTCTATCTCTCAAACCCTAGCTTGGAGCCTAAGCCAACGCATATATTACCAAATTGCCCTTTAATTCAAAATTGTCAACTTTACATATTTAAATCGTTTCTAAATGTCACAATGCCAATTAAATTTGAATTTAAATATTCGATTCATTTAAATAAAAATAAATATAATGTCAATATCCCGATTACTAAAATAATAATATTATTAAAATTATATACCATATTCATAAATAAATCCCTCAAAATTACGGGGTTTTATATACTTCCCCCCTTGAAAAGGAATTTCGTCCTCGAAATTTGACGAACCTATAACTCAAAATAAATTTCTACTCGATTATATTTCCCAAAATCACACACTAAAGTCCTCAAATCAATTTTAAACATCCTAAAAATTTTCTATCTCCAAAGAAAATATGACTAACCCGCATGCTAGACCCAATACCCAAGACTTGAGGGTTATCGTATACTTAAGCTCTGATACCATCTGTAACACCCCGCGCACCCGAAAAGAGACACGTGGCGTGCTACTATGATAACACTAAACTAAAACCATCAATAAAGAGTATAGAGCATCTAAATGACCACAATTTAAGTATAACAAATCCAATAATTCTTACACTTCCACAATAACGATTACATTAACAATTCTCTATAATACACAAATCTAACATTATAATTACACCACCAATTATTACATTAAAATTAATCTTCGAATCCATGCTCTAAAATAAATCTCCAAATTAGCCCATAACATCCCAATCCACGCTAACCTGCCAACTAAAAGAAAATATGGGGAAGTACCCAATACGACAAGAAAGATGCTTAACAAATATATAAACGATGAATAAAACGTAACAACACGAGTACGAATATTCAAATCAAATGCAAATCTCAAATAATTTATCAATAAATTTCTCAACTACACATTAACCGGGTCACCAGGCCTCACCCCATCCGCATATGCTTTATCAAGCCACAGCCAGGGAAGCTGGAATTTTGGCGGGTGTCCAACATCCGTGCCATATTAAAATCTCAGGACAACGTTCTCAACAACAATATAATGCCACATGAATCAAAACAATTCAACAATTATTTCTCCAGATTTCAAAGAATTTAACAATTAAAATATGAGTTCAATTAAACATGAAATCAACGGAATAACACTCGAGAGATTTAAAGAGCATATTGTGTAAAACCCCATGCCTTAAAATCATCACATGAATCGTCACATAAAAATCAATCACTAAATCTAATCGCACAACCACATTCCTCTCGCGAAACTAATCAAATCATGTTCTAGCCCCAACACGAGATAACCCCAAATAGTCCTATTTTAAAAACTCAGAAAAATAAGATTCAAAAATTATTCGAATCGCCAATCCAACTTTAGATTTGGATTCTACATGAAAAATTGAGTCAAGTATGTATTTTGAATTTTTCTCAAATCTCATTCGAATGCACTCAAAAAGAAGATCTAAACATTCCAAATTGGCTCTTCTCATTCCACTCATTTTTGCCTCTCTGGATTTTGTTTTTAGCCTCTCTTTTTAACTCCCTTTCCTTATAAGCACCCATAATATTCCTTATATAGTCTCTCTCTCAAACCCTAGCTTGGAGTCTAAGCTAACGCATATTACCAAATTGCCCTTTAATTCAAAATTGTCAACTTTACATATTTAAACCGTTTCTAAATGTCCAAAAGCCAATTAAATTTGAATTTAAATATTCGATTCATTTCAAATAAAAATAAATATAATGTCATTATCCCGATTAGTAAAATAAAAATATTATTAAAATTATATACCATATTCGTAAATAAATCCCTCAAAATTACGGGGTATTACATACTTTCCCCCTTGAAAAGGAATTTCGTCCTCGAAATTTGACGAAACCTATAACTCAAAATAAATTGCTACTCGATTATATTTCCCAAAATCACACACTAAAGTCCTCAAATCAATTCTAAACATCCTCAAAATTTTCCATCTCCAAAGAAAATATGACTAACCCACATGCTAGACCCAATACCCAAGACTTGAGGGTTATCGTATACTTAAGCTCTGATACCATCTGTAACACCCCCGCACCCGAAAAGAGACATGCGACGTGCTACTACGATAACACTAAACTAAAACCATCAATAAAGAGTATAGAGCATCTAAATGACCACAATTTAAGTATAACAAATCCAATAATTCTTACACTTCCACAATAACGATTACATTAACAATTCTCTATAATACACAAATCTCCCATTATAATTACACCACCAATTATTACATTAAAATTAATCTTCGAATCCATGCTCTAAAATAAATCTCCAAATTTTTCCATAACATCCCAATCCACGCTAACCTGCCAACTAAAAGAAAATATGGGGAAGTACCCAATACGACAAGAAAGATGCTCAACAAATATATAAACGATGAATAAAACATAACAATACGAGTACGAATATTCAAATCAAATGCAAATCTCAAAGAATTTATCAATAAATTTCTCAACAACACATTAACCGGGTCACCAGGCCACACCCCATCCGCATATGCTTTATCAAGCCACAACCTAGGAAGCAGGAATTTTGGCGGGTGTCCAACATCCCTGACATATTAAAATCTCATGACAATGTTCTCAACAACAATATAATGATCCCACTTGAATCAAAATAATCCAACAATTATTTCTCCAAATTTCAAAGAATTTAACAATTAAAATATGAGTTCAATTAAACATAAAATCAACGGAATAACACTCGAGAGATTTAAAGAGCATATTGTGTAAAACCCCATGCCTTAAAATCATCACATGAATCGTCACATAAAAATAAACCACCAAATCTAATCACGCCATCACATTCCTCTCGCGAAACTAATGAAATCATGTTCTAGCCCCAACACGAGATAACCCCAAATAGTCCTATTTTAAAAACTCAGAGAAATAAGATTAAAAAATTATTCGAATCTCCAATCCAACTTTAGATTTGGATTCTACATGAAAAATTGAGTCAGGTATGTGTTTTGAATTTTTCTCAAATCTCATTCGAATGCACTCAAAAAGAAGATCTAAACATTCTAAATTGGCTCTTCTCATTCCACTCATTTTTTCCTCTTTGGATTTTGTTTTTAGCCTCTATTTTTTAAATCCCTTTACTTTTAATCACCCATAATATTCCTTATATAGTCTCTCTCTCAAACCCTAGCTTGGAGCCTAAGCTAACGCATATTACCAAATTGCCCATTAATTCAAAATTGTCAACTTTACATAACCGTTTCTAAATGTCCAAAAGCCAATTAAATTTGAATTTAAATATTCTATTCATTTCAAATAAAAATAAATATAATGTCAATATCCCGATTAGTAAAATAATAATATTATTAAAATTATTTACCATATTCACAAATAATACCCTCAAAATTACGAGGTATTACATACTTCCCCCCTGAAAAGCAATTTCGTCCTCAAAATTTGACGAAACCTATAACTCAAAATAAATTGCTACTCGATTATATATCCCAAAATAACACACTAAAGTCCTCAAATTAATTCTAAACATCCTCAAATTTTCTATCTCCAAAGAAAATATGACTAACGCGCATGCTAGACCCAATACCCAAGACCTGAGGGTTATCGTATACTTGAGCTCTGATACCATTGTGACACCCCGACTAAATTAAATACCGGGTAGCTACTCCTTTATTAAATTAATACAAAATGTCAAGTTGGTTCAATTCATAGCATCACTGTCGAAAAACGTTTTAACAATTACTAGCCACCTAATATTTAAAAAGTGAGTTGTCAATTTTAATTAAATCCGATTAACATGCAATAAGTTATAATATGAAATGCTAACGTAACAACCACCACATAGTCACAATATAATAACCATGGAATAATAATAAATCTGGAGGAATACTCCTCCCAACAGTCCAAATACAGGAATAAACAAATACTAAGTTTGCATCACTAAATTAATTACAACCCAAAAAATCTGATATAACTGAATAGATAAAATATTTCTAAAAGAAATGGAGTGACATGCCCAACTGATGAGGAATACTAATAGAGTCAAGATCGAAAGTGGAGGCGTCTAGTGTCAAGGTCCTGTAGCTTCCACAGCAGCTACAGTACATCACCTGAATGGAACTCCTATGCATGGTGTCCTTGTGGCTGGGCACTTATAAGGTTTTTACAAGAAAATATATTTGAAAACAAACGGGTCAGAGCCCGATTGTGGAAAAAGGTTTAAAATATAGAAAGTGTTTTAATGACAATAAAACAATGAATGCAAAATACATGTTAGGATGTGCTCTCACATGAAATACTCACCTCTCGACTATTTGTGCACTCATAACGTACCCGTACTCATTCTAGTTATTCCCATACCGAACTAGTTCAAAATAAATTCTAATATTACTATACGATTCTCGCTTTAATTCCGACATCTTCATTTAAATAGAGAGCTTTACATTTATTCTCGGTTTCCCATTTTTTAGTAATACTAATTACTAGAGATCATCCATTTTATCTTTACAGAATGTTGCTATAATTATACTCACAATTAAATATAACAATTCATTTCAATTAACAGTATATTATTCTCATCATAAATATACATTACTAGCACCCCGAGACTAAGCTGCGGTGCACACATACTCTGCTATCAAATCCCGGTACATCACGTACATAAAGATCACGCATTTCGAATCTCTCAGGAATTGTTTTCAGATAACAACAATCACTCAAAATGGAGGCGAACATAGTTCACATCACATGCGTCACGCACATACCTACGCTCCCATGATCAGCAAACTTATTAACTTCTCAATAAGTCCTTCTCTGACCTATGTCCTCGAGGTACCAATCTAAATCCCCCCGTAGGCACATAAAGATTAGATGGCCCTAATCAAACGCAGACCTCCCATGATAGCAAGTATGGTAGGTATGTTATACACATAAAACTACATATACTAAGCATTCTCACATCTTAAATATCTCGTATTATTAATAAAAGTATACCTCTCATTCTTAAACCGTCGTTTAATGTTATACGATTACCAGTCCCCGATTTGTATATTAACGTTATCAACCCTTCTCACTTTGTAATTTGGCACTCGTTTCCTACTCCACAAATGTCATCCGATTTTATTATAGGTTCTAAGTTATACTCCTCAACGTACCCCAATTCTCACAATTATAGCCATTAATCAATAAGGGAAGGTTAATACTCCAATTACATAAGTCTACGGGACATTTGAAATGAAATCAGGCCAAAAAGGCCATTCTATCAACTCGTTAGAAGTCTCGTTCGAACGAGGTCGTTCAAATGAGGTCATTTGAATGAAAGGCTTCGAATGAACTACAAACTCGTTAGAAGGGCTACTGTCATCTCGTTAGAATCTCATTCGAACGAGGTCGTTCGAACGACTTGGGCAGGCCGTCTAACGAGATGGCAGACTGCGCCCATAATTTCACCCAATTCGTTTTTCTTCAAATTACTCTTCTCTAAATCCCTACTAAGATCATCCCAATTAAGTTTTAACGTTATTAAACTACTCTAAGTCCTCCTAGGTCACTCTTTAGCATATATTTGGGGTCAATGCTTCCTAAATTAACATGTAATCATCAAAATTTCCAAACCTTGTCCCAAACTCTATAAACATTAACCCAGAATTTGATGTCTACAATTTCTCCTTATAAATCCATTTTTACATCATCCAAAAGATATATTTTGTATAATACATTCATCCAATAACATTCTACATGCAATCCCTATATCATATTATGAATTCTACCTCCGATTTCATGGGTTTTCATCAAACTTCCAATATAAGATATGTATTCAATTCTAAGCATGGAAGAAACATTAGCTTGAAATTAATGTAATTAAACCACCTGCCTTAGATGTTATGATTTGATGTTGATGGATTGAATGTTGATTCTCCTCCCTCTCTCTACAATTTCTTCCAAAGATAGTGATGGTGGCTAGGTTTTCCTTTTTGGAACTTCTTTAAACTCTCACTATAACTCCCGTAGCCCTCTAACTTCCCAAATGCTGATAATGGCTTAGTGGGTTCTTTTCTAATATTAAAATAACCTCTCAAATTCGTGGGTTTTAAATCCCCTATTTTTAAAATTACCAAACTACCCTTTTGGGTTGCCGGTAAGGCTTAAAAATGCCCCGGGACCCAAACTAAACTCCCGACTAGTGTTTTCTGACTATTTTGACCCTTCTGGACATGTTGGCGCAATCAAAATGACCATTCGGTTGATAAAAAGAAAATTCACTTTTTATTTTAAATAGTTACATTCCTGACGCGATTGACACGCGCGTCCCAATTAAATTTCCCAAATTGTCGTATTTCAGTCTCGCGACAAATTTAATATTTTCCATATTCATATATTAACATACATACACATCATAATCAAATACCAACTCACATCTCGTTAGTATTTATATCCGGATTAATTCCCAATTAATTCTCATTTAATTCAATTAATCCCATAATGAAAATCAATAAATTTACGGGGTATTACATACTTCCCCCCTAATAACAAAATTTCATCCAAAAATTCGGAACTAAAGAGCACTTGGTAAAAACAACTCTGGATAACGCTCGCGCATCTCATCCTCGCGCTCCCATGTGGACTCCTCGGCATTATGATGCCGCCACTGAACTCCTACCAACGGTACTATATTCGACCTCGGTTTCCGTTCGCTTCGGTCCAAAATTGCAATCGGTCCCTCCTCGTAGGAACTATCGGGCTGAAGATCGATGTCCTCTATAGCAATGTGGGTATAGGCCAAATCATCCCTAAGATATTTCCTTAGCGAGGAAATATGGAACACATCATGAATCCTATGCAAGTGCTCCGGTAACCCAAGTCTATACGCAACTGGCCCAATCTGCTCGATGATAGGAAACGGCCCCACATATCTCGGTGCCAGTTTCCCCTTTTTCCCAAAATGCATAATCCCCTTCATAGGAGATACTCTAAGTAACACCTGGTCCCTCACTTTGAATTCTCTGAAGAACCTCTTGTCATCAGTATAGCTCTTCTGCCGGTCCTGAGCTACCCGAATATGGCTCCGTATTATCTCTATCCTTGCCGAAGTGTCCTGAATCACTTCCGGCCCAAGGAGTTTGCTATCCCCCACTTCTAACCAACATGATGGGGAATGACAAGGTCTACCATACAACGCCTCAAATGGAGCCATGTCAATAGTGAACTGGTAGGAGTTATTATAAGCAAACTCCAGCAGTGGAAGGTACTGCTCCCAACCACCTCCAAAGTCTAGGATGCACATACGCAACATGTCCTCCAACATCTGATTTGTCCGCTCTGTTTGCCCATCAGTCTGCGGGTGATATGCCGTACTAAGTCGCAATTCAGTGCCCATGGCCTCGTGGAAACTCTCCTAAAATCGTGAAACAAATATCTTGTCTCGGTCAGACACGATATTTAGGGGCACACCGTGAAGTCTCACTATTTCCTCAACAAAAATTTGGGCATACTATCCCGTAGTGTAGTCTGACCTTACGGGTAGAAAATGAGTAACTTTGGTCAACTGATCCACAATTACGCATATGGAGTCGTGACCCCTCTGAGACGTAGGTAACCCCGTGATAAAGTCCATGGATATGCTCTCCCACATCCACGTTGGAACCTCTAATGGCTATAGAAGTCCTGCCAATCTCTGATGATCCACCTTTACTAGCTGACAAGTGGCACATTTAGAAACAAACACGGCAATATCTCTCTTCATCCCACTCCACCAATACTGTCGTCTCATGTCTTGGTACATTTTATCCCCACCAGGGTGTACCGCGAACCGTGAGCCGTGCGACTCTGTCATCACCTCGTGTCGCAAGTCTTCCCCTTTCGGAACAACCAGTCTTCCATTGAAGCGTAATCCCCCGTCTGAACTAATGGTATAGGACTCGGCTCCCTCTGCTAGTAATCGAACTATCTTCTCCTGACAGAACGAGTCATTTGCCTGGGCCTTTACCACTCTCGTAACAATCTGAGGTGTAATAGTCATCACAGACATGAACGATCGGGCCACTGCATCCTGGTGTCTCAACTCCTTCCACTTAGCTTTCCACACCTCGGCCACCTCATCTACTGGCCTACGGATCAATGCGTCTGCTACCACGTTAGCCTTCCCCGAGTGATATTGGATATCAAACTGATAATCCTTCACAAATTCAAGCCAGCGTCGTTGACGCATAGTCAATTCCTTCTGCGTGAAGAGGTACTGTAGAGATTTGTGGTCGGTGAACAACCGAAACTTCTCCCCCAGGAGATAATGTCTCCAAATTCGAAGAGCGAATACGACTGCCGCTAACTCCAGGTCGTGGGTGGGGTAATTCTTCTCGTGAGGCTTTAGCTTATGGGAAGCATAAGCTATGTCCTGACTCTCCTGTTGTAATACACCTCCAAGTCCTTGTAAGGACGCATCGGTGTAGACTAGGTACTCAACTCCCGGTCTGGGCAACGCTAACACAAGTGTTGAGGTCAACTTATCTTTCAGCTCATCAAATGCCAACTGACAAGCATCGCTCCAGATGAATGGCACACCTTTGTGAGTCAGATGTGTCAAAGGACCCGCTATCTTTGAGAATCCCCGAATAAACCTCCTGTAGTATCCTGCTAGGCCCAAGAAACTACGGATCTCAGTCAGTGTCGTGGGATGTCCCCACTCCCTCACTGCGGATACCTAACCCGGATCAACAGATATCCCCCGGTCTGGAATGATATGCCCTAAAAACTGAACCTCCTTCAACCAGAACCCACACTTCTCATACTTTTCATAAAGCTCGTTCTGACACAATGTCTACAAAACCTGCCTCAAATGCTCGGCGTGCTCCTCTTCTATCTGGGAGTAAACCAGAATGTCATCAATAAAGACAATGACGAACTGGTCTAAGAACTCTCTTAACACCCTATTCATCAAGTCCATAAACACGGCTGGAGCGTTGGTCAAGCCAAAAGGCATAACCCGAAACTCGTAGGAACCATATCTCGTCAAGAAAGCAGTTTTCGAGACGTCATGCTCCCTGATACACAACTGATGGTATCCCGATCGTAAATTAATCTTTGAGAAGAAGGAATCTCCTCTCAGCTGGTCGAATAAGTCATCGATTTGGGGCAACGGATATTTATTCTGTATCGTGACTTTATTCAACTCCCGGTAATCTACACACAACCTCAACGATCCATCCCTCTTCTTTATGAACAACACAGGGGCACCCCACGTACGAAGTACTCCTCCGGATAAACCCCTGACCTAACAACTGCTCTATCTGATCCCGTAGTTCTCTCATCTCTGCTGGAGCCATACGGTAAGGTGGGCGGGCAATAGGCAGAGTGCCCGGCGTCAAATCAATCACAAAATCTATCTCTCTACTCTGAGGTAGTCCATGTATATCCTGAAATACATCAGCGAACTCACTAACAACAAGTATCGCATCGAGTGGTATCACCACTTCCTTAGAGGTCTCCTCCTCTATATAGTACAAGTGAGTGGACGATCCTCCCTCAGGGCGAGGCATCGTCACTAAAAACATCTCCTTCCCGGGAATGGCAAAGATAATACTCCTACTGAAATAATCAATCATGGCTCGGTACGCAACTAACCAATCCATACCAACAATCGCATCGTACTCAGTCATCTCTAATACTAACATATTAGTGGGTAAAGTAAACCTCCCGATCTCTATACCCACACCTCTACAAATAAGTGAAATCACAGAACCCCTACTCAACGGTGACTCTACGCAAATAACTGTGCTCTCTGCGGTGTCTAACAACCCAATAGTGCGTGCAAATCTCGTGGCAATGAAATAATGTGTGGCCCCCGTATCAAATAAAATACGCCCCATAGTCCCCTGAATAGAGAACATACCCTCAATGGCAGGTGGATCCTGTGGGGCTGCGTCATGCCGGAGCTGATACACTCTCCCATACTGAAGCAATCCCTGCTGAACTGGGACCGCTGGAATGGGTGGTAATGCTTCCATCTATGGTGGTGATGGGAGGGCGGCGGGAAACATAGGCCTCTGTGGCTCGTGTCGGGCACCCTGCTGCTGCTGCTGTGGGGCCCTGCCCCTATCGGGATAATCCGATCATTTGTGGCCAATCTTGCCACAAGTGAAGCACTTCCCCGGGAAATTTCCCCCACGTTGTCCCTGCTGTCCACGGCCCTGATGGCCGTTACCATTTCTCCCCTGGTCGTGCTGGCCCTGCTGAAACTGCTGATGCTGACCATTCTAGCCCTGTTGGCCCTGATGGCCGTTCTAACCCTGATGGCCATGCCTGAAACCTCCCTGTCCATTTCTGAAACCCCCAGATCTGAATCTCTTAGGATCCCCCTGTTGGGAACCCTGATCACCCTACCTGTGCTGGCCCCGAGAAGATTGTGCCCCACTGGCATAATTTCCCCCTGTCCTGTCCTGATGGCTGGACTCTCCTAATATATTACTCTCAGTCATGTGAAAGCGATGATACTGGAAGTGAAGTAGTGCCGCGTTAACCACATAAGAATAAGTGGCCAATGAGAGGTTTCCCAACAAGTGCTGACGGATTCTCCAAGTCAATCCATCCATAAACTTCTGAATCTTCTTCTCCTCAGTCGGAATCTCATCAGGAACAATGTTTAAGAGATTAGTGAATTCGGCCTCATACTCGGCCACGGTCCTCCCCTCCTGCTTGAGGTTCATTAATATCCTCCTCATCTCAGTGTGAACAGCTGACGAAAAATATTTACGGTCGAACCGCACCCAGAACTCCTGAATAGAATGGGCATCTCTCTCCTCCGGGGTGGTAATGGACTCCCACCACTGCAATGCTGATCCTACTAGCTTAAATGTAGCTAGTATATGCTTCTGAACATCCGTGCACTCGTACATCCTTAAGTGCCTCTGAACGTCCTTCCTCCACTGACTGGACACAACAACATCGGAGCTACCTGCAAACTCCAGAGGGTGTGCTTTCTGAAAAGCATCACGAATGCGTTCCCAAGAAGACGGGAATGCATGAGCCTAAACTGGCACAACTACCGGCGCCTGGGGTGGTGCCTGCTGCACAACTGCGAGGGCGGCATTTACCGCTTGGGCTACAATGGCTGCAACCTCTGCGGCATTCATGGTGCCCTGAACTGGTGCAGGCTATGGCTCGGGCTGAGCATCACTAGGAACTCGTTGTGCACGTCGTGGAGGCATCTGAAATAAGAGTAAAGTCTTATAAGTTCGCAGTTATTATCTCAAAATAGCTGAAGAGCGAAGCATACACAAAAGAATACAACAGTCCTAAAATATAAGGCTCTACATCAAAGAAAGCTCAGCGGAAACATAACAAGCCATACAGATACTAAGGACACTTGAACCTGATGCTCTGATACCACCTGTGACACCCTGACTAAATTAAATACCGGGTAGCTACTCCTTTATTAAATTAATACAAAATGTCAAGTTGGTTCAGTTCATAGCATCACTGTCGAAAAACATTTTAACAATTACTAGCCACCTAATATTTAAAAAGTGAGTTGTCAATTTTAATTAAATCCGATTAACATGCAATAAGTTATAATATGAAATGATAACTTAACAACCACCACATAGTCACAATATAATAACCATGGAATAATAATAAATCTGGAGGAATACTCATCCCAACAGTCCAAATACAAGAATAAACAAATACTAAGTCTGCATCACTAAATTAATTACAACCCAAAAAATCTGATATAACTGAATAGATAAAATGTTCCTAAAATAAATGGAGCGACATGCCCAACTGATGAGGAATACTAATAGAGTCAAGATCGAAAGTGGAGGCGTCTACTGTCAAGGTCCTGTAACTTCCACAGCAGCTACAGTACGTCACCTGAATGGAACTCCTATGCATGGTGTCCTTGTGACTGGGCACCTAAAAGGTTTTTACAAGAAAATATATTTGAAAGCAAACGGGTCAGAGCCCGATTGTGGAAAACGGTTTAAAATATAGCAAGTGTTTCATTGACAATAAAACAATGAATGCAAAATACATGTTAGGATGTGCTCTCACATGAAATACTCACCTCTCGACTATTTGTGCACTCCTAACGTACCCGTACTCATTCTAGTTATTACCATACCGAACTAGTTCAAAATAAATTCTAATATTACTATACGATTCTCGCTTTAATTCCGACATCTTCATTTAAATAGAGAGCTTTACATTTATTCTCGGTTTCCCATTTTTAGTAATACTAATTACTAGAGATCATCCATTTTATCTTTACAGAATGTTGCTATAATTATACTCACAATTAAATATAACAATTCATTTCAATTAACAGTATATTATTCTCATCATAAATATACATTACTAGCACCCCGAGACTAAGCTGAGGTGCACACATACTCTGCTATCAAATCCCGGTACATCACGTACATAAAGATCACGCATTTCGAATCTCTCAGGAATTGTTTTCAGATAACAACAATCACTCAAAATGGAGGCGAACATAGTTCACATCACATGCGTCATGCACATACCTACGCTCCCATGATCAGCAAACTTATTAACTTCTCAATAAGTCCTTCTCTGATCTATGTCCTCGAGGTACCAATCTAAATCCCCCCGTAGGCACATAAAGATTAGATGGCCCTAATCAAACGCAGACCTCCCATGATAGCAAGTATGGTAGGTATGTTATACACATAAAACTACATATACTAAGCATTCTCACATCTTAAATATCTCGTATTATTAATAAAAGTATACCTCTCATTCTTAAACCGTCGTTTAATGTTATACGATTACCAGTCCCCGATTTGTATATTAACGTTATCAACCCTTCTCACTTTGTAATTTGGCACTCGTTTCCTACTCCACAAATGTCATCCGATTTTATTATAGGTTCTAAGTTCTACTCCTCAACGTACCCCAATTCTCACAATTATACCCACTAATCAATAAGGGAAAGTTAATACTCCAATTACATAAGTCTACGGGACATTTGAAATGAAATTAGGCCAAAAAGGCCATTCTGTCAACTCGTTAGAAGTCTCGTTCGAACAAGGTCGTTCGAATGAGTTCGTTCGAACAAAAGGCTTCGAACGAACTCCTTACTCGTTAGAAGGGCTACTGTCATCTCGTTAGAATCTCGTTCGAACGAGGACGTACGAATGACCTGGGCAGGCCTTCTAACGAGATGGAAAACTGCGCCCAGAATTTCCCCCAATTCATTTTTCTTCAAATTACTCTTCTCTAAATCCCTACTAAGATCATCCCAATTAAGTTTTAACGTTATTAAACTACTCTAAGTCCTCCTAGGTCACTCTTTAGCATATATTTGGGGTCAATTCTTCCTAAATTAACATGTAATCATCAAAATTTCCAAACCTTGTCCCAAACTCTATAAACATTAACCCATAATTTGATGTCTACAATTTCTCCTTATAAATCCATTTTTACATCATCCAAAAGATATATTTTGTATAAGACATTCATCCAATAACATTCTACATGCAATCCCTATATCATATTATGAATTCTACCTCCGATTTCATGGGTTTTCATCAAACTTCCAATATAAGATATGTATTCAATTCTAAGCATGGAAGAAACATTCGCTTGAAATTAATGTAATTAAACCACTTGCATTAGATGTTTTGATTTGATGTTGAAGGATTGAATGTTGATTCTCCTCCCTCTCTCTACAATTTCTTCCAAATATAGTGATGGTGGCTAGGTTTTCCTTTTTGGAACTTCTTCAAACTCTCACTATAACTCCCGTAGCCCTCTAACTTCCCAAATGCTGATAATGGCTTAGTGGGTTCTTTTATAATATAAAAATAACCTCTCAAATTCGTGAGTTTTAAATCCCCTATTTTTAAAATTTCCAAACTACCCTTTTGGGTTGCCGGTATGGCCTAAAAATGCCCCGGGGCCCAAACTAAACCCCCGACTATTGTTTTCTGACTCTTTCGACCCTTCCGGACACGTTGGCGCACTCAAAATGACCATTCGGTTGATAAAAATAAAATTCACTTTTTATTTTAAATAGTTACATTCCTGACGCGACTGACACGCGCGTCCCAATTAAATTTTCCAAATTGTCGTATTTCAGTCTCGCGATAAATTTAATATTTTCCATATTCATATATTACCATACATACACATCATAATCAAATACCAACTCATATCTCGTTAGTATTTATATCCAGATTAATTCCCAATTAATTCTCATTTAATTCAATTAATCCCATAATGAAAATCAATAAATTTACGGGGTATTACATCCATCTGCAACACCCCGCACACTCGAAAAGAGACACGTGGCGTGCTAATACGATAACACTAAACTAAAACCATCAATAAAGAGTATAGAGAATCTAAATTACCACAATTTAAGTATAACAAATCCAATAATTCTTACACTTCCATAATAACGATTACATTAACAATTCTCTATAATACACAAATCTCCCATTATAATTACACCACCAATTATTACATCAAAATTAATCTTCGAATCCATGCTCTAAAATAAATCTCCAAATTATCCCATAACATCCCAATCAACGCTAACCTGCCAACAAAAAGAAAATATGGGGAAGTACCCAATATGACAAGAAAGATGCTCAACAAATATATAAACGATGAATAAAACGTAACAACACGAGTACGAATATTCAAATCAAATGCAAATCTCAAAGAATTTATTAATAAATTTCTCAACAACACATTAACCGGGTCACCAGGCCTCACAGCATTCGCATATACTTTATCAAGCCACAACCCGAGAAGCAGGAATTTTGGCGGGTGTCCAACATTCGTGCCATATTAAAATATCATGACAACGTTCTCAACAACAATATAATGATGCCACATGAATCAAAATAATTCAGCAATTATTTCTCTAGATTTCAAAGAATTTAACAATTAAAATATGAGGTCAATTAAACATGAAATCAACGGAATAACACTCGAGAGATTTAAAGAGCATATTGTGTAAAACCCCATGCCTTAAAATCATCACATGAATCGTCACATAAAAATCAACCTCCAAATCTAATCGAACCATCACATTCCTCTCGCAAAACTAATCAAATCATGTTCTAGCCCCAACACGAGATAACCCCAAATAGTCCTATTTTAAAAACTCAGAAAAATAAGATCCAAAAATTATTCGGATCGCCAATCCAACTTCAGATTTGGATTCTACATGAAAAATTAAGTCAGGTATGTGTTTTGAATTTTTCTCAAATCTCATTCGAATGCACTCAAAAAGAAGATCTAAACATTCTAAATTGGCTCTTCTCATTCCACTCATTTTTGCCTCTCTGGATTTTGTTTTTAGCCTCTCTTTTTTAAATCCCTTTCCTTATAATCACCCATAATATTCATTATATAGTCTCTCTCTCAAGCTCTAGCTTGGAGCCTAAGCTAACGCATATTACCAAATTGCCCTTTAATTCAAAATTGTCAACTTTACATATTTAAACCGTTTCTAAATCTCCAAAAGCCAATTAAATTTGAATTTAAATATTCGATTCATTTCAAATAAAAATAAATATAATGTCAATATCCCGATTACTAAAATAATAATATTATTAAAATTATATACCATATTCATACATAAATCCCTCAAATTTACGGGGTATTACATACTTCCCCCCTTGAAAAGGAATTTCGTCCTCGAAATTTGACGAAACCTATAACTCAAAATAAATTTCTACTCGATTATATTTCCCAAAATCACATACTAAAGTCCTCAAATCAATTCTAAACATCCTCAAAATTTTCTATCTCCAAAGAAAATATGACTAACCCGCATGCTAGACCCAAAACCTAAAACCTGAGGGTTATCGTATACTTAAGCTCTGATACCATCTGTAACACCCTGCGCACCCGAAAAGAGACACGTGGCGTGCTACTACGATAACACTAAACTAAAACCATCAATAAAGAGTATAGAGCATCTAAATGGCCACAATTTAAGTATAACAAATCCAATCATTCTTACACTTCCACAATAACGATTACATTAACAATTCTCTATAATACACAAATCTCCCATTATAATTACACCACCAATTATTACATCAAAATTAATCTTCGAATCCATGCTCTAAAATAAATCTCCAAATTAGCCCATAACATCCCAATCCACGCTAACCTGCCAACTAAAAGAAAATATGGGGAAGTACCCAATACGACAAGAAAGATGCTCAATAAATATATAAACGATGAATAAAACGTAACAATACGAGTACGAATATTCAAATCAAATGCAAATCTCAAAGAATTTATCAATAAATTTCTAAACAACACATTAACCGGGTCACCAGGTCTCTCCCCATCCGCATATGCTTTATCAAGCCACAACCCGGGAAGTAGGAATTTTGGCGGGTGTCCAACATCCGTGCCACATTAAAATCTTATGACAACGTTCTCAACAACAATATAATGATGCCACATGAATCAAAATAATTCAACAATTATTTCTCCAGATTTCAAAGAATTTAACAATTAAAATATGAGTTCAATTAAACATGAAATCAATGGAATAACACTCGAGAGATTTAAAGAGCATATTGTGTAAAACCCCATGCCTTAAAATCATCACATGAATCGTCACATAAAAACCACCCTCCAAATCTAATCGCACCATCACATTCCTCTCGCGAAACTAATCAAATCATGTTCTAGCCCCAACACGAGATAACCCCAAATAGTCCTATTTTAAAAACTTAGAAAAATAAGATCCAAAAATTATTCGAATCGCCAATCCAACTTCAGATTTGGATTCTACATGAAAAATTGAGTCAGGTATGTGTTTTGATTTTTTCTCAAATCTCATTCGAATGCACTCAAAAAGAAGATCTAAACATTCCAAATTGGCTCTTCTCATTCCACTCATTTTTGCCTCTCTGGATTTTGTTTTTAGCCTCTCGTTTTTAACTCCCTTTCCTTATAATCACCCATAATATTCCTTATATAGTCTCTGTCTCAAACCCTAGCTTGGAGCCTAAGCTAACACATATTACCAAATTGCCCTTTAATTCAAAATTGTCAACTTTAAATATTTAAACCGTTTCTAAATGTCCAAAAGCCAATTAAATTTGAATTTAAATATTCAATTCATTTCAAATAAAAATAAATATAATGTCAATATCCCGATTAGTAAAATAATAATATTATTAAAATTATATACCATATTCATAAATAAATCCCTCAAAATTACGGGGTATTACATACTTCCCCCTTGAAAAGGAATTTCGTCCTCGAAATTTGACGAAACCTATAACTCAAAATAAATTGCTACTCCATTATGTTTCCCAAAATCACACACTAAAGTCCTTAAATCAATTCCAAACATCCTCAAAATTTTCTATCTCCAAAGAAATATGACTAACCTGCATGCTACACCCAATACCCAAGACCTGGGGGTTATCGTATACTTAAGCTCTGATACCATCTGTAACACCCCGCGCACCCGAAAAGAGACACGTGGCGTGCTACTACGATAACACTAATCTAAAACTATCAATAAAGAGTATAGAGCATCTAAATGACCACAATTTAAGTATAACAAATCCAATAATTCTTACACTTCCACAATAACGATTACATTAACAATTCTCTATAATACACAAATCTCCCATTATAATTACACCACCAATTATTACATCAAAATTAATCTTCGAATCCATGCTCTAAAATAAATGTCCAATTTAGCCCATAACAGCCCAATCCACGCTAACCTGCCAACTAAAAGAAAATATGGGGAAGTACACAATACGACAGGAAAGATGCTCAAAAAATATATAAACGATGAATAAAGCGTAACAACACGAGTACGAATATTCAAATCAAATGCAAATCTCAAAGAATTTATCAATTAATTTCTCAACAACACATTAACCGGGTCACGAGGTCTCACCCAATCCGCATATGCTTTATCAAGCCACAGCCCGGGAAGCAGGAATTTTGGCGGGTGCCCAACATTCGTGCCATATTAAAATCTCATGGCAACGTTCTCAACAACAATATAATGATGCCACATGAATCAAAATAATTCAACAATTATTTCTCCAGATTTTAAAGAATTTAACAATTAAAATATGAGTTCAATTAAACATAAAATCAACGGAATAACACTCCAGAGATTTAAAGAGAATATTGTGTAAAACCCCATACCTTAAAATCATCACATGAATCATCACATAAAAATCAACCTCCAAATATGATCGCACCATCACATTCCTCTCGCGAAACTAATCAAATCATGTTCTAGCCCCAACGCGAGATAACCCCAAATAGTCCTATTTTAAAAACTCAGAAAAATAAGATCCAAAAATTATTCGAATCGCCAATCCAACTTCATATTGGGATTCTACACGAAAAATTGAGTCAGGTATGTGTTTTGATTTTTTCTCAAATCTCATTCGAATGCACTCAAAAAGAATATCTAAACATTCCAAATTGGCTCTTCTCATTCCACTCATTTTTTCCTCTCTGGATTTCGTTTTTGGCGTCTCTTTTTCAACTCCCTTTCCTTATAATCACACATAATATTCCTTATATAGTCCCTCTATCAAACCCTACCTTGGAGCCTAAGCTAACTCATATTACCAAATTGCCCTTTAATTCAAAATTGTCAACTTTACATATTTAAACCGTTTCTAAATGTCCAAAAGCCAATTAAATTTGAATTTAAATATTCGATTCATTTCAAATAAAAATAAATATAATGTCAATATCCTGATTAGTAAAATAATAATATTATTAAAATTATATACCATATTCATAAATAAATCCCTCAAAATTACGGGGTATTACAATACGAAGGGGCGAAAAGAGAGTTCTAAGGTGGGTAAATATAGAGTTTTCAAAATACACAAGGAGAGACACAAAGAAGGATTCAGACAATTGTAGAGAGTTAGGAGAGATAGAATAGGAGTGGACACCTTATGCATCTAGGAGACTTAATTTATGTCTTTCGTTTTATAGTATAATAGTTTTTAACCCATGCGATGTGCGGGCATTTTTCCAATTATCGTGTAGATAATAATGATCATTCCAAAGCTTATAATCAGGCCGAGACACATCTAAATTTGACTCGTTTTATTCGAAATCTACTTTTCTTAACTTGTTTGTTAAGAATAATTTTATTCCTTTTATTTGAAAAAGTAAATCCATTTAAATTATTATTAACTCCTAGATGACATTTTAACAAATGTGAGAATTATTTTGAGGAAAACAAAAATAAAAAATATTTATAATTCACACAGTCAAGCACTAAGAATATATTAAACAAAATAATTTTTCAAATTTATAAATAACTAAATTATATAAATTTTTCGTATTTACTAATATCAACCTTTTCAATATAGCTTGGAACAACTATGTAAAATTTTAAAACAAAAGAACCTGGAAAAAATGTCAAACTTGTAAAGTACCTAGTAATTTAGTTTAAAGTTTTAAACTACCATGTAAAACTTGTAAGTTATTCAATAAGAGACTTCCCTCTTCACTTTTCACTTGTAAACTGCCATGTAAATTTTCAAAAGAAAAGGATAAAGTTTTGAAGAGAATTACTATGTAAACTACTTCTTAGAATCCATCCGCAAAAGTGTTAACCTTTTCACAAAGATTATTAAAGAAATTAATCAATAAATATAAGGAATCAAATAAGCACAACAGAGAATTTACAGTAAGAATTCAAACCATCTTTTCATTGAAACGATATCAGTTCAGTTTTTTTGTTAGTTAACATTCATTTAATTCCCGCAAACTATCTATTCATCATAAAATGGTGGCAATTTAGTTTTTGTTTGGAAAGAGAAACAAATAATTTACATCAAGAAGAAGCCCAGTTAAATTGTGCAAGCATAGAAAATTTTAACAGTAAAGTCCACGAATGTCGATAATAAAGCCGAAAATCAATTAGGCCCTGTTTGATAAGAAAGTGGAAAAATGTAAATGATTTCGAGGTAAATGATTCTAGGAAAAATAATTTCAAAGCAAATCATTATTTTCCAACAGGTGTGTGTTTGATACAAGTTGGAAAATCATTAATTTTCCACCTTTTCTATCAAACACAAAAGTTGAAAAATAGAAATAATTGTGAAAAATTTGTTCACGGAATATATATATATATATATATATATATATATATATATATATATATATATATATATATATATATATATATAATGCTCTTGTGCGGATTAGTCCGCATTTTAAGAATGCGGAGCGAACATGTGTAACCTCACGGTGCACCTAGAAATTATCGCTTAAATTATAGGCACACTCTCTCTCTTTGTTGGGCTCACCGCCAGGTGACACATGTCCGGTCCGCAATCTTAAAATGCGAACTAGTCCGCACAAGAGCAGTATTGTATATATATATTAAAAAATATATTAACAAATTAACGAAATATATGAAATAAATAAAAAAATATATGAAATATTAAAAAAAAAATAAACAAAATATCTTAATATTAGAAATAAACCAAATATATGAAATATATGTAATATACGAAATATTAGAAAAAATATACAAAATATATTAATATTTAAACAATATATATTAAAGTACGAAATATAGGAAAATATACAAGATATATTAAAGGTACAAAGTATATAAAGGTAAAAAATACGTACATATATGGAATATATTGATATACAAAATATATGCAATATAAAAAATATATGTATATACTAAAATATATAAATGTACGGAATATATAAATATGCGAAAAATATACATATATGAAATATATAAATATATACGGAATATATACATATATGAAATATACGAAATATACATATACACTAAAATATACATGTATACAAAAATATATAAATGTACGAAATATATAAATATATAATTATACGAAAAATATTAAATATACGAAATATATACATATTTGAAATATATAAATATTTTCGGAATATATACATATATGAAATATACGCTATATACGAAATATACATATATACTAAAATATATAAAATATACGTATATACTAAAATATATAAATGTACGGAATATAGAAATATACGAAATATATACATATATGAAATATACGCAATATACATATATACTAAAATATATAAAATATATGATATACAAAAATATATAAATGTACAGAATATATAAATATACGAAATATATACATATATGAAATATATAAATATATATGAAATATACACAATATATGAAATATACATATATACTAAAATATACGTATATACTAAAATATATAAATGTACGGAATATATAAACATATGAAAAATATTAAATATACGAAATATATACATATATGACATATATAATTATATGCGGAATATATACATATATGAAATATGCATATATACTAAAATATATAAAATATACGAAATATATGAAATATACAAAATATATATATATTTACAAATTTATAAATTATATATATTTGTATAATTATAAAATATACTGAGATTTAAAAAAAATTACTTTGAATGATTTGCAATTCAAAGGTGGCAAATAAAAACCTGACCCCCTCCAAAGAATTGGTTTCCACCTTATGGTGGCAAATCGTGCTTAAGGCTCTTGTACATAGAAAACAAATTCCAAAGCAAATTTTCGCTATCAAACGGCCTAAAAGTTTAAATTTTTTGAAATTTTCTAACTTTTTAAAATTTTCCTTGGAATTCAAGTGCTATCAAATGGACCCTTAGTGTAAAACTTGACTAATGCTAGAAAGAATTTTCTCACATCACTCCTACCCAACTTCTTCGGTTTCTTACCCTTTGAAAAATAATTAAATAGAAATCTTAAAATATAATAGATTTTATTATATTCAATGATAAAACTGAAAATTACAATTTCTTTCTCCTCCCGGGATCCATATGCAACAGCAACCATAGAAGTCTCAACATTTGCGTAGTTGTTTATATTAATCACTCATCCGAGTCAATATCGTCACAGCGGGTGAGGGCCTAAGAGATATATGAAATCCATATTGGAAATACCATGTTAACAATAAGATTGGAAAAGGAGATAAGGGGAAGGTGTGAGAGATTCCTGAAGCTCAAGAATTGTTTATAGAGATAGTTGTGTGAAATTTGAGAGAGCTGACTTTGGAGAAATAAATGGAGGAGGGTGAGGGACTGTTGTAAGAAAAGCAGGGGATAGGAAGAGATGGATAGAAGGTAAGGGGAGAAAATAAGTGAATTAAAGAAGTTGAGATTAGTTTACATGTGAAATGAGATGACTTGTCCTACGTGGACACCTTATACATCAAGGAGACAACTCGAGTCTTCCGTTTTATAGTAACTAGATGTGCCCACGTGCTTTGCACGTGTGGGCAAATCCAAATATTCAATTGGATTAGCTGAATAAATGAATAAGAAGCTGCGAATTTAAAAATTATTCATACAAAGCATAAAAACTATAACAAATTATGTACAAGTAATGAAGTAAATGAAATCAATGTGTAAAACAATGAAGCGATAATCACATAATAAGATATGAAATCTCATGAAATAGTAAAAATCAATGTCAATGAATCCGAGTTATTTAAAATGTAAAATGCAAAGGAAGAGATAAATTGTTTATGGAAGAACTAAGATAATAACAAAGTGTAATGATAAAATATTAAAATATAATCGTCAAACAAATATGTTGCTTTTGACATTTGTTAGAATTCGATGTGTCTTATTCATCTTCAATTTTATGAGCGACAAAATGTGCAGGCTTTCGATTAGAATCTCTAAGCAATTTTCCTTTAATGTAGAATCTGCTAATTTTGCCAATGCACGTATATAACTTTCAAATATAGTCCGAGTGCACAATCCCCTGTGGAATAAATTAGCATAAAAAAATAAGTATATGAAATTAGTATAGAACGTTTGAAATGTATGCATGAATTTTAAGTTTTAATAAGAATGATATTACTTTTTCTTTAGAAACGATGAAAGTTTGAATGTTGCAGGCAATGAAAGACTATGTTTTCTTAAACAGTGTGACTGTTGCTCTTTCGTTGTCATCTTGAACCATTAATTGAAGTAAGTACCTTGTGTTTGGTTGAACAATGAGTTAATATCCAATAATTGTAATATAGCGTGCCCAAATTATGAACAACAAAAATTGAGCTTATAGATATTTGTTAAAAACGTAAGACAAACTTACCTGAAAAGTTGAAACAGTGAGGTTGTAAACATATGTGAAGGTCTAATCCTAAGATTAAAAAATATATTTTTTAGGATTTCATATTTTTTTTTAAAACGGTAAATTTTAAAAACATATTATTTTATAAAACTATATATATATATATATATATATATATATAAAGAAAAAGACACTTTTTTTTTAATAAAAATTGTAATTTTTTTAATAAAAAAACTCTTGTGTATAAAAGTTGTATTACTAAAAAACTTAATTTTTAAAACAAACTGTATTGTTAAAATTTGTATTCATAAAAAATACAATTTAAAAATGCATTTATAAAAATACTGTTTTTTATAAATAAATAAAATACTATTTTTTTATAAAAACAAAAACAAATTATTGTTTTTTATATAAAAAAGTAACGTTTTTTAAAAATACAATTTATATAAAAAAATACAATTTTTTTTTCTATATATTTTTTGTTTTTTTCTTTACATATTTTTAAGAATACAATTTTTTCTTATAAGAAATGAAGTTTTTAATTAAAAAATAAGGTTTTTATAAACAATATAATTTTCATAAAAAAATTATACCATTAAAGAGGAAATCATCTCTTTTTACGTATAAGAGATAGAGATAGAGGTGTATTTTCAGAGATGCAGAGATCATGAAACCCCAGAAAATAATTAATATGAAATCTAAAGAGCTCCATCCGTGTTTTTTTTACAATTATACTCTCTCTAGTTAATAATAATGATTAAATGTCATAATTTTAAATAACAACATAGTCAGATGAACCAGATTCTCTCCATACGTGTCTTTTTTATGTCAAAATGAAAAAAATACAATGGTCGGTAATACTGACAAAGGGAGTATACACACAAAGAAATAAATAAAGATAATGCAGATGAACCGGAGTCTTGATTAAAAATCGAATAACGTCTTCACCCGTGTAAATTTCGTACCAAATATGTTCCAAGTGGATTCCTGTTTATTTAAAAAGTATCAAGATCAAAATCCTTATTTTAACAGTCTCAAGATCAAAATTCAACATACTAAATTACAGTCTCAAGTTTTAAAAACTCAATAAATTATTAAAACATCCATTTTCAAACAGTTTTTGTTCTTAAAACTGGTAAAACCTATGCACATGAATTAAACCTATATACATCACTACACCAATTATATAATGTAAACTCATAAAAAAAAAAGATAAATTAATGTGTTCAAATTTGGGGGCTTTAAACAGGTTATTATGTAACATGAAACATATTAATCTCTAAAATAAAATAAACAACGTGATAAACAGATCTACACAAAATGATCACAAATTTAAATGTAAATTCGAACCTCATATTTGAGTTACCTTCCACAATGGCATATATGTTTGGGACGGTTTAGTGTTGCTAAGATTATTTCTAGTCCACCTGCTTTTTTTGTGATTAGTTAGAGGATGGTTTAGTGAGAAAGATGAGATATTTTGAGAAGTGGGTTTCACTTGGAAAGTCTTCATAGCAAAAATTGGGCTTTTTCGTGTATTGAGTTGGAAGTTGTGCATAGAAGATCGTGGTCAGTGTACAAATTAAAGTGCAGTGTATGTGGGTGGGATTAAAATACAATGTATAATATATTCTTGAATGAAAGAGAAAGATAGAAGGGTATTGATGGGTTTTTAAATTGTATGAGGGTAAAATAGTCTTTATATCATTAAAGAGAAACTCTCCTCTTTTAAAGTAGTAGAGATAAAATAGATACAAAATTGTGTCTTAGAATTTCTTCCCCGTGTAACATCAACTCTCAAAAAATATCCATAAGATCTACATAGAACCATATAGGCCTACTATTCAGTTGCGATAAATTTCTCCAAGACAGATTAATGTCAATCTGAACAGTGCTTTAAATCCATCCTTTAACCACATATATTAGAAATTCTCTTAGTAGCCCCATTGTTTTCCCTTCTCGATAAACTATAAACAATCCAAAAATATATTAGTCACTCAATGGTAGAAGCTTGTTTATCTTTATTCATACTCTTCAATACCATCAAATAAAAATAAACCAAGGCAAATAAGACACGGACCAATAATCGCAATCCAACACCTATAAACAAAAAATAACATTTAAAGCATGTTCAATGACTAACATATATATAGAAACAATGAAATGAGTTATTGGTTGTGGTTTATATGCCTACTTGTTTCTCGTGTGTACCCAAGATTTTAGTATGGGCCAACTTTCTACGGTTATTTACAGTTTAATGTTTCATGTCCGGTTTTAGTATGGGCCAATTATCTAGATTTGAGTCGATAACTGATCAGAGTAATAACAATGTCCATTTAATTTTGTTTAAGGTCATGAAATGATTACTACAACAAAATGCATAATTTGTCGCGAATAATTTTGCAGCAAAAACCAAATATTTCATTGATAAAAACAATTCCAACAAACAAACGTGACGGGATATTGCTAAAGCTCCTTCATTAAAAGTATTTCCCCGCAAAAATATTTGGTCATCAATTGAGTTACTATGGGAAACAAAATAATAAATGTCTCCAATAAGAGGTTTTTAGATACAATTCTTTTCGTCGCTAAGTGTTCCATATTTCCATTGCCAATAAGTGGTTTGATCATACTCAAATAGCACGAGTTTACATAATAAATTAACAATAGAATAGGTAATAGGGGATCAAGAACCAACACCACAATAATGAAGTGAAATGTCAATTGCTTTACCTGAGAAGCTTCTCAATGGATACAAATATTAGGTGTAGCTTAGTTCCAGAATTTTCTTTTCCACTAACCAAATCAATGAAATATGTTAATACAAGCCCATTAAAACAATTAAACTCATAATAGTAATATTTGTTTCATACATGAGATACAACTTACTAAACCTTAATAAATGTATACAAAATAATGAAAATCAATTTTCAATCATATTAAAACCAAAGGAAACAACGAAAAAAATTAAGAAATTGTGTAGCGATCTGTAACAGGAATAACGATAAAAAATTCTATAAGCTGTAACGGGAACAACCACCAATAGTTCACCACTGATATATGTTCAAATCTGCATAAAAAATAGTGGGACAATAAGTTTTAATTACCATTAATCGATTACCAAACTCGCCTCTACACCAAAGAAACAAAACAGAAAACGTTAAGTAGTGATCAATAAAATGCATGGGTTAGATTCTTAATGGACATTATTTTTTGTGTGGTTATTTTTTAGTAGTGAAATTTTTTAGTAATTAAGTAGTGAAATTTTTTGTGTGGTTATTTTTTAGTATCACCAAATAATTACTTTAAAATAATTGGACATTATTTTAATTAACGTTATATAAATACCTAACAATTAATGTTATAAAATAATATAAAAATTCATTTTTTCATTTGATTTTCGCACAAGTGGGATCTTGTTTAAGGTGGGTTGGGTAATTATTTTGGGATGGGCTTGGTAATTATTTTGACTTGATTAACACTATTAAATTTAAGTTTTTAAACTTGGACCCAGGCTACACCCTGGCCTAGCTGACACTTGGCTCCGCCCCTAGGTATGAGAGAAAGAATATGTAAAATAAAACAATTTGAACTAGAAAAATTACACTGAAAACTCTAACATGGTACTTTTGGGTCTCTTACGGCTCTCGGAGGTCCCCAATCCAATGGGGCATTTTGTCAAACGGCTGAGAGACATATAAATTTGTTACCTTACAAATTGAAAGTTTCATGCTTACCGAACATATATCTATAACACCCTCAGAACACAACTACCCATAGATCACAATAATAGCCCCAAAATAAAACTAATAGAAATAAAAGTATAAAGAATAAAAAAAAATAAGCATACAATAAAACAATAACATATATAAATTCACACCCATTCGTTTAATACACACAACATAGACAACACACCTTGAGAATCTAAAATTCATACTTTTTTAGACGACAAATCTAACATTAGAATCGTTATATAAACCCCAAGAGTTTAGTATAAATAAAATGAGAAGGATTCGTGTATAAAAAATTTGAATTAGGCATCACTCAAGTATAAGTACAATTCCATTTTCTAAGAGCTTTTGTTGAAATTATAAAAAAAAATACAGTTAGTGTCGGATAAATAAATTACAAATAAAACAATAGTATTAATTTAAAGAAATAAAAAAAGTAGATGTAAATACCAATTTCAGTTGTAATAAACCTAAAAGAAACACTTAAATTGATTACAAAATAGAAAAATAAGAGAATAGTTATTGGTTAATGAGATGAAATACATGTTAAGAGGGTAGAGAGAATACACTAGTTATCAAATAGAGAAATGGTCTGCAAAAATAAAAATATATAAATTATTGAGATGATAAAACTCTAATTAAATCTACCAAAAAATAATGAACTTTCACTAAAATTAGGAACCTTAAATATATTTACACAGAATAAACCTAACATGGAGACTAAGTCCATATTTTGAAGAAAAAAAACTTACCGCTTAATTTGTGTCTAAGAACCTGTAAAAATAATACATGCCCCATTTTTTAAACCCCAATTTTAAAATTAAAAATAATACAATGAAATCGTAGTTAGGGTAGTTTTTTTAGGGTTATTGTCTAAAATTGGTATAGGATTTTACGAGTCTTAGCTTGATAAATACCAATGATAATCAACATTAGATAAATAGATCAATGGACTATCACTACACCAAATCTGCCCATTTGTCAAGGTCATTGACCTTGACAAATCCAACTTGTCAAGGTCAATGACCGTGACATTTCGAGGAAAGACAACTTTTTTTGTCACGGTCGTGTCAAGGTCAGTGACCGTGACACGTTTGTCACGGTTATAAACCGTGACAAAGCCGTGACCCCTCTTGCCCAGAATTGTCACGGTCATTGACCGTGACAATTCTGGGCAGAATTTAAAAAAAATCTGCTGGGCAGTATGGCCACTGCCACTGTCACTGCCACTGCCCAGCAGTATATTTGTACCTGTTATAGCAACATTGTACATGTTCCAAACATCATATATCCAACACAAACTAAAGATAATGCGAATATATATTCATGACGATATAATCCAAATATTCAAAGTAAAAATAATATACATGACGATATAATCCAAATATAATTAAAATGGACAAACTTAAAAATAATGTTACTACATGTCTTGGATAAAACTGAGGAGGTGCCCCGCCCTATCCGCTGGCGATCAAATACGTCCAATATGAACACGCTCGGCCAACCAAGTGTCGACAATGGTCTGTTGAAGGGCGGAAAATAGGGAAGTGGATCATCGAAGTACGAACGTGTCGATGATGAAGCAGCGAGGTCCACATCCTCGTCATCCTGCGCCTCATCCTCCCGCACCTCCTCCTCCACCGCCTTCTCCTTCTCCTTCCCTTTCCCTTTCCCTTTACGGTCTCCACCCAACGTACGCTTCATGAATGCGTACATATCTTCGACCGTCGCCTCCAAACGGGACAGCTTCGCGTCGTGTGAATCCACCGTTCGAGCCAACCCGGTGTCGCTCGTCTCCAATCTGATGATCCTAGATTTGGCCACCCGCGAGCTCACTCCCCTTGTCCTCCCCTTGCGATCAGAGCCAAGCACTTGGCTGAGTGCGTCTGTGGACAAAGATGCCTTGTCGGCATCAGACTGTGACTCATGCACTTCCTTAAGCTTTGCCTGAAACGACAAAAAGCACATGATTAGTAAAATAAGTAAACTAAAAAATTATAACGTAATTAACAATACTTAAACTGTCGGATTACTTACAATCGTGGCCGCGACGCTCGGGGACACCTCCTTGTCCTTCCCCTTCTTCGTCCGAAGAGCCACATAAGTATCGAGCCTATGTGGCTTACCCCCTGGCCCACTCCCTACCCCCTGAAATAAAATAAAGTAAAGTAAAATTAGTATCGGCCCCGCAAAGTAAAATAATGAAGAATAATATATTTCTGTAGTTATAGATAAATTAAATCTTACCTGCATCCTATGCTCCACCTCAGCGTAAGAGGTCCGGCCGGAGTAGTGCACGTCCGTCTTTTTTGCCCGATTTTCCCTCCCCGATTGGCGAGATGCCAATTGTCGATCCTCGATCTCATTGTCAATGAACTTTTTCCATTGTGCCAATGAGATCGGCTCCTTGGGCGGGACGGATCTGCGCCATTGTATAATGGACTCTCGTGTTTGCTCAAAGTACCGTGTCCGCATATTTTTCTTCCACGTCTTGTGTTACTCCCTCAACTGCTCCAAGACGGAATCGCGTAGATTTGGATCCAAGTTGAATTGTTCCTGTCCAACAAATACAATGTTAGTTGCGAATAAATATAAATATAAATATAAATATAAATATAAATATAAATATAAATATAAATATGAAATTGAAATTGAAATTGAAATTGAAATTGAAATATATTACCTGTAGTGCCGCCCAAACAGCTAACTTGAGCTCATATGGCACCTCCTTCCAACTCATAAACCCCGGGCCGATGACCGTCTTTAGCAGCTCGAGGGATCTCGCTAATAGCTCCGACTTGTTCTCGACGGTAATCCCAAATTTTCCATATTTGGGGAGCCTAGGGGCGGAGGAGCCCTCGTCGCCTCCGCTACCACCGAACCCAGACGACATCATCAAACAGCATCATCATCTTCGCCTTAATATCTGAAGCAGACATTTTTGCTGTAAAAAAAATGTTATTAGTACAGATAAAAAAAAATGTTAATAGTACACATACACACACCCCCACTTGTAAAAAAAATAATATTATCAAATTCTGTTAAAAAATTATCTAGGGTTTTACCTAATTGAATTAATTTCATGAATAAAATTATTATCAATTTAAATAAAAATATCAATTATTATCCAATTATTATCCAATACCATGTCGTTTCAATTTTGTAATATTATATTTTTTTCAAATATTTTAAAAGTTATTAAATCGGTGCCCCACCCCCACCCCCACCCCCTGCCCCCCGCCACACACATACGCACACACCTACACACACACCCCACCCCACCCCCTGCCCCCTCCCCCCGCCACGCACACACGCACACCTACACACCTACACACACACACACACACACACCACCCCTACCCACCCCACCCCCACCCCCTCCCCCCACCACGACCGTGACAACTACACATATTGTTTATCAATAAAATTATGACATGAGATAATTATAATTGGAGCATAAATTTCATTATCATAAAGGGATAAATCCAACCAAGTACAGAGATTCTACAAATTAAAGTGAGAATTAAATTTAAGACTTTCTAACAACATGTATGTGTATGGATTCTAACTAATGATATTCCTAAAAACATACAATTGACAACATTTTGTGAATTTACTAAACTTTATATAATATTATCAAATTTTGTTAAAAAATTATCTAGGATTTTACCTAATTGAATTAATTTCATGAATAAAATTATTATCAATTTAAATGAAAAAATCAATTATTATCCAATATTTTTGAATGAAATATTTATTTTGAATGAAAATATCAATTATTATCCAATTATTATCCAACTATTATCAATTATTTATTTTGAATGTAAATAATATCCAAAAATGTAAATGTAAATAATATTCAAAACCCCACCCACCCCCACCCCCACCCCCTGCCCCCCTCCCGATGTTTATTATTTTCACAATGTTCTTACAATATTTGTTTATGAACTATGTGGGAGTATAACCCATATTGAATTATAAAGTAAAAATCTATAAAATTGATGTCTACTTTTAGTGTTGTGTATATATGTTAGTTGATGCCATTATATTTTTAGCCTAATTAGATTCTAAGGTTATCTCAATTTATATTTTTCTTTTTCTATCTAATAATTTTCAACGTAAGAGCACAGTACATAATTCCAAACACGTCCTTTATTTTTATTTTTTTTCGTATCAATTTGGAGTTTTACTGTACATTTTTTAATCTTGAGATTCTATATTATAACGTATGTGTAAGTTCCGTCAATACCATGTCGTTTCAATTTTGTAATATTATGTTTTTTTCAAATATTTTAAAAGTTATTAAATGGGTGCCCCCCCCCCCCCCCCCCCCCGCCACACACATACGCACACACCTACACACACATCCCACCCCACCCCCTGCCCCCCTCCACCACCCCCTCCCCCACCACACACCACCACACACATATATACACACACATACACACACATATACACATACATACACATACATATACACACGCACACACCCCGCCCTGCCCCCACCCTGCCCCACCCCGCTCCACCCCCTACCCCCACCCTGCCCCACCCCCCACACACGCACACACATACACACATATATATATACACATACACACATAAATATACACACAAACATATATATAAATGGAAGAGAGAGAGAAAGAGAAAGTCGACCTGAAAGTAGAGAGAGAGAGCAGCGTCGAGAGAGAGAGAGAGGGAGGGAACGGCGGGAAAAAAGAAGGGGATAGGGTTTTTGCTGCAAATATTGTCACGGTCGTGTCAAGGTCATTGACCGTGACAAGTATTTAAAGAATTGTCACGGTCAATGACCGTGATAAGTCCGTGACAAGTAAATTTGTCACGGACTTGTCACGGTCATTGACCGTGATAATTAGTTGTCACGGTCGTGTCAAGGTCAATGACCGTGACATAAAACGCGTGTTTTTTGTCACGGTCAATGACCTTGACAAGGCTGGCCGGCTGAAAGGTGACAATTTGCCCATTTTGGTGTAGTGTATATTTGTGAGAGAGATGGGCGATTGAGATTGAGGCAAAGGATTAACGTGGTTCGACCAATGTAATGCCTACATCTACGGGTGTTGTAATTGTGTGTATTATTCAATATGAAAAGTGGATATAAGCTCTCAAAGATCTTTCCAAATGAATAATGATTGTATTCATCTCCCGTTTGTAACAACCCGAAATTTTTTAAATGAGAATTTTTAAATTAATTTTGGAAATTGGAGAAAAATGAAATTTAGGATTTTATAAATTTTATAATTTAAAGTGTTGATTTTTATATTTGAAAAATAAATTTTCAAACGGAAATGGAATTGAAATTAAAATGGAGTTTTAATCGAATTTTTATTATATAGAAGAGTCCTAAAAACATAAAACTCTCTAAGAGTCCTCAAAACATACAACTGTCTAGCAAAAAAAATATTTAAAAATATTAAATGGTTCGATCGAGCTGAAATTTTATTATACAGCTTCCTCTCGTCTTCAGCTAATTCTTCTAAAAATTTCATCTAATTCCAACGGTCCGATCGTCCGAAATAAAATTTGTAGTGTTTGTATCTGATTAGAACTCTTTTCTTAATCAAACTCTTAATCCTTTATATATCAACAAATTCGTGGCTTGGCTTTTCAAATAAATTTTTCTCAAAATTTTTAACCAGAAGACCACTCCAAAATTACTCCCTTCCATCTACAAACCGTAGCTCGAAACTTATTCAAGATTTCAACCTTAGAATATAAGGCTTATTTGGTGTTTTCTTGAGTTTGGGATAGAACGAGATTTGATTATTTTTGCGAGAGGAACTTGATGGTACGATCAGATTTTGAGGATGAAAGTATGTGATGATTCATGTGATGATGTTGAGGTATGGAGTTTTACACAATATGCTCCTTAATCTCGCGAGTGTTTTTCCCTTTGTTTTCTTGTTATTATTGACTCATATTTGAATTGCTAAATTCAATTGGAATCTAGAAATTATTATTGGAATCTAATTTTGATTCATGTGGTATCCTTATTGTATTGGGCATGTTGTCATGAGATTTTAATATGACACAGATGTTGGACTCCCGCCAAGATTCCTGTTCTGACTACTTGATAAAGTATGGCAGGGTATAGTGGTGAGGCCTGATGACCCGGTTAATGTGTTATTGAGAAATTATATTGATAAAAATGCTTATATCATTCACATTTGATTCGAATATTCGTACTCGTATTGTTACGCTTTATTCACCGCTAATATTTGTTAAGCATCTTTCCTGTCGTATTGTGTACTTCCCCATTTTTTCTTTGAGTGGAAGGTTAGCGCAAATTTGGGGCGCTATGGAGATTGATTTTTAGCTTGGATATTTTGGGAAGAATATTCGAGAATACAACATGGGAGAATTGTATTTATTTTTTATGTATAGAGCATTTTATTTCGAGATAGATAGTTGGTTTATTTCGAGAGACTATTATTTCTATTTAATTTGAAGAGATTGAGATTAGTGGATTCTCTTATTTTATATTGTGAGATTTGTTTAGATGCTCTATACCTTGTTGTTTGTGGATTCGGTTAGTTTTTATCGATAGTAGCGCTCCGCTCCGCTCTCCCCGGGCGGGCGGGGTGTTACACCGTCCTCCCCTCAGATAGGATTGTGCGCTATTTATATGGGAAAGAGATAGAGAGAGAATGAATGGATGGAGTGCCTTTATAAGTCAGGCAATTATACTCTTTTACATTCTAAGGGCATTTAATGAAGATTTAATTGTAATCAGCTGAAAGGACTGTCGCATGTGAGAGTAACTGGAGCCATAAATATTTCACATGTGACCTTCATGTGCCTAGATGATAATGACAAGTTATTGAAGTCGACTACCCTGCCAACCTTGTTTATTATTCAGCCGACCAGGGTTACGTTGTGACGACCAGATTAGTGGTTTAACATCATCTGACAATGACATGGGTCATAATACGATTGATCCACATCACACTCCATATTTATGGTACAAAAAAATACCCCAAGACTTCATTCATGACTGAACAGGTTGTAGCTTCTCTGGAGTATTAAATCTTTAGAGTGCCTTGGGGTATGGAGTGGATGGATGAAGTGTTAAATAATTCTGAGTGGGCAAGTTATCTAGGTTATTAGTCATTGATTCTTGCTATGAGTTGGTCGACTTCCAACCTCAAAGAGTTGGCAATCTAGGATTATTAGTTCCTGTAGCTCAGTGGCAATTTCATAAATATAGGAAAATTTTGGAAAATGAAGCGCGTCGTGGGTACATTGGTAATCACCACTTTTGGTGGATATTCACCGCTAGGACGAAAATGCCAGGTACATTTTGAAGCCCTTATACTCTTGACACACTTGAGTCTATATTGTATAAGTGCTCATCTAGTTTGGAAATTGTGACAAAATTATGTCCATCCTAGAAACCAAAGAACCTCAGAGATTGGTTTGCTATTTCATTCATATATCTTGTTGTGATCTAGATCTAACTACCAACACTCACACACAGTAGAATGCATCATGTACATGTCACATTACATATTTATGTGTGTACATATGTTGAGTATGTTTAAATCCCTAAATTTGATTTTTAAATATTTTTTGGGATTTTATAAACATTTTTTAATAAAGGTTTTATTAATAAAAACTTGATTTTAGAAGTTTGTGGGTTCAATCTCTAATTATTGATTAATGGGTTTATTGGCTCAAAGTTGGTTTGGGTAAAAACCAAAAGCGGCAGAGACTTCAAGGTTTGGTTGTAATTATTTTATGACGCGCGTTTTATATCGAGTTATTGGTTAACACCTATTGCTCGTTGATTGGTGGGATTTGTGTTTCTTCATTGAGTATACAATCGCGTAGATTTACAACCGTTGGATCAAACCTTATCAACGTCCTGCATGCTTTCTTTGGTAATCCATGTGTATCCCTCCTGAACCAATCATGTGACTTTTAACCATCGCGTTCTGTGAGCCCTTGGATTTAAGTCAAACCAGATTGACTCAATCTTGACCCTTGTTTTTTAACCTGCTTCTCGATCCTTCTCTTCGTCCTATAAAAATGATCCTCCTCTCAGTCGTCCAAGACTTTTGGCCAATTCATTCCTGAGAATAAAGAAAGAGGGAGGAGAGAGAAGAGAGAAACACTCCACAAAAAAACTCTAACCCCTGTTCGTCAATCCTCTTTCTAACCAAACACTCCACAAAAAACTCCTACATACCCAAAACACTACCCTGAGTGTTCTTGAGTTTTTGAGTGATATTTGTGTTGCTGTAACCTCTTGTTCGTTAGATCTTGTTTCCAACTTAAACTGTTTACTTAGATCTATGTTCTTCTTCATAGAAATTTCAGATCTATGTTCTGCATGTTACATCACACTTAGATTTACATAGTTTATTTCTCATCTTGAGAAATATATTGTTGATTCTTTTCTGAAAATTGCTTTTAACTTTGAAATCAACAATAAATGTTTTCTATTTCTAGTTCTCTTAAAACTAAACCTTTGACCTAGTTTGGAATCACACTTTGAGGTTTTCAATCTCGAAAATCTTTTCAAAACTCTGAGATTGATTAAGATCTTGACTGTCTTCTAAGCAAGATATCCGTGGATTCTGGGATTGACTTAAAGGTCAAAACAAGTTCAAAGTTTTGTGAGAAGAGAGAAAAAGAAAAATCACTACATATAGCCTTATATGTAATTTGTTAGGACTGTTTGTACTTAATAAGTGTGAGTGTGTGCATGCATGTGTTAGAGAGCACCTCCACAAGCACTTTCACACTACAACACGAAAAGTGTTGGTAATAAGATCTTGTGAACAAAGAGTCGACGTAAAGTGCTGGAACAAATCAGAAGTTAACAAACTGGGAGAACAACATCTACAATCAGAACTGCAAAGAAGTTATAAGGATACCAGAGGGTACATTCCTAAACTTATATAGGTCTGAGTTGTATGCATGTTAGTTATATAGTTTGTAACTCATAAATTTATTTTAGTGGATTTTTTTCATTTTACTCCGTAGAGGGAGTCGTGGATGTTTCCTCAATTGGTGAGGTTTTACCACGTAAAAAATTGTGAACTTAATCTTTCTACATCTCCTCATCTCATTCTTGATTGTGCTGAGTTTAAAGTTTGTTTAAACTGTTTTATAAACCTGTTAGTAAAATTTTGAATAGATCTCGTACATACTGTTTTGTTAAACACATCTTGTGTTCAAATAGTTTTGTTTCTTCAAGAAAAGAGTTTCCTCAAAAAACAGCTCGGAGTTACTTAAATAGTTTATTTTTAATAAACAGCTGTAGTAACATATTTTCACATTTAACCATCATTAGGCTTTGAAAACCGTGAAGAAGCCATTTCAAGCTTATAAAACATATGTTCCCCATTTTTCCTCATTTCACCTTTATTCAAAAACCTTCCTTTGTCTTCAAGTACTTCAGCCATCTATGAGAGCTTCATATCTTGCATTTTAAACGTTTGTGAAATCTTTCCATATTTCATTGTAAGGATTTGTTTATCCCTCTGAATTTCCTTTGCACTACTTTCTTGTTCTTCTGGAAGCATAGTTTATACTATCATTGAGAGTTCATTAGAATCTTTTGCCTACTTATGGGATCCCCCAGTGGGTAGTCACTGAGATACTGAGTGGGGATTGTGATCTTTGTGACCTTCCTAAAGTAAACTAGTTACCGTGTCTTTTCATTATTGAATTTGGAATCACCTCCCCCCCCCCCCCCCCCAACCATCTATTTCTAAAATTCTGCCAACATTTTGATGTGGTCCCTACCCAACTTATCCCAAATACTTAGAGAATTGTTAATGGGTCCACTGCATTAATGAACGATACGAGACCCACATTAGGATTATGAAATTAATATATTGTTACTATTGGGGGCACTACTAATGAAAATATATATTATATAAAGATAAGATAGTCAAATAGGGCCTTGGTTGTGAATTTACCTAATTCCAAAAAGGACTAGCATGATTATGGTTTGATAGTTAAGGATTGACAGCTTGCCTTTCTTCCTATGGGCACAACATATGAGGGGCTTAGATGTCCTCAGGATGGAAAGGTAATAGGTTATGACGCACATTTAAACTATTTTTATCTGATTTCTTATTTAATTATATTGTTGATTTTGTATTATTGCTTTCTATTTTGTAGCGAAGAGTAAGAAGAAGCTCCCTCGTTACTGTAAGGTCAATTTTGTTGACTTGGAAACTGCATGGTCATTCTAATAGAGGCTTAGCACTGAAGACCAGCCCAGGTCATCATCCTTTCTGTATGGATATAAGAGTACTATAACATTCTTTGTAGCCACACCCAAAAAGGAAATAGCTTTCATACGCATCCCTTTAGACAACCCGAAAGCCTCTACTTTTAAATCCTCAGAGTTTAAGCATGGGATAATTTTATTTGCAAAAATCACTTCCTCTTCCTTTGAATCTCTTGACGTTGCATTAGTATCAACTAATGTCCCTTCAAACGTGATGGAGAAACGAAAGATTACAAATCTGATTGTCACCCATGCTAGCGAAAACATCATACACAGCCGAATCGATTCGGTGAGCAAAAACTGACATTCTGTAATAGCCGAATCGATTCGGTTCCAATCCTAATCGATTCGGTTTGCCTAGACCCGTGTCCTTCCCCTTACCCGAATCGATTCGCCCCCAGGGCCGAATCGATTCGGTCCTGCAGAAATCCCAAGATGGGTTATGGGTTGTTTGAACCCTAAAACCCCAAAATCCCAAATCTTCCATTTTAGCCAACATCAACAACAACTAATTCTCCCAAATCCTTTCTACACCATTAATAACTAATAGTTTATCATCAAATCAAATTAAAACTAAGATTTAAGGGTTAAATCCTCAAAATCAACAAAGAACCCATTTAGGGTTTAAACCTCCAAAACTTAACTACACATGCAATTTATCACATTAAATCACATCTAGCAAGTAAGAAACTTGCCTCGAGGTTCACAGTCTCGAATTCTCTTCCGGTAGCAACGATTTTCGGCTCCAATCTTCCATTTTCTCTCTTTTCTCTACATTTCTCCCAACTCTCTCTCTCTCTCCTTTGGCTTTTCTCACAAATGAAGAAAGAAAAGGGGTGGGGGACTTAAACGGGTCTTAAAACATAATTTCCCTCCTTTAATTGCTAATACACCATTAAAATGACTCGTATCCACTTAATTGAGTCATAACACCCCAAAAGTGCCCGAAACTCCATAATACAACATGACACATATTTCGACTATCTCGACTATTCTAAAAACAATCGCACCCCCTATTTTGGCATTCGGAGAAATGTGAACTATTGTTATGTTCCAAGATTCATTTTATTTCATTAATTATACTCCAAATTAAATATGAGTCATAACCGTCGTTTTACATATAACGATGCAATATATCACAATATACTGCCATTTACCTTCTCATACGGTAAATAGACTAAACATAGTAAATATTATCCCTTAATATCACGGGAAACAATATTTACTCCAACTTCCCCTATTTTATAGAATTAGCCCAATCGAGTAAAATAATATAAAATAGCCGCTCAAAAGCCTGGGTTGTTACATACTCCTCCCTTTAGAAGGGAATTTTGTCCTCAAAATTCAGGCATATAGTATAACCCTATAAAGGTATACTATATTGAACTATCGTTCTATCAAGCCTAGAAAACCCCTTGGTAAAAATGGCGTCCCTATTGGGCTCGGACTAAGGTCATCATTATTCGATCTTAGTCTACCTTCTTCTTGCTCTAACATAGCACCTAATCGTACCTTTAGAACTATTGATCCTACCTTTCTACTGCGGAAGGAGATACTTAAACATCCCAGCACCCTACTTACAAGAAATGATCCGAACAATTATACGGAGGTTTCGATCCCTACAAACTACTATTCTCGTTCTTCCTCGTCCCACCACTAGTCTCTTCACACTAGTAGGTGACTCGGTCAATCACGGACTTGAACGCTCTTACTATAGCGTCCCCTTAGTGAAGCTCGTTCTACTTGCATTTCGTGCTTTCCCTAATCTCTCTGACGGTTACCTACTCAGTGCATCTACTAACCCATCCGTATTTCCTTAGTGAAAGGGGATATTCAATCAATAGTCCCTCACGAACTCCAACTTCTTGCTCGTGAACAGACAATTTCCTTCCCAGGAAGTAGTGCCTCTATTCCTTAAGGCGAATACTACTGCTAAGAACTCTATATCAAGCGGGGAGAAATTCCTCTCATGGAGTTTAAGTCTATGAGACGCATAAGCAATGGGTTCATGCGTTAGCATTAATACTTCCCGTTCCTGGAAAAGACTCGTTCATCGAATTCACTCTCGATCATAACGACACGAGTGCAGGAGAAAAAGTGAACTCATACTTCAACTCCTCTGAAGATAGGTTACCAACGTAACGCTCTATCTAAGAAAGGCCCCTCCATCAATGGCCTAACGCTCCGAATCACTCAAACTTCTAAACTTCCTCGTTCTAGGGACTAAATCTCACTTAGAGTTAACACACAAACCTATTGTGGTCAACTCCACACCGCCTCCCTAAAACCATGCTACATGCCCTAAGGGCCTTACGTCCTAAAATCCTAACGTCAATCTATCTATCCTAATCGAGTCGTATAAGTATAATCCTAACTAGATCCCTAGTTTCCAAGACCTTTCCCAACTCCCGACATTCGCTCAGTTTCATGCGTGGGACGTCTCACCGAGGTGAAATCCAAACAAGGAACCCTCTCGTTACACTACTACCTCGCATCATTGGTCGTCGAGAAATAGCGATCGAGAACACATGATCGGGATTGATGGAATCCTAACTCTAAGTCTTACCACTACACAAAATGAAAATTTTACTAATCGAGTGCTTACTTTCTGTAAGGCACTACCAATAGTTTAATCCCAATATACATACATACATCTTTTATAGATGGCCTTCTTATTAAGGCACAAACATAAGTCTCTATTCGACTTTCATATCTTAGTCTTCCCCACATCAATTAGAGGAAAAACTATCACAGTGCTCATATATCGCACATCAACTTAGCCCTTAATCACTCATTTACACGATTCCTGGCTAAACCTTCCAACCCATCACCTCAACCAACAGAAAAGTAAAGAAAGAAAAAGAAAAGAATATGCGACATCTCTCCACTTCCAACTTCGTTAAGGTTCATGTGTGGTGCGTCTCGCAAAAGCGAAATCCAAACAAGGAACCCCTCCAACATAATCCCCTTAACTTGTTGGTCGTGGAGATCAAGCAACATCATACACAAGCAAAGCAAACAAAGCAAGCAAACAATCAGGAAAACGAATAAAGCAAGACAAATAATAGAAAAAAAAATGAAAACTACCTACATAACATAAACCATCTCTATAAAGTCTCAATCATATATCTAGGTGAGATATTATAGAACAACTAGCTCTTCTCTATAACTAGAAATAGGATAGCCTCACAATTTATTCGCTTACTATCGCACCAACCCATCCGAGAACATCTCTACTCGTATAATACATATAATACAAGTAGCACACACCACACATATCATCACTCGCCCCATAACGAGTGAAAGAAAATATAGAACTCCCTTATCCTGGAAGCCATACAAGTATAATTACTATAAAAAAAATATCGATACTACCACAAGCTCAATATACACACCCTAATCTAGGGTAAATACAATACTATTCCATCTTATCAGAAGGAAATGTTCCACCCTCATCTACGGTGGAAATTCCCGCCAACATTCATGCCAATCTCCGGCCACTACCAATGGTTCCTAGACACATCATTCTAGTCTTAACCGAACCAAACTACTTCCATCCCAAGCTACCCTAGCGATTTCTCGCACAGTTCCCTTAACTTTTTCAATAAAGGAAACATTCTACTAGCCTCCCCGGCCTTAGTTTAACAAGTCTTCCCTGGGTGGATGTCCACCGATGGGGTCTCCTGAACACCACTTCTCCTGAAGTGTTAGCAACACTTACTTGTGAGCCTATGATTCTATCGAAGGGTCTCTCTCTTTGGGAAAACCTTCATGCACTACCCTACTATGGCGACTACCATTTCCGCCACTTCAAGTTTACCCAATGGGTGAAAGATTTCCCTTAATCTTCACATCTGAGTACTTTTGTAACCCCGCTCTAGGCCAAAACTCTTGGGCCTTATGTTCTCATCGAATAAGATTATACTTCCTCCAATCCAACTGAACTTCAACATGTGGTCCTCATCAAGGACTTCTAAATCTTTAGATTGACATTGCTTGTAATCCCAAGCTTAGTACCACTCTCTACTGACAGTGGCACATGGAAAATCATCTCTACTGTACCTAGTAGTCACAGTAGAAAATTAAGAAAATGCTATAAAAGAGAGCGACCTCTAAAGCGGCCCACATCCCTGACTACAGCTTACAGCTCTTAGAAATCCCGTCTCACAACGCCTTCACGAGAACCTCCCTTGATGCCCATCATCAGACGACTTACAAGTCTCACACGATTGCGCAAAATATTTTCGGGGTTCTCATAGCATAACAGAAGAACGAAATCTCATAAGAGAAATCAACGACCCTAAATCTTAAGGCTCTATATCAAATCAGAAGTAACGCTGAAAGCAAAATACAGCCGCACAGATTCCTAAGGACTCTAGAACCTAATGCTCTAATACCATCTGTGACAACCCGCCTACTAAAATAATAGGTGGCCAGTCCAATACTCTAATAATCACAGGAATCATAGATGGTCCATTCTCAGCATCACTGTCGATTAAAATAATAGTACGAGATAACCAATCATTTTAGAAAATAGACTGTCAATAAAAGAAAATTTTGAAAGTAAAAGAAAAACATTTAGACAATCCCATTTGCAAAAACGGTGGGTATCAAAAATCGATAATTAAAGAACGACAATAACATAAATAATCACCGAATAAGCTGTCGATGCACAGACTAATACAAATAGTTACACCGAGTATTACATTTCAATATTTACAATATAATAAATGAGTGAAACACTTGGACAAACACGCCCGAATAAACCACTAAGCACAACTAGAGTATAAAGGGAAAGAAGCGTTTAAACAAGTAACTTACAACATCCGCAATATGCCGTAGCTCCATGACAACCGGAATGGAAATGTAAATACGGGTGTCCATGCGGTAGAGCACCTGTAATGGCAAAGAGTATGCAGAAACAAAGAAATATAGATACGGGTCAGGGCCCGGTTTGATATGATTCCCATGTGAATAAATGCATGACAGTTAAGTGCTTAATTCTCTCGCAATTAACAATAACATTCTCACCTCTCAATCTACAAGAAACCTAGCGCAGAAACAATGAGATGGTCCAATTAACCTGAGTACTAAGAGCTAACTTCTCCCCATTTTCAACACTATGCCCTTATTCGTGCGTGGGGTGTCTCGCAAAGCGAAATCCAAATAAGGAACCCCCCCGATACACTACTACTAGGCAAGGTTGATCATCGAGATCCATTAGACCCTCAACACATAACTAATGTATGTACATAAATGGAAAATCATCTACAGCTATTTAAGGAAATATAAATAAATCCATTCACCATCTAAAAGCATAATTCCTATTTCATTCTTTAGGAATATATATAAATGGTACAACATTTTATCAAATGTTTACCAATTAATTTCATCGTATACCAATTCGTTTCATAGTTCCATTCCTTATCAGGAATTATAATCATAGTTTTTATGCTCTTTGTGGCATTTTATCTCAATTTTACACTTTGTAAAAATCTCTTCCTTAACAGGAATATTTTCATCATCATATGCTCTTTGTGGCATTTTCATCGTGCTCTTTATGGCACTTCCTCAAGCTCTTTATGGCATTTCATTGTGCTCTTAATGGCACCACATACATCAAGTCCAACTTGATTTAGAATAGTTATAATTATATATATATAACTATTATAAGACCGCCCGTCCGGGTTTCCCCACTGTGCGCGCCCCTAAATGGCTATCATCTTCCAGAGCCTATCATTTAGACAACCTGGGATCCTACCGAAACGCCGAGAAGCGGCCATGTGCCTGAGGGATAGTCAAGACCACACCTGGAATCTCCTACCCATCGCAGAAAAATATACAATCACAAACGCTCACATGACATAGGGACTATATCCACCCTGTATTTTTAGTCAGGGGGCTTCACCACAACGCGCGAACTTCCCTTAAGATAGCGATTTAGAGAGGGTGTGTATCCATACTTTTTAACATTTATGAAAATCATTACTTTTCCTTTTTTGAAGACATCCACTTTTACATTCTCAAGATCATTAGTACTTATTTATTAGTACAACATTTCATAGCATGCATTTCTTGTTCTTTAACGTCATATTTTATTAATGACTTAAGACCCGAAGTGCCAACAACCTCAACTAGTCCCCAATACTTCAATACAATATTATAAACCATTAAAATGAATCTCCCTCAAGGAGTGTCTCCCAAATGTCTCAATAGACACACTTTAACTTCAATGTATCCTTCGGTTAACCTCCTATCTCATACGGACATTAACCTAAACAAACTAGCCCTCGGGTAAGCCTAATCACCCCATCCTAATTTAGGACATTAGTCTACCCAACACCACCTTCTAGGAACTTTTATTACTTCCCAAAGGAAGGGTCCTAAACCTCGGACCTAAAAGAAAAAGGGCTAAAAATCAAACTAGGAAAAATCTCACAAAAACAGGGGACCCGAATCTATTCGCCCCTTGGGCCAAATCGATTCGCCCTTGTGAATCGATTCGCTAAACAGCCGAATCGATTCGATGAGCAAAAACTGACATTCTGTAATAGGCGAATCAATTCGGCTCCAATCCGAATCGATTCGGTTTTCCTAGATCCGTGTCCTTCCCTTTACCCGAATCGATTCGCCCCCAGGGCCGAATCGATTCGGTCCTGCAGAAATCCCAAGATGGGTTACGGGTTGTTTGAACCCTAAAACCCCAAAATCTCAAATCTTCCATTTTAGCCAACATCAACAACAACTAATTCTCCCAAATCCTTTCTACACCATTAATAACTAATAGTTTATCATCAAATCAAATTAAAACTAAGATTTAAGGGTTAAATCCTCAAAATCAACAAAGAACCCATTTAGGGTTTAAACCTCCAAAACTTAACTACACATGCAATTTATCACATTAAATCACATCTAGCAAGTAAAAACTTTCCTCGAGGTTCAAAGTCTCGGATTCTCTTCCGATAGCAACGATTTGCGGCTCCAATCTTCCATTTTCTCTCTTTTCTCTCCATTTCTCCCAACTCTCTCTTCTCTCTCTCTCTCTCCTTTGGCTTTTCTCACAAATGAAGAAAGAAAAGGGGTGGGGGACTTAAACGGGTCTTAAAACATAATTTCCCTCCTTTAATTGCTAATACACCATTAAAATGACTCGTATCCACTTAATTGAGTCATAACACCCTAAAAGTGCCCGAAACTCCAAAATACAACATGACACTTATTTCGACTATCTCGACTATTCTAAAAACAATCGCACCCCCTATTTTGGCATTCGGAGAAATGTGAACTATTTTTATATTCCAAGATTCATTTTATTTCATTAATTATACTCCAAATTAAATATGAGTCATAACCGTCGTTTTACATATAATGACGCAATATATCGCAATATATTGCCATTTACCTTATCATACGGTAAATAGACAAAACATAGTAAATATTATCCCTTAATATCACGGGAAACAATATTTACTCCAACTTTCCCTATTTTATAGAATTAGTCCATCGGGCAAAATAATATAAAATAGCCGCTCAAAAGCTTGGGTTGTTACATTACCAAGGTTAGACGAACTTGGATTGTTCAGTATTTGGATTTACTAACGTCCTTTTTCCTAGTCATATTGGCGAATCTTGTATCGACGTTAGTTACCTGAGATGACAAAATGTGTTAAGAACCATCCTTGCGTTTAGCCCGTTATAGTGGTTGAATCTCGACATCCATATGACTGCAGTGGATTTCCTACATTTAGCAAACTTCTTGTTCTTGATCTGCCCTAAAGTCGAGCCCATACACGATGTAATTTGGCGAACTTCTTGTTCTTGGTCTGCCTTAAAGTCTAGATCATACATTAAGTGAAATTTGTTATTCATGACCTCTTGAAGGGGTCATACATGAAGTTATGTTATTTATTATGTTTGTGAGAGAAATGTTTGAGATAAGAGAATGTTACATGGTCTTCATTAATGGTAGTACTTCCTTAGGTGTTTTTCATTCCAAGGGTTCTTGAATGGTTCCCTTTTCAATGTTTCAGTTCTATGGATCCCTGGTCAGATAATCGCAGTTATTCTATATGGACAATGCTAATTTGTCTCTAATTTTTTCTCTTTATGGATGACCTTTTTAGCATGTAGCCCCCTCCTTTAGGGTGCTAAGTTTTACTCTTTTTTTTATAAAATTGAGAAGTTTGTTGTTGGTACACGGCCACGCTGAGTGTTGCATGTTCTCTGACTTCCTCTACTAGGTCAAGATCAACCCTTCTCATTAGGTTCCTTTTAGGTCAATCAAAATTGAGAACTCGATGACTGAACAGACTAATTTCTAATTACTGCTATTGTTCCAAATGACGGCATATAAGAGGTTTCTCCTATTGCCTCCATTGGCATCATCATCAAGGTTCTAAAAAACGTGGGGCTTGAAAAGGGTGTGGAAGCCAAGCCTTAAGCCTTAGAAGCCTAGTTGGGCCTTAGGTATAAAAAGGTGTGAAAAGGCATTTAGGAATTTTTTTATATATTTTAACATTTTTAACTATAAAAAGACTATTAAAAATACTAAACTGGTACATACCTTAAAATATGTATAAATATATATAAACTAAAGTACTATTTTTTAAATAATAAAAAAATAAAATAAAAAAAGGTCCGTTTTTTTAGACGAGAGGCAGAGAGATTTGGGATACCATTTGTCTTTGATTATTTTGAATGAGACAATGGGCCGGTTTTTAAAAAAAAAGGTCTTTAAAAGGCGATATCATTTCACTTAAGCATTTTTGTTTTAAAAACAAGTGTTCCTTAAACCTTTTACCAAGAATAAGGCGGAAAAAGCTTAAGGCGGGGAGTTTCGCCCAATCCTCAAGCCAAGCCGCGCCTTTTAGAACACTGATCATCGTATACGCCCATAAAACACTCTAGAGTTCATTAATCCAATTTCCTTTAGCATATTCTAGCCTCTTCCTTATTCAGGCGCGCAAGATTTTATTTATTATTTTTGTCTCCTCGTTGCATTGAGGATGGTTGGGTGAAGAAAATAGTTTTTTGTATTTTAGATTTCACACAACAGTCTTCAAACTCCTGATTATCAAACAGAGTGCCATGATCGGTAATGAAAGCATACAACATCCCAAAACGACAAATAATGTCCTTCCCGATGAATTAGAAGACTTTTTCATACGACATTTCCACCAGTGTTTCAGTTTCCACCCATTTGGTGAATTAGTCTACTGTAACGACCAACTATTTGAACCTTCATCTAGTCTCGGGTAGAGGTCAGACCAAATCTATTCCCCACATCACAAATGGCCAGGTCAATGTGATCGGCACAAGGGAAACTCTCAGACTCTTGTGTATGTTCGCATGCTACTAACATTTTCCACACTTCTACGTATAATTAGTGCAATCTTCCTTCGTGGTTAAACACTAATAGCCCTATGTGGCCACTCGCTTGACCAGTGATCTACCCGCTGAATGTTCTCCACAAGATCCCTTATGTACTTCCTCTATTAGGTCATTGACTTCATTTGGATGGACACACCAGAGCAAGGTTATGATGAAGCCTCTCTGTTACAGAATAACCCTTATGATGACGTATCTGGTTGTCTTATACCAGAGTCTTCTTTCGTCTTTAAGATCTCATGTAACATCCCATTTGAAAAATAAATGAAATCACACAAATCAGAAACAATGACATCATCCATAATATTTTGATCACATACTTTCAGCAAATCGAGGTAATTGATTCAAACACAATTTGGACAAAGAGAATTAACCTGAAAGACAAATTATACATTATTACCCCAATCCATATTTCTTTTTCATCAATCTATAATATCTTTAAGTGGGATTAACTTTCTGTTTGAGTTGGACGTTGGAGATAAAGTATCTTATCCATCCCACTAGGACGCTGTAATGCCTCATCAATTTATTTTTGATTCCGAGTAGTAGCCATTGAAACATCCATCCTTTTTCTAAAACATGTGAAAATACTGTCATTTCATAATGGAATTGATTAATAAACTATTTTAGTGTTGAGTAAACCACTTCAGCATGACAAGGTAACTCTAAGTTTATTTAGAGTTCCTTTTGATATGTAATATACCTTTTCCATTTGAAACTTGTCATGGAACTTCCTTACAACCTCATTAAACCGTGTTGCTTGTATTTGTGTACCCTGAATCATCGAAATCCATTTATGCTATCAGTTTATCATTTACAAGTCATGTTTTTACATCACTAAAGACGCATTTAGGGTTTGTGGAAAATAATTATTGCTTACATCTTCATCAATCAACTCTACATTAAAGACACAACCTTATCCTTTCGCATTACAATAAGTTCGGAGACCACAAACTTGAATAACTAATTATTTAGTTATAAATTAATAAAAGATAGTACAAAATAAACATGTTTGAACTTACTTTCCATTCTACTCATGAAAAATTTATACAACTAATTTGGTAACCAATTCTTACTTTTGATTTAATTTAATACCTATTAATCTCACTCTTAACCTTAATTTATTCCTAGAGCTCTTCATTTTTCACATGAACACTGAATTCCCCTTTAAGTGAGGGATATACAACCTCACATTTTGTTACTATTAAATACTTAAAGTAGTTCAATGATACATGAGATTAACTTTGAAACTAACAAAAGTCCGATAATATCATAATGTATAGTACTTTTCAAAAGGGTTAGCTATAAATGATGCTCACTTCTCATTATTTGTTGGAATTTCATTCATAGTGTAATCAAGAATGCGAACAAGGACCAAGTTCTGATTTTTTTCAAATATCACTTCAGATGACAAACTAGATTGCAAACATGCAACCAATTAATTAATGTAATAAAGGTTTTGATACAAATACTACAGATGCACAATTTTGCATAACCAACACAACATATATTTGCAAGATATAAGTGAATATAGCTAAAGAATAACATCAAATTCAATCAAAGTAGGAGGATATCAATAGTAATAGTATAAAATTTAACATTAAACAACAATGTTATTTTTTATAGCTAAGCATGTTAAAATAGTAGTTATGAGTTTTTTCTGCAAAATCAACACCAAATTCCTTATTGCCCAAAACTTTGATGGTCAAAATTCACACTACATATTCTCTAAGCAAATAATGCGTGGTGAGGCGGGGGCAGACTCATTATTGCAAATCTCATTGCCAAACAATTTATTCATAAATTCATAAATATCAAGCATCTAGATTTGTAATATGGTTATGTGGTTGTGTTTTATAGATATAACACTATGTAATGTGGAGGCTATTTATTAAACATATAAACTTATAAAGCTTAAAATGAACCTTACAATAATAAGGCAAACTTAAGGTTTAGATGTTTAGTAAATATAAAGAACAGTTGTCATGTGACCAAGGCTTAGATACCAAAATGAGTGTGTGGTGAATATGGTTGCATGGAAACTGAAGGACTTGTGACTTTTTAGGCATATTGACTAAAAAAAGCCAATGACAACTATTGACAATTACCTCCGTAAATTAAAATAGCTTTGCCCAAAGTTTGAGCTAGAGAAAGTTATACAAAAATGAAAAATACATTTTCCTTGTACTAGCATTATCAAGAATCTAAACAGATAATGAAATAGAAACTCTAGGTAAAATATAAAGTCGTGAAGATAATGAGACTTACATACATCTATTGCTGGTGGTTTTGACATCTATAACTTGGACAATGATTTCTAGAATATCAGATGAAGAATCTAGAGTTGGGATCAATAGTATGGTGGATATCATATCTTGACTCACTGATTTTTCCATTATATATCTCTTTCTAAATTCTATAAAACTCAAAGAAATGTGTTTATGAAGATCGCCTATAAAAATAAAAGAAATGCGTGGGAAACATAATGAAAGATGAACTTTTCGGTGTTTTTCTTTGTCGTTGCTTGAAAGTCCTCTAATCAAAACTTCAATTACCTACAAAAATTAAACAATACTAGAGTGTAGCGGTAAGTAATAGTATCAATCCACATCAAGGGAGTAAAGTGAGGGAAAAACAATTGTAATTCACTTTTATTTTCTTTTAGGGCTTTTTACTTTTTCTACTTTTTTTTTAGGCTTTTCAATATTAAAACAATTTTTGTGAGATAAAGTGAAATAACACTAACTAAATCAAAGATCTAAACAAGTAACTAAAAAGTGACTAAAAATAATGAATAAAGTCTAACACTGAAATAAGAGAATAAATGAGGAAGTAAATGTGAGAACAATCAAGGAATGAGATTATACCACAATTTCTAGTTAATCTATTTAATTAATTTATTCAAATTAAACTTCCCAAATTAGTACTGAAATTACAAATCAACTCTTGTTGCAAATGTAATTTTAATAATAATCTTTTAGAAAATTAAATTTACAATCCTACAACTAACAAAACGTATATCTAAACATCATCTAACAAATCACCCACTAGGATCGATTTACTAAATTAGTTTAAATCATAAAAATATGATTAGAGTTGAAATTCAAAGAAATAATTTCACATTTTAGAAAAAACTATCTATAGTTCGATTCTAAGATGGAAATTAAGACTAGAATCTCGATTTTCTTTCGAAAATCATTTACCCTCTCTCGAAGCTTAAATTAAAAGTAAGATTGCAAAATTAATCACCAAAGGGAATTTTAATCTAATTAAACTAATTATATACGAATAGCATCAAATTAATGATAATCCCACCCCTTAAAAGGGGGTTTAGACTAACATCATATTAAATATGATAATCAAATATACTAGGCAATTAAAATAAAAGTAGAGAAAAGAACAATCAAATCAAATCTCTTTTAGTGAAATTGAACTCCAACCCTTGAATTTGCACATCATCCATTCAATATGAGCATCCAACAATAATCAATTCAATATAATACTCAATTGAATTACTCACAATTTATCCTCACAAATCTCTAAAAATAAAAATAAAAACTATGTACAAAATATTTCCCTAATTTATTTTCTACTCTAACCTATCTCTCTAACTCTCTCTAAAATTCTCTCTGCAAAATAATTGTCCTCCCAAAATGGTCTTCGACTTCTTTAAAAAGTAGGCACGGAGCTAAGGGCAAATTGGGTATGGATAAAATATAGGTGATCATGGGGTGTGTGCACATGAGGTTTGAGTGGCGTGAAGTCACAAAAATCTGATTTGGGTGAGGGCAATTTTGAGATTAAAGAATGCGCATGTGGGAAGTGGTTGTTTGGGGGTATAATGGGAAATGAGAGTTAAGTGGTTTTAAAGACATGTGGGTATTGGTTATGGTGGAAAGAGGAGAGAGAGCGGGTGAGATAGAAGATGATGGTGGTTGGGTGTCTTTGAGTGTGGAGAGGGTATAGGATACTTGGGTGTGTGGGTGAGTGAGGAGTTTAGGTGTGTGTTAGGGTATATGGTATTTGGGTGTGATTGAATTGTAGGATTTGGGTGTAGGTGAGTTATGTGTGTGTTAATTTATGACCCCATTAAAATAAAAAAATAATAAAAATACACCTAATAAAATATAAACAAATAAAATAAAAATAAAAATAAACTAAACTAAAAAATAAAAATCAACTAAAAACAAAACACACTAAAAAAAATAACATGACACGCAATACAAACTCTAGAAACTAAACACAACACAAATAAAAATTAATAAAATAAAACAAAACAAGAATAAAAATAAACTAACTAAAAACTAAAAAAAATTATAGGAAAACAAATACTCGACGCGCTAACATAAAAAATAAATCCTCTAAAAATAAATAAAATCTATAAAAATAAAACTCAAATAAAAAAATAAAAACTATAAAATAAGCAAAAATAAAACCTAAAGTCCTAACAATATAAAATCTAGCAAAACTAAAAATAAAGACTAAAATTACAAACTAATAAAATTCAACAATAAAAAGAAATTGAAAATAAATTCTAAAAATAAATAAATAAAAGGGGACAAACCAAACACACACGGGATATGGGTGACGATTTGGGCTAAGTTAGGCTAGGCTAGGGTTATGGGATTGGTAATTAGCTCCATGAATTGCATATCTGACTTGATTTATCGCTTTTACATCCGCAAGACACAATTGACCTACAAAATAAACATTAACACGTATAAGACCCAAATTATCGAGAATTAGCAACTAAAATATGTCTATTCTGGGTATAAAATGTACACTTTTGGGTACTTATCACACCACCCCCATACAGAGTATTGCTAGTCCTCAAGCAATAAGAGAGAGAGAAAGAGAAAGATAAGAAACCCAAAGTGTATCACTTTCGCGGGCACTTGCGATTGCACTTAGCATGCGCAACAAGCCTTTAAACCTATAGGTTGCCCTACATGACAAGTTTTGTCCCGTGAGGGTTTGCAGTGAATATACCCACAAAATTCTTATTTGCAAACGACAGTCAATCTCTTATTAGACGTAGAATGATCGCACAATTCATCATGAGAGATATTTGGAGAAATGCAAGATAAAGTGTAGAAAAAGGTTTAGCTAAGTAAATACTCAAGGCACATCCTTCCTAGAAGTCAACGTGTGTGTGTGAATCAGTCAAAACGGGTCGAGTATCATAAGAGTAATTCCTAGATTGCCTCTTCGGAATCAACGCTTGAACTTAAAATATCACTGGATATAGCTCTCTCAAACGAACTCTCAAGACTAGGGTAAGTGTATCACTTTTGTGTGTGAGGAGGTGAGTAAATGTAAGCAAGGTCAAATGTCTCACACACACATAAGAAAGAACGAACATATAGAAAGAAAAGTGATCTCATGAAAGAATGTTAATCACTATAGTGAGAACGTCAAGTTATTCACCACGTTAACTTTTATTTGCCCAACACCTAGGGGAACATAGATGATAATGGGTGAGGGGGAAGTGAAATAGGAAGGATGGAATGAGGTTGATATGATTGATGTTTGATCTATGATGGATGCGATAAAAAGAGTGTTCTATACTTTAGGCACAAATGTCTTTATTACATAAAAACTAACTACGAACTCTCGTTTTCTTTTCTTTTCTCTCTCTATTCTTTTTTTTTTTTTGCTATTTTGCTATTTTTTTTTCTTTTTCTCTCTTTCTTTATACTCTCAATCACTGAAGACATTTCTCATTTGAAAAACACTCTTTTTCTCAAAAATGATGGATGATATGTGATGTTGTGGGGAAATATATGGGAATATGGAAGAGCATGAGAATGTAATGGAAGAGGTGAAGGGTAATTTGTTGGTGTATGGATTAAAATATAGTGATCGGGACAAACTTCAAGACACGCGTTTCTTACAACTCGAAAGTGATGTCGTTCTCAGTGATCAAGCCTAATATTTAGTGGAAAATAATGAGATCATACAACGATTAAAAGTGCGGACCCAAAGAAAGTTGAATCAACTTGTGACTCGGAGATTGCGTAAAACACTCTGAAAGGGTGAAAGGCACAAATCTCACAAGCTAAAGTCTCTACTAGTGATCTTTAAGGTTCTCTTGGGAATTATAGTACTCTTCAACTCTAAACCGTGTGATGTGATAAGTCCGCAAATTTGTGTTGAGTCTAGAAATTCATAGTGAAAAATGCCTAGTTATGTATTACATAAGCTATTTAGAAAAAATAAATACTCTAGCTTGATTCCTAGACTTAAAATATGGATGATAGAATATTCACGTCAATGAGTGAGATGAAAGAAACTGCACGAAATTTAAAAAATCATGTTTAAAAATAAAAAAAATTCAAAAGAGGTGCATTTTGATAAAATTCCCCACCCCCAAACAAAAAGGAACATCGTCCTCGATGTTAAGTAAAATGATTTTTAAAATTCAGAGCATAAGGTAGGAAAGAGATTACCAGAATCAATCGCTAATAAAATGGACAGATGTATCCAAGATGAAACCTGAAGAAAAATTGAGATAAAAAATGGTGTACAAGTCTAAAAATATGTAAAGCATTGGGTGGTGTGAAACACCACCCCCAAACAGGGTGAGACTCATACAAGAAATGGAGGGCTGCTTCCCGGTAGAGCTAAGTTTAATGTCTTCATCCAGACCGAAGTAATCTCACCCTAAAGATAAGATCTATGAAAACGCGGGGTGGTAGAAAAATGGGGTGATGTGAATCACCCCCAAATAAGACTGAAGCGTCAGTCCTGTTGGATAAAGGCCAAAAATGGTCAATGCACTTGTTTGGCAAAGTGCATCACAGATGCAAAGCATCGGTGGACTATGGGCGGGTGGGTATCAGGTTAAGGGTGAGAAAGGCATGGGTGATTAAGCATCGATCACGGGCCTTATTGAGCCGAAAGGTGAGGGAAACAAGGGCCCTATAAGCATGGTGCTTAAGTTGGTGAGGGAGGCAAAATGGTGTAAAATTAGTGATGGGGTGGATCTTATAGAAAGAACATGACCGTTCTATCAATGGGCGATGATAATGGTCGTGTCATGACACGCCAGGGAGCTATTGAGGGAAAAAAACACCACAAGAGAGTGGCGGGCATAAAATAACAAGCTCGGTATCACGAAAGTGGAGAGTAGCACCATAACTCTCGTGGATAGTGGAGGATGTTTCAGGTGAGGATCTAAAAATGTAGATGGAAACATGAAATGGGTACAATCAAGATCCAAACCAGGTTATGGGGTGGAACGAATAATGGGTGGACCGGGTGGGATAAATGGTGGATCGGGTGGGATAAATGGTGGAGGAGGATGATCCAACTCAAGAGTAGGTGACACACACTCCTCATGAGGCGCAAAGTGATCCTCAAGGGCACTCACAGGAGGAATTGTGGTATCTAAAGATGGAGTGGTCAACTTCTGGACAAGATTATCACCAAGTAATATGGTGGGTGGGTCAAACAAGGCACCAAGATCGGAGATAGAGGAATCATTAGATATATCAGGCTCAAAGGGGGCCATGTATGGTGGAACAGGATCCGTATCCGGAGAGGTAGAAACCATCTCGGATTCAATCTCGAGAAAATGGTGATCACTCATAGCCGGAGCTAACCTAGAATGAAGTGGTTCCATGAGAACACACACAGTAGGTTCAATGGGTGTAGACTCGGGCATATGTTTGGATTCGTCAGGAAAGGGAATGTGAACCTCAATCGTGGGTTCATTTGGATATGACGGGACTTGATCAGGATCACTAAGGAAAGGTAAGGCAACACAATTGTCAACTTTAGGCCCAGACCATGGAGTGGTGTCAACATTGTGATTCTCGGGAGGATAGGGTTGGTCACACTCAAAGTTAGTGGCACAAGACGACACATTATCACTCCACGTGGGGGCAACAATGGGTTGACTTTGGGCGAAGTTCGACTCTCGCTCACACTCAATTTCATTAAATCTTTGTTCAAGCCATTGGAGGGATTCATTTTGAATTTGAGTGACTTGATCTTGCTCGAGTATGAACTTTTGTAAGAGGCTTTCGAGAGCGGAGGTGGAGGATGGTGGTGAAGTGATGGGTGGGGACAGTGGTGGTGGATGACACAACTCACTATTATCATGGCAATATAGAGAATACTCATAGGAAGTGTGGGGAACGGGGTCAAGTGGTCATACACGGGAGAAGCATCTCCATGAGAGACAAAAGGTTGATAATCGTTGGGTGCGTAGTGAGGGAACTGATCGGGATAAAGTGAACTTGGTTGCCATGACGACTGTGGGAACATGTGAGGATCCATAACATCGGGTTGGGATTTGTATTACGTGGGAGGGTGATTAAGCCTCCACGAATAACAGGGGTACTCACACAACTCGTGATTAGATACATCGGGATAGTAGGCCAAGGTGGGTTACGGAACACTGTCATATGGATACACTTGGTCCATAGTGGGTTCAGATGGATAAGGAAGATATGGGCACTCATGGGACAAGTGATCGGCGTGAAAACAATGGGTGCACGAAAAAACATGTGACGTGTTGACACCCATCAACGAAGGCGATGAAATATGAGGTGCGTATGCATGAGTCTCAACGACGTGTGTTTGAGAGTTAAAACCACTAAGTAAAAGGGAGAGGTGGGGCTTGGGCTCAACTTCAAACATGCTATGAGAGAATGAGAAATGGTCAAAGTAATCCCGTAAAGGATGTTCTTCGGCCATGAGGAGAAAAATATATTTTTTGAATTTTTTTCAAAAGGAAAGAAAATATTTTTGGATTTTTATAAAATAAAAGGAAGAAAATATTTTTGGATTTTTTTTTGGAAAAAAAAGGAAGAAAATATTTTTGGAATTTTTTTGGAAGAAAAGATCGGGATAAATATGGACTCTTAGAATTGGACGAACTAACTAAAACAAACTACCGAAAAATTGAATTGGACACACACACATCAAGGATAAATCCTAACTAACACATAGCGAATTTTTATCTTTAAATTTAGGTGAGAGGGTAGTCAAATTTTAATGAAGTCCGCGGGCGATAAAAATCATGGAATTTATCTTTGTGATCGCCTCTGCTAAAATGTTCTCCTAGTGGACTACCTAGTTGATTGATTTTAAATTTAATGATAGCTAGGGTAGCACACCATTGGTAAGCGAGTGAGTCGGGTGATGAAATCCCTTCTCATGAATGATCGGGTGTAGGTCTTAGTAATTTAATTCACCACACCATTCGAAAATAAATGAGAGAATAAAATCACACAAGAGCATGTAGTCACACAGAAAAATTGACTCGCTGACAGGAGAGGCGCGAGGGTTTAGAAATGTACCTCCCACGATTTTTATGCCTTAGGGTGGTGAAAATTTTGAGTCGACCGGGGGGGGATCACGCAAATCTCAGTCAGCCCCAGGATTCCTACCCACCCAAAGTACAGAGGCTTATAAATTCTCTCCTTGGACTCCCTCTCTCTACCTTGTCCGGTTTCCCTATCACGCTTTTCTTCAATTATTACAAATTTAAATAAAAAATAAATGGTGTCTCTATGCACCGCAATACAGGCAAGGATAAAATAAACCTAATACAAGCCTTCTAAAATAAAGAAAAATGGTACTTAAAAGCAACAAAGTGCAAAAAATAAATGAACTACAAGATGAAATCCGCTCCAAGTGCTTCACGCTCCCAAGAATGGCAACAGCGCCATTTGATAGACGAACTTTTAGGTGTTTTTCGTTGTCGTTGCTTGAAAGTCCTCTAATCAAAACCTCAATTACCTACAAAAATTAAACAATACTAGAGTGTAGAGGTAAGTAAGGGTATCAATCCACATCAAGGGGGTAAAGCTAGGGGAAAACTATTGTAATTCAATTTAATTTTCTTTTTGGGCTTTTTACATTTTTTATTTTTTTTTAGCTTTTTCAATATTAAAACAATTTTTGTGAGATGAAGTGAAATTAACACTAACTAAATCAAAGATCTAAACAAGTAACTAAAAAGTGACTAAAAATAATGAACAAAGTCTAACAATAAAATAAGAGAATAAGTGAGGAAGTAAATGTGAGAACAATCAAGGAATGAGATTATACCGCAATTTCTAGTTAATCTATTTAATTAATTTATTCAAATTAAACTTTCCAAATTAGTATTGAAATTACAAATCAACTCTCGTTGCAAATATAATTTTAATAATAATATTTTAGAGAATTAAATTTACAATCCTACAACTCACAAAAACATAGATATAAACACCATCTAACAAATCACCCGCTAGGATCGATTTACCAAATTAGTTTAAATCATAAAAATATGATTAGAGTTGAAATTTTAAAAAATAATTTCACATTTTAGAAAAACCTATCTCTAGTTCGATTCTAAGATGGAAATGAAGACTAGAATCTCAATTTTCTCTCGAAAATCATTTACCCTCTCTCGAGGCGTAAATTAAAAGTAATATTGCAAAATTAATCATCAAAGGGAATTTTAATCTAATTAAACTAATTAAATTCGAATAACATCAAATTAATTGATAATCCCACCCCTTGAAAGGGGATTTAGACCAACATCATATTAAACATAATAATAAAATAAACTAGGCAATTAAAATAAAAGTAGAGAAAAGAACAATCAAACAAAATCTCTTTGAGTGAAATTGAACTCCAATCCTCGAATTTGCACATCATCCATTCAATATGAGCATCCAACAATAATCAATTCAATATAATACTCAATTGAATTACTCACAATTTATTCTCACAAATCTCTAAAAATAAAAATAAAAACTATTTACAAAATATTTTCCTAATTTATTTTCTACTCTAACCTATCTCTCTAACTCTCTCTAGAATTCTCTCTACAAAATAATTGTCCTCCCAAAATGATCTTCATCTTCTTTAAATAGTAGGCATGGAGCTAAGGGAAAATTGAGTATGGATAAAATGTGGGTGATCATGGGGTGTGTGTACATGAGGTTTGAGAGGTATGAGGTCACAAAAATCTGATTTGGGTGAGGGCAATTTGGGGATTAAAGAAGGTGCATGTGGGAAGTGGTTGTTTCGGGGTATAATGGGAAAAGAGAGTTAAGTGGTTTTAAAGACATGTGGGCATCGGTTATGGAGGAAAGAGGAGAGAGAGTAGGTGAGGTAGAAGATGATGGTGGTTGGGTGTCTTTGAGTGTGGAGAGGGTATAGGATTGTTGGGTGTGGGTGAGTGAGTAGTTTAGGTGTGTGTTAGGGTGTATGGTATTCGGGTGTGAGTGAGTTGTAGGATTTTGGTGTAGGTGAGTTATGTGTGTGTTAATTTGTGACCCCATTAAAATAAAAAATAATAAAAATACACCTAATAAAATAAAAATAAAAATAAACTAAACTAAAAAATAAAAATCAACTAAAAATAAAACACACTAAAAAAAATAACATGACACACAATACAAACTCTAGAAACTAAACCCGACACAAATAAAAATTAATAAAATAAAACAAAACAAGAATAAAAATAAACTAACTAAAAACGAAAAAAAAAAAGAAAATTAAAGGAAAACAAATACTCGACGCGCTAACATAAAAAATAAATCCTCTAAAAATAAAATCTATAAAAAATAAAATTCAAATAAAAAATAAAAACTATAAAAGAAGTAAAAATAAAACCTAAAGCCCTAAACATATCAAATCTAGCAAAACTAAAAATAAAGACTAAAATTACAAACTAATAAAAATCAGCAATAAAAAGAAATTCTAAATAAATTCTAAAAAAATTAAATAAAATGGGAAAAACCAAACACACACTGAACATGGGTGACGATTTGGGCTAAGTTAGGCTAGGCTAGGGTTATGGTATTGGTAATTAGCTCCATGAATTGCATATCTGACTTGATTTATCGCTTTTACATCCGCAAGACATAATTGACCTACAAAATAAATATTAACGCGCATAAGACCCAAATTATCGAGAATTAGCAACTAAAATACGTTTATTCTGGATAGGTCTATTCTGGGTATAAAATGTAGACTTTGGGGTGCTTATCATATAATCCCTTTGTTTATCAAAGAAAATGAATCAAGAGCCTAGACCCATGAAATGTGCTCATGAAAATTATCGCAGGTAAATATTACTCGATTTAAAATGTAAACCAAACTGTAATTTATCGATGGGTGAACATGCTCAACAAATTCTACATGATCACATACCCAGAAGTGTAAATGAAGTTGTTCCATTGCCCACTTCTTCATCATGTGTGAAGCTTAATTCAATCATGAACTGCCACCACATATAAAAAAAGGTAAGAATCAATAATGTTCAAAACACAAAAATCACCGAAGAGTAAAAAAAATCATATTGAAAAGATTATGCCATTGTAAGATTTGATATTATCTAAACCGCAAAGAAAGATTTTAGTGAATTTTTAAAAAAAAACTTATTTTTAATGTTATTTGGGTTTCATTTTGTAGGTTTTAATTCTTTTTAACAAAGAGTAATTCTTCAAGCTTTGAAAAAAATAGTTTTTATCCCCTTTTAAAAAATCATTGTTTTTTAACTATTTGGGGTACATTTTGAAGGTTTTAACTCTTATTAACTAAAGAGACTAATTTTTAACTTGGGAAAAAAATATTTTAAAACTGTTACAAATTAAAAAATAGTTTTTATCCCATTTTTTTAAAATATATATTTTTTAAGAAACTCGTTATTTTTTAAGAAACTTATTATTTTTAATTGGTTGGACTAAATTTTAGAGGTTTTAACTCTTATTGGAAAAGAGAGTAATTCTTAAACTTTGAAAAAAAAAGTTTTAAATTGTTTTAAAATTAAAAAAAAAAATGGTTTTTGACCTCGATAGTCTCTAAACTATTAGTGCTGTAAACTTTAACGAGAAAATTAATGGAAGAACTGAATTGTCAAATTATTAGTTTAGGGATTAAATTAGTTAAACTTATATAATTTAGGTCCATAGGGTTGTTTACTCTAAGAATAATGAATACAACATTTCTCCTTAAAAAACACTCTTTACATATTCTGTAAATTCTAACCACATAACACACTCTCTAACTTTTCCCGCATTTATGTGTTGTCCGACCTCCTCCCATGGTGAATTTCTTTGCATGTATATATGAGTTAGAGGGTGAGAGAGTGGGAATGTGGGAGATGAAGAGTGGGCGACATCTCAGTTTTTTGGAGAGAGGATGGGTTATTGGTTTAAAAAAAAGGGAACACCACCTGTGCAGACACATATATACAGTGGCAGAGGCAGGAATATATTTTGGGTGGGGCACAAACCGTTGACGGGGGTTCGGGGACGGTAGGCCCCGAAAAATATATTAGGATTATTTTTATGTCTTACAAATATTTGATTGATAATTTGTATTTTAGACAATTATAGCTCAAATAAAACATTTTCTCTTTGAATGGGAGAACCTTTTGCTTTTTAACCGATACATCACGAGTTTCGTAAATCAACACTGCAAATGGCTCTGCCACTCACAAAACATTAAATCATTAAATAAATACACAAATTGCAAGTTTAAATAAAATGTAAGACTTAATAAAAGTACATGAATTGCTTCAATCCAATCAAAGAAAAAATGTTCGATGTAGAAATATTTTATCATAGCTGAAACAAAAATAATTTCTTAATTTTTATTATTTCACATTTATCATGATGTCCAAATTTAAAAATATCATTACACTAAAATTTAGGATAAATACCTCAATAGAGACCAGACAAGCAAATCTCAATCCAAAAATTATTCCAAATAACAATTCAACACTTCAAGTTGCAAAATCCTAAACAACAACCTAAATAAATTAACTCAAAATTTATATATAATATCAAAGCCCTAAAATAAATAGCAACAAAATTAATTTCAACCTAAACCTAAATAACAACAAAATTAATTCAAACCCTAATCTAAGCAATAAAAAAATTATTCCAAGTAAGTACTCAAATTTAATGTCAATATTCTATGTCATTCTATTAATTAGTAAAAAAATTGATAAAATTTTACATTAAGTCAAAAAAAAAAAGATAACATAAAATGTACAATAAACAATCCTTTAAAAGCTAAATGTATAAAAATATTACATTGCAAGTTCCAGATAAAATGTGTGAGAATCCTTCACTGAGAGAGGGTCGAGAGTCTAGAGATGTTGTGAGGAAAAGGGTTTGGAAGCTCTCATTTATTTAAAGTGAAAAGAGAGAGAAAGTGAAATTAGAAAAATGTCATTGAATATGAGAAGATGCCAAGTGGGGAAAGTGGGAATGGGAAGTGAGAATTGCGTGTCTTAAAAAATTCGGGTGTTTCAATTTTGAAGGTAGAAATTACATCATTGTACACTGAACTTAAAAATTAAAAATATATACATTTATATTTTATAAATATTCTTTTTAAAATGCTGGGGGTAGGCACTTGTCCACCTTAAGTGCAAAGGAGCTCCGCTCTACATATATACAGTCGTGTGTGTTTGTGAATTAGGCCGAGTGGGGGATAGCCTGCTGGGTATGAGTTTATGGTTTGGGGCAAACACGAGGTGGTGAGGATGTTGCCTTGTAACAATTTAGATGGGGAGTAGGGTAGTGTGGTGTTTTTAGTGAGTTTTGTTTAGGTAAATGTGAGGAGAGAGGTGGTTGGAATGATGGGTTTTGTGTGTGTGTTTTATTTTATAGTTATCATGGTTTTAGGAAAGGGGAAGAGTGATGTGGAGGGGTGTTTTGGTAGGTTAATGAATGGGTACGAGCGTGCTGTATGTTGGTGTTGGCAAATGGGTTTTGTTGGGGGGTTTGATGAGTGTTTGGTATATGCCATTTGTGTGTACTTTTATATAATATACTAGGTTTGTATACGTGCATTGCACATGCAATGGAATTCAGGTATTCAATTTAAGCATTAAAAGTATGGAACAAATCATTACAAGTATGAAGATCCATTAACACCTCAGAAATCCATACCAATGGTTTGCTCTATTGGTGAAAACATTAAAATTACTATAAGCAAAATTCATGAGAAGCTGAATAGAAATACAGTTTGAACATGATTTAAGTCCACAACATAAGTATGAGGTAAGTCTTAAAAAACCCAGAATATAGAAGATGAACAAAATGAAAAATTATAAAGAGTGTGAAAGTTTAGATGAATGAAAATATCATTTTTTTTCTTTTGACGCTTAATACTTTCGCATGTTTCAGTGACTTCTTATACTTTTTGTGCGACAAACTGTCAAAGCTCGTGATCGGAATCTCTTAATGCTTTGCATTTGATATAGAACATGAACACTTTTTCAATGAAAATATATAGCCATCGAATGTATTCTGAATGCATAATACCTTGTGGTTTATGCCCAATCAACTCTGAAGCTCGTTGCTAGTGTTGTGAAAGTAGGGTTAAAAGTAGCAAATGTTGTTGTGGTTAGGCTGCAAGGAGGGTAAATGATGAAAAACTTTCCCTTGAACTCAAAATGTGTTTACACTGCATCTTGAGGACACGATTTGTTTAGAGTAGCTCCAAATGAAGAAATGATAAGATGATGTTATCTTCTTTGATGTTAGTAAGAAATTATCTCGATTCAGTAGAATTGGATGTGAATAACTCAAATGAAACCTCGGGGGAAAATGTTTCCCAAGGGATATCTGACCTTTTTGGCAGCAAAATATGGGTGGTTCATACTGAAATCTTTTGGCATTATAGTGCCAGCAATTGGGCGTACTTTCAAGTTCGAGAAATGGAGAGCAATGGTTTCTCCTATTAAAAGAGATAAATTATAATATTCAAAACCAAGTAGGTGATTCGTACTTAATTTAGTAATTCATTAACTCTTAATGGATTTATGTTTCAGTAACTTTGGTATTGGTATGAATTTTACCGAGCTCGAAGTAAGCAAGGAACTCGTTGTCTGTTCCTTAGACTGCCTTTATTAGCAGCATGTTGGGACATCAAAATGGACCGCATATGTAACAATTTAAGAAAGTACGTGTCAGAAACTATATATATGTAGTACGCTTATTAATATGTCGTTAATGCGATAAAAAAAATTTAAAATCTATAACTGGCAACAAATGGGAGAATAGGGAATATAAACGTGTGATACTAAATGTAAAACTTTTTAAGGTGGTGTTATACATAAATTTCTGTAATGCATCAGATGGAATTTAAATTATTTTATACCATATAAATGTTAGAAACATGCGAAAGTAGCATTCCTATGCACAGAATAAATCAAATATATACACTTTAACACCTGAACAATTTAAATAATGATCTTAGCATTTCAGTATAGGGACTAAGTTAAAAAAAAATTACAAGGTCGGTCTTTATTTTATAAAATTTTCGAAAATGAGAGTTTTTTCCCAAAACTCCACCTAAAATTACAAAAAATTGGCTAATTAACTTGAGATCTTTTCATCACTTTCAGGCTCTAAGAATAAAATTGAACTAATATATAAGTGATTCAAGACGATGAACGCAATCTCGAAGGAGAAAAAAAATCCAACAATCAATAACACTTAAAATAATTTTACAAATAAACAAAACCAATTATATTCATTCATAATACGAATCATCACACCCCTCTCTCTAAAATATGTTCAAAAATCCTAAATTTGTTATTACTTAAATATATATCATAATAAATAACTCTAAGATTTCAGACTTAAAATAAAACTGAAATACCTAGAGTGAACTCGAAATCTAATAAAAATGTCAAAAATCATCACCCGTGTCATTTGGTTATCAAAAGCTGAAGACAATAGCAACATCGATGATTTCTTGATGAATTTGCAATGCTACATTCTATGATGAATCATTAAACAATCCAAATTTTTATTTATGTATATCTGGTGATAAATCATTAAATATTCGATTACGTATTCGGTGACGAATCACTAAGTATTATCATCATTTTCGGCGTTTTATCACCCAAAAACCTGAGTAATGATTTTTACAATTTCGATTTTAGCTTATGGGTTAAAATTCATTTTCTTCATGTTATAGATCAAAAATCTAATTAAAACTTATATATAATGCTCATCATATTAGAAGTAACAAATTTTTATAATTGGTTAATCGTGTTTGGTGACTTTTTCAAAAGATAAGGAGAGAAAGAGATTTTGGGGATGATTTTTCGTCATAATGGTGGGGTTGCGTGAGGGTTGGGGTTAGAGTGGTAGCAGTGATGGGGTTAAGATAAATGTTTTGGGTTTAAGATTTTTCAGAGAAATTTTATTAGGGGTTGAAAATTAAATTTAAAGAAATTTTTTAGGTTTGATTTCTATTTTTAAAATGTTAAGTAATGGATAAGTTATGTGGAACCATTATCTAAGAGGTATTTGTTAGGTATCGTGCGGAAGATACAAAAACATATCGTGCTTTAACACTAACCTATATGTAACACCCCGTGTTTTTATTAATTAATTTAATTAATTAATTGGAATTTTCGGGAAAAAAATAAATTTTTGAATTTAATATTTTTTTATTGGCTAAATATGTTGATTATGATTTTAGAAGAATAAAACTTCAAGCGGAATTTAAATCGGAATTAAAATGGATTTTATATGATTTTTTGAAATATTTGTCCCTTATATTTTTTAAGCAAAACTGTCAGTTTTTTGGGCGATCGATCGATCGACGCCTGGGCATCGATCGATCGATGCCTTTAGAAAACGTGCGCTGAAGTCGTTTTTTAATTAGAGTTTGTGTAGGATTAGGACTCCTAATCACTATATAACCTTGTTAATCCGTAGGGGGACTTCTCATAATCACTTTTTCTCCAGTTTTTCACCAGAGAACACTTCCAAATATTTTTCCTCTCACTAATAATCATCAACCTTCAACAAAATCAAGTTTTTGTCACAAATTTTGGCACAAGTTTTTGAAGGCTTAATTGGGGTTTAATCAAGATTGTTCAAGAACACTCTTTTGCTAATTTTTCGAGAGGAATTCAGATTTCTAATCAGATTTTCAACACGATCTTCACAGGCATGAATACTCTATTCTTTTCCTTTAGTATTATGCGTTTTAAGTGTTGCCTAAACACTTAATTACATGTTTTCTTAAAAATAATTAGTAACTTAATTAGAAAAAGTGGACACTAATTATGGGGCTGTTTTTATAAAATCTTTTAATCTGAATAATATTGAAAACCCTTTGGGTACGTAGGATTCATGAGTGATTTTGGGTTTTATTGGTGTAGGTTGCATGTAGAAAAACCCTAGTTTTAAAATAAATAACTTTTGGGTGCGTATAACTCATGTAATACATGTAGAGATAACGAAATTTGGGTTTTGATGTATATATGATGAAAACTTGATATATTTAATTTAAAATAATTAAATGAGATCATTTGGGTATTGTTGACGTTGTGATAATTTAATTAAAGGTTTAATTGAATTGGACTATCATGCGTAGTTTTATACGTTGATTAATTATGCTTATTTGTGTGACTTTTTGGTATTATTATATAACCTTTGTGATGACGGGTTGTTGGGTAATTTTGCTCTCCCTATACTTTAGGATGCCTTCTAGGTATGGGACTAGCGGGTAGACCTTTATGATTTACACCTTCTAGGTATGGGACTAGTGAGGTAGATTATTGCGTTTTTATCATCTTGAGGGTGGGATGATTTTTTATTACTTTATCGTCGTTACGGTAATCTAAGTACGAGACTAAGTTAAGATTTATGTTAGAAAATCCTCCTATACGTAGGTTAGGACGTATTGATAACTTGGGGACCCTTAAGTATGGGACTAAGGAGTATTTTGAGGATCTCGCATCGATTAAAAGGGTGGGGTGATTATAAATTGAGAAATTGAGAATTAATGCCAAAGATAAAAACAGGTATTAAAATTTGTGGCGACATAATGTGTCGAGGCCGGCAGTTTAAACGGGCCAGAGGGCGATTTATGTCGTGTCGTGTGTGGAACCTTGTCATTTATCGGGGCCGACAGTTTAAACGGGTCAGAGGGCGATTGACAAGGGGAAGTGTGACACTTTAATAAAAAAGTGAGAACTATAATAAAAGCTAGTTAATTTAATTAAATTAACATCGTGGGACTTGGGAATTTAAAATTTTATTGGTGTGCCTTTATAAATGGGATTTATGTGGGTAGTTAGTGATTTATAATTATTGCGTTTAATTATCCCGTTTAATTTAAAATATTCTATTGTGATATTTATTGCGTATATTGCTATTGTCTGGATTCAAGGATCCTATTTGAGGGGAGTAGTGTGTATTCTTGCTCGGGAATTTGGCTCTGACCCATGCGTTGACTAATCTTTTTCAGGATTAGAATTGGAGAAGCTACATAATTAAGTTTATCGGAGTTATCATTTGGAGGTGCAGCTGGAGTTATTCATTTTAAGGCATAGTTTAGTTAGAATTTCTTTTCCAGTCGTATTTAATTATGAGACTTCATTGGAGTTTTATTGGGCCATTCAGTTCCAAAGTTGTTTGGAGGATTTATTTTGGGATTATTTCAGATTTTATTTAATCATTATTGGAGAATGGATTTTTGGAGTTAGCACATGATGGATCTTTTATTGCTTAGTTGTTTATGAGCATTTGAGTTTGATTCAATCTTGTATCTTATGGACTGGTTTATTTATGTCTCGTATCTGTCTCATGCTAAGATTGGTATTTTATTTACTCATGCCCGGCTTACTTTTGGTGGCGGCCGACGCCAGAATTAGGCGGGGTGTGACAGATGGTATCAGAGCATGGTCTTAGGTCTCGTAGGTTATGAGTCCGTTTAGGTTTCGCGTTGCCGATCTTTGATTCCCTTTATTGATTCGTACTTCTTAAAGTAGAGGGTCTAGCATACGTGTTAGATGTGTTTCATGGAGATGTGAAGTTTTGAGTTAAGGATATTGTAGGCATTGAGTTTAGAATTAGTAAGGTTGATGTGGGGATCCTTAGAATGGATTATGGAGATAATAATTATTTTTGGAGATTTTAGTGCAGATGTTAGGTATCGTATGTATCGATTTTTGATGTTGGGATTTAATTTGAGGAAGTTAGCATTTTGATGACTTTCGGATATAGGATCGAGTGGGGGATTTGTGAGAGCATGCGGTGCGCCGTTATTTTCATAGTTATGTGTATGTATATAGGCAATATATATTATTTTGTTGCTCGTAGGGTAGGTGCGCGTAGAATTGGGTGTATGGACGCCCGATTATGGCATTCGACGGGGAGGCATATGTGAGCCATATTTTCTTTTGCAAGATTTACACGATGTGTATGCTTCGTCTAATTTCGAGGACGAAATTCTTTGCTAGTGGGGAAGTATGTAACACCCCGTGTTTTTATTAATTAATTTAATTAATTAATTGGAATTTTTGGAAAAAAATAATATTTTGAATTTAATAATTTTTATTGGCTAAATATGTTGATTATGATTTTAGAAGAATAAAACTTCAAGCGGAATTGAAATTGGAATTAAAATGGATTTTATATGATTTTTTGAAATATTTGTCCCTTATATTTTTTAAGCAAACTGTCAGTTTTTCTGGGAGATCGATCGATCGACGCCTGGGCATCGATCGATCGATGCCTTCAGAAAACGTGCGCTGAAGTTGTTTTTTAATTAGAGTTTGTGTAGGATTAGAACTCCTAATCACTATATAACCTTGTTAATCCGTAGGGGGACTTCTCATAATCACTTTTTCTCCAGTTTTTCACCAGAGAACACTTCCAAATATTTTTCCTCTCACTCATAATCATCAACCTTCAACAAAATCAAGTTTTTATCACAAGTTTTGGCACAAGTTTATGAAGGCTTAATTGGGGTTTAATCAAGATCGTTCAAGAACACTCTTTTGCTAATTTTTCGAGAAGAATCCAGATTTCTAATCAGATTTTCAACACGATCTTCACAGGCATGAATACTCTATTCTTTTCCTTTAGTATTATGCGTTTTAAGTGTCGCCTAAACACTTAATTAAATGTTTTCTTAAAAATAATTAGTAACTTAATTAGAAAAAGTGGACACTAATTATGGGGTTGTTTTTATAAAATCTTTTAATCTGAATAATATTGAAAACCCTTTGGGTACGTAGGATTCATGAGTGATTTTGGGTTTTATTGGTGTAGGTTGCATGTAGAAAAACCCTAGTTTTAAAATAAATAACTTTTGGGTGCGTATAACTCATGTAATACATGTAGAGATAACGAAATTTGGGTTTTGATGTATATATGATGCAAACTTGGTATATTTAATTTAAAATAATTAAATGAGATTATTTGGGTATTGTTGACGTTGTGATAATTTAATTAAAGGTTTAATTGAATTGGACTATCATGTGTAGTTTTATACGTTGATTAATTATGCTTATTTGTGTGACTTTTTGGTATTATTATTTTGCCTTTGTGACGACGGGTTGTTGGGTAATTTTTCTCTCCCTATACTTTAAGATGCCTTCTAGGTATGGGACTAGTGAGGGTAGATTATTGCGTTTTTATCATCTTCAGGGTGGGCTATTTTTTATTACTTTATCGTCGTTACGGTAGTCTAAGTATGAGACTAAGTTAAGATTTATGTTAGAAAATCCTTTTATACATAGGTTAGGACGTATTGATAACTTGGGGACCCTTAGGTATGGGACTAAGGGGTATTTTGAGGATTTCACATCGATTAAAAGGGTGGGGTGATTATAAATTGAGAATTAATGCCTAAGATAAAAACGGGTATTAAAATTTGTGGCGACATAATGTGTCGCGGTCGACAGTTTAAACGGGTCAGAGGGCGATTTATGTCATGTCGTGTGTGAAACACTGTCATGTGTCGGGGCCGACAGTTTAAACGGGTCAGAGGGCGATTGACAAGGGGAAATGTGACACTTTAATAAAAAAGTGAGAACTATAATAAAAGCTGGTTAATTTAATTAAATTAACATCGTGGGACTTGAAAATTTAAAATTTTATTGGTGTCCCTTTATAAATGGGATTTCTGTGGGTAGTTAGTGATTTATAATTATCGCGTTTAATTATCCCGTTTAATTTAAAATATTCTATTGTGATATTTATTGCGTATAATGCTACTGTCTGGATTCAAGGATCCTATTTGAGGAGAGTAGTGTGTATTCTTGCTCGGGGCTTTGGCTCTGACCCATGCATTGACTAATCTTTTTCAGGATTAGAATTGGAGAAGCTGCATAAGTTTATCGAAGTTATCATTTGGAGGTGCAGCTGGAGTTATTCATTTTATGCCATAGTTTAGTTAGACTTTCTTTTCTAGTTGTATTTAATTATGAGACTTCATTGGACTTTTATTGGGCCATTCGGTTCCAAAGTTGTTTAGAGGATTTATTTTGGGATTATTTCAGATTTTATTTAATCATAATTGGAGAATGGATTATTGGAGTTAGCATGTGATGAATCTTTTATCGCTTAGTTGTTTATGAGCATTTGAGTTTGATTCAATTATGTATCTGAACTGGTTTATTTATGTCTCATATCTGTCTCATGCTAAGAATGGTATTTTATTTACTCACGCCCGGCTTAGTTTTGGTGGCGGCCGAAGCCAAAATTAGGCGGGGTGTGACACTATAATGAGTATAATTATAAGTGATTAATTTGATGAATGTGGTGTAGTCATTATGAAGTAGTGTTTGGTTAGGAGTGGGTTTTGACAAATAACCAACTATAAACGTAAGGGAAAATATAGCACAACATAATGCTTCACATGTCCCAAATTAATAGTCGTGGTTTCTTTTTTAGTTCATCACAAATTAATAGTCGTGTTTTTAAATATAGTATACAAAAATAGATGAGATTACAAATCACTCAAATCATACAGGTAAGAGAATAATGATCAACGTGCATGACTTGCATTCAAATGTATTTAAAAATTTTACGAGAATAAATTTGAATAATAAAAATAATTCTTAAAATGTTTGCCATTCAATCTGTATTTCACTTGATGGAGGTGATATAGTCATTTTTAAGGTGGTTCAAAACCATTCATCTCACTTAACATAAATTGGTGCACACGTGCATGCCGCGTGTGATCTTTGTGTAATTGAATGTGTGTGAGGTGTATCAAAGAAGGTGAGATACGAATAATTTGATAAATGTAATTATTAGAAGGAAATAAAGGACAAATATTTTTTTAACATATGTCATTACAAAACTTGCTTTGAAATTTCAAGGAACGCTGAAACTAACAAAAAATTGAAAGCGTCATCCTTATGAATTCCAAAAGTAAAGTTCAAAAGAAGAAGGCTCCGACAATTTGAACAAATAGTATGAACTCTAGAACATCACTCATACCCTAATTTTGGCAAAATAAAACTTATAACTCAATTCGAACTCCAAAATAATAGGAAAATTACTTTTTAAAACTCGAGGACAATGAAACACATGACACCATTCTTAAATAAAACAAAAAACACTTAACATGTGAATCACGCCACCAATTCACTCACGAAGAGCTGTAAAAATAATCTTGCCTAGTGATATAAAGTGACTAAATACTAAAAGAAAAAAGAAAATAACTGAACCCTAAACTAAAGTGGGGGTATTAAATAGTATAATATGTAATTAGTTACAATAGTCAAAACCTGACACTATCCAACCAGAAAAAGAAAATCTCACGTGCATAGCTAATTTAAATCAACCCAGCTTATCTTCATTAACAAATATATTTTATATTTCCTTACTTTATTGGGTTAATTCTTCATTTAAGTCATATTTATTAATCATCTACAAAGTGAAGATATTTTATAATTAAGCATCTTTATTGAAGTTTCTAGATCATTCACATATGGCAAAAATTAATGCTTTAGATGTTAGAACTATAACCCCCTTCATGTACCTTACCATCTATTCATTATCACAAGCATAAACTATCCTACTACAACACTCCTTTCCCCATTAATCTATTGTCACAAAATAAAAATTATCTTACAAATTCTACTCTCGCTAAATAACTAACCTCCCGCATCTTGATATTTGGTAAAAAAGTAATTACGTTCAGGTCTTTCGTGGTAAGACAAATAGGCAATATAAGCAACATCCAAAAATGATATAAGAACTTTACTCCGTTTAAAGTAATTAAAACTATTTTAATGGATTTTTAACGGACACATCCTTGCATAAAGTTTTGAACTGTGTTCAAGCTTATGCTAAACTGTTAGATAAATTTAAGTTTGGGATAAAGTCAAAAAATTGGTATATACTCTTCGAATTTTAATAATGTAAAAAAAAAACTTTAGTTAAGATTACTCTAATGGAGAATTTTATAAAATATCAGATAAATTCAATGTATTTTATAATAATGTATTCATTAGTTTATAAGAGAATAAATATTTCACTGAGTATTGTTATGGACCTTATTGTTGAATCCACCATGCCAATAATTTTAAACAAATGTTCACAAATATGAAGCTCTTTATAAAGGTTTTGATTATGAAATTTCCACACATTTTTAGGGTATATCCTATCAAACACCTTCCTCACAACCTCAACCTTCCCACATTTTTAAAACATGTTATCCAAAATATTTACATTTGATTAAACTATTCCATTCCAACCTTAATCTCTCCATATTGCACATAGCCAACTATCAAAAAATTCTAAGACATAATGTCCCTATTGCTCAATGTATCCAACATGTTCCAGGCCAAATATATTTTCCCACATTAAGAGTACCCATTAACCAAATTACTGTGCACAAACATATCTACTCCATACTAAATTTCAAACGCCAACCCATGAATTTAGTTTGCTCACACAAAAGCACGTATACGTTCACATATTTTAATTACGCAAGGCTGTGAAATCATCTGGTGTAAAACCTGAAGAAGATAGCAAGTTATTGAACAAAAGGAGCGCTTCTTATGAGCAGTTGTTTTGAACATTGCATTTCACGATGGTATTCCAAGAAAACAAAGTGGGTTGTAGGATGAGGTTAAAAATGAATTTGGCGTGATGGATGTTGTTAATTTTGGGTGAGAGTATGAAGCTAAGAGTTAGAGAAGAGATTAAAGGGTGGTCAAAGGTAATGGTTTTAATGGTGCGAGAGTTGTGCGACTGTCTTGTGGGGTTTTGGAGATGTTAAAGGAAGAAAAGTTGAGGTCATTATAATTCATGACCTTCCTTGAGGTGTCCTTTGGGCTACAACGAATTATAAAGATGTGCTGGGGGTAGGCCTGTAAATTGAGCGCCCGAGTCCCGAAGCCCGCCCGTTCGGCCCGCTATTTTCGAGCCGAGCTTTATTTAAGTTTGAGCCGAGCCGAGCCTGAGCCAAAATTTCAAGCCCGAATGAATTTCGGGCCGAGCTTGAGCCGAACCTTGCCAAGCCCGAATTGGGCCCGAAGCCCGAACTTCATATTTCCAAATAAATAAATAAATAATTTATATAATTGCTCAAGTCACAATAGGCCTTTGTTAGTGATCAAATTTTGCTAAATGTATAAAATTTAATAGGCATTTGTAGGTTTTCACTCTAATTTCCCTTGTTTTAATTTAATACATTTCATAATTATATATTTTATTTCATGAAATATCAATTAGATTTTAATGTGTAATTTTTTCCATGATATAAATACAAGAAAAAAAAAATTAATTTGAACTTTTTTAGCAAAAAAATTGAAATCGGGCCTGAAGCCCGTAATATATATGAGCCGAGTTCGGGCCTAGGTGGGAAAAAATAATTCGGGTCGAGCTCGGGCTTGAGCATGAGTAAGTGAGTTCGGGCCGAGCCTGAGCAACCCCAAGCCCGGCTCACCCAACCCGATTTACAGCCCTAGCTCGAGGGAGAGAGAGAGAGAAAGGAATCTTTATATCTTTATCTTTATAGGATTATAAAAGAGTAATGATACACTTACCCCAAAATTACCGAATTTGTGCTTTATTGGTTTGTACCCGTGCGGGACCCACACCAGAGTACAAACCAATAAAGCCCAAATTCGGTAATTTTGGGGTAAGTGTACCATTTTTCATTATAAAATGGAGAACAACATTTAAGTTTTCTATTCAAATAGCCATTCCACGTGTCATTCCCTACTTCCATATATCACTTCCAATCTCTCTCCCTCATTTACTTTCTCTCCTATCCCTCCCTCTTCCACCTCTTTGTGTTATGTGCTTCTTCTCTTCCACCGTTCATCTTTTCCCATATAATTCTTTCTCCTCCATAAAATCCTAAGCCCCATACATCTCTCTCTCTCTCTCTCTCTCTCTCTCTCTCACACACACACACACACACATATATATATTAAGCGACGAACAACCCACCAACTTCCATACTCTTCATTTTTTAGAGTGCGCTCCCTTGTGGTTTGAGATGCTAATTGTGACTATCTCACCTATTATGTCTCATGCGTGCTATTTTCTCTCTCCTTTTGTTTGGAAAGTTGCAGGCAAATCTTCTTGTTGGTTTAACGTTGTGATTTATTACCAAAGAGTTTTTAGGGTTATTTTTCACAGCTTGCTGCTAATAGATGTATGTGGGTGAGTTTTGTGGGTTCACGTGTTAATTGTACTTGGGATTCTCCCTTTCTTATACTAACATGTGAAAATATGTTTGTTTTAGATTCAGTATTTTAGAGTCAGATATACTTACTGGTTACGATCTTAGTTTTTTGAATAACTAACATAATCTAGACTTTCAGTCAAGAACAAACAGCTTGACTGAGGAAAATGAAGCTACGAATTATTGGTAGCACTTTGAAGATATACTAAATGGAGTTGCCAATTATATGGCGTTTTCACTACTTGTTATTTAAATGAGTCTGAATTTCTAATATGAAAAATGTGTTTGTTTTAGATTCAAATTTAGTATTTTAGAGGTTATTTTTTTTTTTTAAATAATATAAAAAAAACTAACACAATTTCGACTTAAAAAAGGCCAAAACAAACAACCCCTAAATGAGGAAGAGGAAGTGAACCAACTATTTGGTCTTTTTTTGTATTTGTAGATATACTAAAATGGGATTTGCCGGTAATGTCAAGTCGTGTTTTACCGCTCCCACTGTGGTTACGATTAATGAATAATTTGTGAACCAATCTCAAAGCTCGGCAAAGGGAAGTAATTGGCTAACACAACATAGCGTCGGAGTTATGGTCGATCTGGATTTTTTATAGGAGAAGAAGTTGTAGTTAGATCTCGATCTAATAGTATGTATAATTTTAGTTATCCTATAAGGGAAGGGAAGGTTGAAAATTGGGATGCAATGGAATGGTTTTGGCAACAGTGTATATTAAATTACTTGCGTTGTGATCCGAAAGATCATAATTTTTTGTTGACTGAGAGTCCCTTAACTGCGCCGGAGAGTTGAGAGTATACTGGTGAGAATATGTTTGAGACTTTTAATGTTCTGAGACTTTATATTACGGTTATCGAAGGTCGGTATTATAATCTTGAAGTACTTGTTTATTTTTCATTAATGAAATCAATTCGAGAATTAAGAGTAGGCAGCACACGTCCACAACTCTTCCTCTTTGCAAATTCTCCAACCTACTGCAAGCTTTATATTTCCTTTGTGTTATTTTCTATGTGAGTTGGTCCATGGTTTGTGTTTGTTGGGTTTTTTGAATTTGTGCTAACGAATCATGGAATATAGAAAGTTGATTTTTTGCTTGATATTGTGATTTAAGGGTATTTTAATCAAGTTGTTAATTTGAACAAGCATTCATGAGTTGAAATCTTCTACGAAAATAAAACAAGATGTGATGGATGATGAAGTATTAGAAATAAGATGATAGGAAATATAATTGCTATGTTACATCATCTTACACGTGGGCTATTTAGAATTGATGAATTTCAATTCTCATTTATATACTCATTAGAAAGTTACATTTTAAATTTACATGTCGATTGAATGTTAAAGGCTGAATATGAATCGCTTAGTCCGCGCCTCGCGCGAGTTTACATCTAGTTGGAGATGAAAGTGGGCAACTAAACCTATTCGAGTCTAGTGGTAAATATGTGATTATTTATCAAACTAAAGGCACAAGTGTCATTTATAGTGCTATGTAAGCATACACTCTTTTTAGGTAGTATATATATATACTAGTGGATGCCCGTGCCCGAGGGCACGGCGATAAATTTGCCCCCGTGATAAAAAAAAAATTTGAGAAAAAAAAATTAAAAATAGTTAAAAAAAAAATTGAGAAAAAATAAAAAAAAATTGAGAAAAAAAAAAAAATAAAAAAAAAATATAAATTAAAAAAAGAAAAAAATATTTAAAAAATTAATAAAAAATAGTTTTAAAAAATGGGAAAAATATTTAATAAAAAAATATAAATTAACACGTATTTAAAAAAATACATGTATTTATAATAGTATAATAGTATTTATAATAGTATATATATAACACAAAAAAAAAGAAAAAAAAATAACTTTTAGCATGACATTTCATGTATGGGCATGAAAGAGAAAAATGTCATGCATAAAAAAAGTGGAGATATTTTGGCAAAATTTTCAAAAACCATGCTCCTTTATTATATGGATATCCACACTCACACTTACATATAATATATTATATAAATACATATAAATGAAAAAATGACACATGTATAATTATAATAAATAGATACATAAAAGAACACATATAATAATAATAATAATAATAATAATAATAATAATAATAATAATAATAATAATAATAATAATAATAATAATAATAATAATAATAATAATAATAATAATAATAATAATAAATATTGAAACCAAAAACACACATACTATAACACATACAAGTCAAACCTAAAATATGCCTACAAATATTTATAACTCTTTGGTTGAGACAAACACAGGAGCGCAGACAACTAGCTAGGAACTACGAAATGATTTTTCAGGATTTCAAACTCATGCATACGTTTCAAGTATCTGCCAAGAAAGGATGAGAAAAGTTGCCAAAAAATTGTATGGAAAAGATACAAAAAGAAAGTTCACCTCTTTAATCCTTTTATGGTGGGCCACAAAGACGTGTGAAAAATTAAATCCATCTACTCAGGCTAGACTATGACTTTTTTTTATGAGATACACATAACACTGAGCTAATGACATGACTGGCCAATTTATAGTTCCTCTCTTTCAGTACAGCCAAACATCAATTATATGAAAGCAGGGGATCGATTTAACACTGATCTCATCTATGCTAAACATATAGATTCGCATATATTACCAAAATATTTCATTCACTCCACTGAATGGAATGGTTGAGAATAAACCTAAACACTAGCCACACTATATAATTAATTCCTACCTTAATATTCTGCTAGCCAGGTGAGAAGTAGGTATGAAAATATAAAGTACTTAAGTTTGCATTTTCACTGCCAACTAGACCGAGCAAAGCTCAAACCTGCGTAGCATGGTGTGGGTCCAGGGAAGTTGCGTAAACAGCTTCTGGCAGCCGCTTGATCTCCCTTCACTACTCCAACTCCCGTTGATGTTGGGAACTTAAGGACCTGGTGATAGGTTGAGGAGACTGCCATCATTTTGCTTAGCGTGGGTCGCCCAATTATAACATTGTAGGGCGAACGAACGTCCATCACAATAAAGCTGCTGAGGACTGTTGTGTGTCGCGGATAAGTTCCTGCTGTGACGAGCAACTCGATGGCCCCAATAGGATATGTTTTCATCCCAAACACATCAACCAGGGGAGTGTGGACAGGTGTCAGCTGATCTCTGGTGAGGCCCATTCTGTTGAAGGCATCGACAAAGAGAATATCGGCCCCACACCCAAAGCTTATCATTGTCCTAAACACCTCCAGATCGGCAATCCTCATCGAGACAACTAATGCATCATGGTGGGGGATCTCGACACCTTCCAGATCATGATCCGAGAATGAAATGTCATTTGGGAATGCAGTGAAATCCGGCCTGCATCCAGATGAAATTGGAAGGACTTTGAATTTAAAGGTACCGCACCGGCCTAAAGGGAAGGGTTCATCACATCTCCGGCCGGATCCTCTCTTATTCTTATAACTGGGATAATCTGATATACTGAAATCAACACGCTCTGTCAGTGTTAAATGATTTTCAGCAGCGAGTTCCTCGAGATTCCAGCGGGAAAATGGAGCCTCGGTTTTGTGGGTTATGTGTATTTCACCATTGGCTGTTAACATGCCACTTGCATTCTTGAAGAACCCTTGAACAAGATTTCTATGCGTCCTGTACATAGCAAAATAAACATGGATTTCTGTGAATTTTAACTAGTTCCTAGTGAATTCAGCAATTCTTAAGTTGAACAATTGACTATCCTCCCTAACATTAAACTAGTAAGTTTCATAATGCACACACTACAAAATAATGGATGCTGGCGTAAGCGTAATGGTCGATGGGGGTACGCAAGGATCAAAATTATAATTCAAGCTACTAATTCTAATTGAAAAATTCGCAAAACTAAAAAGGAAGTTAAGAATCAAATTATAACCTTCTATGGAAAGAAGAAACGAACAAGAAAATATCAAGTACTAATGAAACTATTTCATCTCAATGGAAGCGTGTGGCAACTCATTAGGAAACAATAGTATATATATGTGGTGAAATACACGTCTCACGTCTCACGCCTCCTATTGTGTACGTGTATTTCACCATTGGCTCCTAACATGCTACTTGCATTTTTGAAGAAGCCATGAGCAAGATGTCTATGCATCCTGTGTACATAGAAACAAAAGAATATATGAATTTTTGGTAGTTCTTACTGAATTAAGCAATTCTCACAAGTTAAAAATTTGATGATCCTCCCTAACATTGAAATTAATAAATCTCACAATGCACGCACTGCAAAATAATGGATATTGGCTTAAGCGTGTAAATGTGGAGGTGGGTGTGCAAGGATCAAAACTGTATTTCAGGCTACCAATTCCGCTCCAACGAATAATGGAAAAGTCTAAAAACGAAAAGAAAGGCAAGAATCGAATTACTAACTTCTAAAAAAAATGAACAAGAACATATCAAGTACTGAGTAAACTATTTCATCTCAATGGAAGAGTGTGGCAACTCACTAGGAAACAATAGGGGAGCTATATTTATGTGGTAAAATTGGCCACCTTTACTATTTTTTTTTTTCATTAGAAGCACACAATAAGTATTTATAAGATTAAAAGGCAGAAGTAACAAATTCAATGGTGTGCCAAGAGAATTAAAGAACAAAGCCAATAAACAATGGTGGAAAGAAAAAAACAATCAGACTATATGCACTGTAGAATTAGATTAATATACCCAATGAGTACACATTCACATAAAGAAGGAACAATGTATGTGGTTATGGATTGACAACCGATGCAAGGTTCAAACGAACAATTCATTTTCTTTTCAGCAAGTACTGAAATATGTTAGTGTAAGAGGACTTTTGTAGTGGGTCTTGGACCATAGTTTGGATTGGTAAATGGTACCTAACTTAGCGAGCCCATAACTAATTTTATTTTTATTTTTTTTGAAATATAAATGATATTAAAAAACACCTCTAAGGGAGCGAACCCGTATACAGGAAGTATACATACAAAAAAACTGCTAACAAGAAAATTGAAACGACCACACCCTGCCAATACAGAAATCCAAACTACAAGGCTGAGTTGAGCTCCTCGATGAACTCAAGAAACTCCTGAGTCATAACAGGTAACGAACTAAGAAGCGTGCTCAAACTAAGAAACGTGCTCAAAAACAGGTAACGAAATCTCGGAGGCGCAGTCTCGCAATTATCAAAACATCTCGCATTCCTTTCCTTCCAAATCGTCCAAAAGATGCAGTGAGGAACTAAACTCCACACCCGCCTATCATCCCGCCAACCCCATGGGGGTCTCCACCCCTCTAAAAGATCCCTAACAGTCCCTGGCATAACCCAATTGATTCCAGTAAGAGCAAGAAAAATGTCCCACAAACCTCTCGTCACCCCACAATGTAAGAGGAGGTGATTCCAGCGAGCCCATAACTATTAGAAGTCATTGAATCCCAATCAGTGAGAACTAGGAGAGCCCAGAGTTATATCCTTTCAGGGAATGGGTTAACATCAATGAATACAGATTGTCAATGGTTGGCCTTGAAATTTATAAGAATTTATATGGCCAATGCAAAAAATAGTAAATAGGCCACTTTATATGTGTTAACGTAAACAATTTGGCTCATAAACGTAAGCTTATTGGAAATATGTCAGCTTGGCCCTGTGCAGTCACCCACGGCCGCAACTGCCATGTGAATAGCGTATCCCTATTTCTTACTGAAACTCTTGGAGGAACTTCCTAATTACATACAAATTGTAACTCTACACTTGTACATAAAGACCTAGTGTCCTCTTATAGGAGATATATTGGTGCAGCAACAATAGTCTATCAAATATTACTTTGAGAACTTAAGTAATAAGACAAGCACACCTAACCGTGGTAGTAGGCATGTTGCTTACCCATGAAAATAGCGTAGTTGTTTTAGGTTTAAAGTTTTTCGCTATACTGATTTCATTCTATACTTTGTTCGAAGATTGTTCTCATACCGTTACGAAGTCTATAAACCATAAAAAAAATACAATTGTAAATAGATAGTACAGACTATATAACATACTCAATAACATGGACTGCGTGCTCATGTCCATTGAAGCCTGCATGAGGAAAGTTGAATATAATCCGATCAAACCTGTTCATTTTGAGATCAGTATAAAGCTTCATTTTGGTTGCATCCACTCTATGCAAAACAGATGCTCCCAACCTGTCCAAAATTTCCAAATTTGATTTTGCATTCTTGTATTTCCTTATAACATCATCTGGTAAAAAAGAAACCATACATAAAAGATTTGCACTACATAGAACAAAAACGAGAAAGTAATCATGTATAACAGGGGAACCTCTATTAACTACAACATTGTAAGGCCATCTACAATCGGAGAGATAAATGTATACATTTACCTTTTTTCTTCCCACGGTGGGTATTACAAAAATAAATAGGTGTTGATAAATCTCCACCATAACTCTAAAGGAGTCTGAGAGCCAATTTTAATTACCCATTTCCATTGTTTTCTTTCCGTACCAGTTTCGCACAATCCAAACAATCTTAAATAGGTAAGGTAAAGAAAATGCTAAAAACAAAACCCAATATGAAATGATGATCTAGTTATAGTAGTTAAGCATTCAGCTGACCACATGAAAAAAATAACAATACAGACAAAAATAATACAAGAACGTTATGTACACTAGAATGACAAAAGTGGTAGGGTGTCAACAACGGTAAGATACGTTGATGAAAAGTACACTGGGTTTCGAAATGAGTATACCGTAGGAGTCGAGAGAGGTGGCGAGAATGTTAGTAGCCGAACCAAAAGAGCGAGCCAAAGCGAGAGAAAAAGAGAAGTCTCCTTCACCCACTAACAGTATTCGATGACACGAAGAGTAATGCTTCACCCATCTCTCTCTTTGTTCTATGTACATGATGTTCGCCATTATCACAACACAACTTCAAACAGAGCAAGGTAAGTAAGGACTTGTATGCCAAGTTTTGCGTATAAGAAGGACTTTTCGATTGGGAAAGGGGCTCCTGACGTCATGTGAATTACGAATATACCACTGCAGCTTCACTTTACGGTACAGCCGAAGCATGAAGTTACACCCATTTGTATGTGGGCTTAGAGACGAGGCCGTCCATGCCTATTCCACTATCCCATCCCAAGTTTGGTACAATATCTAGGATTTATTTATTAATTAAGGATTACATATCAAAAAGTCTTTCAAACATATTTCAATACACATTTAATCTAAATATTTTATTTTGTACCAAAAAGTCATTTATTCACTTATGTTTAAAGGTACGCGCAAGCGGCATGGTAAACTCTTTTTGGTATAGTGAAAGACTTTTTAGCGCAAAATAAAAACGCTTAGACTAAACGTGTATTAAAAAAAGTTCGAGTGACTATTTACTATATGTCCCTTAATTAAATTAGTTTTGAAATTAAGTTTGATACCGAATTAATTATTTAAGTTATTATTAGTGTCCTATTTGATATGGCCCACACAAAAATTCAAATTGAAAACTAATGTCTAATTTATATTTTTTATATATTACAAAATTTTATACATAACATAAATACTCATTTTTGTTCAGGGGTGTCCACGTGGCGATGACACCCATTCTCTATGTTCTCTCTTTCACTCTTTTCAAACCCATTTTTGCATTCTCTCTACGTTGATTCCTCCGCCCTCTATGAACGTCTAGTACATGTAAAACTCTTCATTTCTCTATTGATATATGTCCCTTTGTATTCATCATGGCGCTTGTATTTATTAGTTTACGGTTGTTTCTTTCATTTTCTCTCTCCTCTCTAGTTTCTCTCTCTTTCTTTTGTGATTAATGGAACGGGAGACAAACCGGTTTCATACCCCTTCTATTTTTTTCCCTAAAGCTTATAAACCTAGCCCCCAAATCTTTCACTCATCACCCTCCCTCCCAAAAAAATAACCCCACGAAAAAACTCTCCTCCACCCACATAAAAAACCTATGCTTACATGTAACATCCCATATTTGTAATGATTTTTTGGGATTGATTAAATTAAAAATGGTAAATTAATCCAGGTTAAAATAAATATTAATTAGCGAGACAAGAGTTAATATTTATTTATATTGGATATCAGTTAGTGAATGAGTAATAAATTATTAAGAACGTAGTATGATTGTCGTGAGTGGTAAATATGAGAATTGCGGTAATTTAGTGGGGACGCACATGTTAGTCGTGTCGGGACTTAAAATTTTGAGTTAAAATATAAGTAAAGACATGATTTATAAATGTCCGGGGTAGAATATAGGAATTTTTCAAGTATCCTAGATCACACTTAAGTATGTTTGATATCGCTACATTCTGCATGTCTCAACGATCATCCTCGACGGCCTCAATCCGAATTGATGCATTCATCATCTTCGTACGTGCATCATGTGTCAAGCAACGTACGCTTCAATAGTTCCCACTACTCCACGTTCTTATGGAAAAAAATAATTTTATTGGAGTGTTTAAATTATTTGCATAAATAGTTGAGAATATTTTTTTAATTAAAATTTTCGAAGTGTGGAAGTTGATAATCACGCAAAATCTTTTTAAGGAGTTTTTTTGTGACACGTCACTGATGTTGTTCGAACGACATCGTATCTCATTCGAACGAGATGCCATCTCACTCAAACGACACCATGTTTCGCTCGAACGACGCATCGCCTTAACTTCATATTTAAATAGTGTTCGTGATACATGCTTTTTTTAAGTCTGCATATCTCCGTTTCTGCAAAACGAACCTCGTTTTTAGACTTCATATATTAAGGTTTCAATACCTTTTTTATTCACAAATATTCCCCAATTCTTTATGTGAATCCTATAAACCCCAAGAAAGATTATACTACTCATCCGGAGTACATTTGTGGAGAAGACGAAGCTTTTTCATTGCTGACCTTCTGGAGCTCTTGCAGAAACTCTTACCGATGACATCGAAACCGATGTCTAAGGACATTTCGTATGTCACTACTTGTATTTTCATTGTAATCCGTGTAAACCGTTTGAAAATAAGATGGTTTTGCCCCTGTGGGGGATTTTTCCTCATTGTGATTGTCTTCCATGCTTAGATTAATTATTTATTCAATCACGTTTCTTTGCAAGTTTTAAGACTTGTTGGTATTAAAATTTGGAATTTAATTAAATAAGTTTGATGTTGATTGTTGGCGCACTCTCAAATTGGTATCAGAGTCATTTACATATACTTACAGTGTAATTTTTTCACAAAATTTTTCTTGATATCGATTTTGTTCTGAAAAATGATTTTTTTAAAAAGCGCAATTTCAATGGATAACTCATATAATAAAGTTTTAACTTTTGACGGGTCAAATTGTGCCTATTGGAAAGCATACATGATATCTCACCTAAATGCTATTGATGAACGTGTCTGGGTTATGTGTGAAAGAGGGTGGATGCCTCCCACTGTCATTGTAGAAAACGTAACTACCTTAAAATTTGTTACTGCATGGACTGAGGATGAATTTAAATGGAGAACATTTAACTCACATGGGCTTAGTGCCATTTCTGGAGCCGTCACACCTGACGAGTTCCGACGCATCATAACGTGTACCACGTCTAAAGAAGCATGGGATGTTCTACAGCTTACCCATGAAGGCACAAATGCAGTGAAAGAATCTAAATTGCAAAACTTAACTACTCAGTTTGAAATAATCTCCATGTATGAAAATGAGTGTTTCGATGAATTTTATGCATGCTTATCTGATATCGTGAACATTTGCTTTAATTTTGGAGATCACATTCCTGATGCTAGGGTAGTTAAGAAAATTTTGAGATCACTGCCTAAGAGATTTATCCCCAAAGTCACTATGTTAAATTCATTAGGTAATCTGAATACGCTGAGATTAGAGGAGTTAGTTGTAGACCTACAAACCTATGAAATTGACATGTTCCCTAACACGATAAAATCAAAAGATAAAGGGGTTTCTCTTAAAGACCATGCCATAAAGGGAGAGGGGTCAAAGAGAGGTGAGTCGTCTAAGAAAATAGAGTAAGAGATGTCTGATTCTGATTTTGACTTAGATAATTTGTTCCTTTTTGTAAAAAAAATCAAGAAATTCCTCAAATTAAAGAAAAATGGAAATTTTAAAGATAAAAAGATTTTTGAGAAAAATAAATCTAAAAAGAAATTTGAGAAAGATAAAAAGGACACCTCTAAGATAGATAGTGAGAGATGTTTTGAGTGCAGTGGTAGAGGTCATAGGGGGTTTGAGTGTGCAACTAGGTTGAAACGTTAAGAACAATCCAAATCGGCGTTAAACACTACCCTTAGTGACGATAGCGAGGTCGAGTTGGTGGACTCTGAAGACGAGTCGTCGCATGAATGTAACTTCACCGCATTCATGACTAGTCATGTCCGTACAGACAATGATCCTCACGATGATGAGGATGAAAGCTCACAAAGACACCTCGATAGTGATAGCAGTGTGAGTGAGGGGTAGGAAGATGCAAGTGAGAGCAAGAGTGATCTCCGATGCACGTACACTGATTTATATGCTGATACTTTCAAAACCAAAAAGCGTAACAAAGCATTAGCTCTTAGGATTGTAGCGCTAGAGAAGGAATTAGGAGAGATGAGAGAGAGAGACCTTCATATCCACTGCGTTGAGAGAGAGAGAGAGAGAGACCGCCTGTATTGAGAGAGAGAAAGTTTTTGGAGAAAGAGAAAGTGTGTTTATGAAAGAAAAGGAGACTTGACTAAGAAAGTGGCTGATCTGAAGAGTGAGATACATTCCTCCCTAGGCACTAAAAAGAAACTGGATGCCCTTGTAGCCCAACTCACTCAGGACCTTGAGAGAGCCCGGGAAGTCAAGGTAAGAATTGAGGATCGATCTGGTAAGATGGGAAAGATGCTCCTCGACCTGCTTTGGGTTTAGGTGAGAGGTCGGGAATAGGTTTTGATGGCATTTCCACGTCCCATATGACATTAGAACCGGTTCTCGAGTTTATTACAAATACGTATGGCCACCCACCTAGAAACTAGAAGAGAGTTCGACCAAGAAAGCAACCGAAGTCGGCCTAAGTCTATATATTTATGTACTTACTGCAAAAGAAAGGGCCACCTTCGTGAGTTTTTCTATAGTTTGGGTTGGACACGACGTACTTTTGCTCCGCCACATGCCACTACTAATTTTGAGAGTCTTAGAGAGTGAGTTAAGTTTCTAGTCGCCACATCTCAGAGTATAGTAGAAGAGTTCTAGCGAATTTTTATGGCATCAGTGGACACTTTTAAAATCTCGACTAGAGTCAACAATGACAAGGGCAAACATAAGGTTACCTCTACTTGGGTGCCTAAACATAACGCAAAATCCCTTGTTACTCATGTTGCTCTTAAAGCATATAATTCCCTATAGTGGTACTTCGACAGTGGGTGCTCCAGGTACATAACTGGTGACGTCTCCTTGTTTACCTCCCTCAAGGATTATAAGGAAGCTAAAGTCACTTTTGGAGAAGGGAGAAAGTTTAGCATAGTAGGACGAGGTACAGTAGAGTTACAAGGAGTTTCTAAGCTAGAGAATGTGTTGTACGTCAAAGGATTGAAGGTAAATTTATTCATCATTAACCAACTGTGCGACGCTGACCTTGCAGTAAAGTTTGATTGAAATAAATGCCACGTCTATGATCAAATCGGTAAACTTTTATTCCATGGGGTGAGGACTAAGGACAATTGTTATGGGATCATGCCTATGTCCTCATTTGTCTACAAAAGCACCACAATCCCTTCTATGGATCTATGCACCAACATCTAAGTCATGTGAACTTTCGAGATTTGGAAAGGTTAGCCAAAAAGGACTTAGTACGTGGCTTACCATCCCTTGGAAAGACAACTTTCGCAGTTTGTGGACCCTTCTAGTTGGGAAAGCAAATTCGTAGCTCTCATAAGAAGTTAAATTTGATTACCAACTCTCGCATCCTTGAGTTAATACATATGGATCTTATGGGTCCTACTCGTACTGAGAGTTTAGGTGGTAAGAGGTACATTCTCATGATGGTAGATGATTTGTCACTATACTCTATTATAGGTTTTCTACGAGAGAAATCTGATGTCGTGGACTTTCTTACGACCAAATGTCATGCCCTAAAAAATCAACACGGTGTCACTATCAACAGAATACGTAGTGACAACGGCACTGAGTTTAAATAATCAAAAGTAGTTCTTTTCTGTGATAACCTCAAAATCAAACACGAATTTTCAGCCGTTAGGACTCCTCAGCAAAATGGGATTATTGAGAGGAAGAATCGGACGATTCAGGAGATGGATATATCTATGCTTTTGGATCGTAATGTTTCAAGACAACTTTGGGCAGAGGCGGTGTTTATCGCATGCCATCAGTGAATAGGGTATATCTTCATCCACACACTCTTACAACGCCCTACGAATTGTGGACTGGAAAGAAGCCCAACCTTTCATATTTCCGTGTCCTTGGGAGCAAATGCTACATCCTACGGGATAGAGAGCAATTAGGTAAGTTCGACTCTTAGAGCAACGCGGGGATATTTTTAAATTATTCATCATCTAGTAGAGCTTATCGGGTGTATAACCTAAATATCTCTAAGGTTATGGAGTCAATAAACGTCACTGTGCAAGATGACGAACCACCGACATTTATTGATTCGAACCTTTTGGGTGAGGGTGATGCAATTACCGATGATCCCATTATGGATCCCACACCTAGAGTGGATCCCATTCCTGACTTAGGGGACACTCCTACTTGGGTTCGCAAGAGTCATGATCGTTCTACTATATTAGGAGATCCCACCCTTGGGGTTAAAACTCGTGCTCAACTAGAGAACATTATTAGCCATGTCTTCTACGTGTCCAAAGTCGAGCTCAAGAACTATAAGTAAGCACTTAAAGATGAACACTGGATATGTGCTATGCAGGATGATGTCTAGGAACTGGTCCCCCGACCTAGTGAGACAAATGTGATAGGTACTAAGTGGGTTTTTAAGAATAAGGTGGATGAGACTGGTACCATTATTCGAAATAAGGCTAGATTGGTCGCTCAAGGCTATACACAGATTAAGGGTGTAGACTTTGATGAGACATTCGCTCCTTCTGTGAGGCTTGAGTCCATCCACTTCTTACTCGCCACCGCATGTCATCTGTGCTTCAAGCAATATCAGATGGATGTCAATAGTGCCTTTCTGAATGGCATTCTACAGGAGGAGGTTTACGTGGAATAACCAAAAGGGTTTGAAGACCCTAAGCACCCTGATCACGTCTACTATCTGAGGAAAGCCTTGTATGGTTTGAAGCAAGCACCCCGTGCTTGGTATGAAAGGCTTACTTCCTATCTCTTATCCCATGGATTTAAGAGAGGGGAAGTTGATATGACGTTGTTCGTTAGGAGAGATGACAGTGTTATTTTGTTTGCCCATGTCTATATGGATGACATAGTCTTTGGATCTATGTGCTCCATCCATGCACAACACTTTAAGGAGGAGATGAAGAGTGAGTTTGAGATGAGCATGGTTGGTGAGATTACTTTCTTCCTTGGTCTCCAGGTTTGTTAGCTAGAGGATGGGATGTTCATCTCCCAATACAAGTATGCTAGAGACCTCATAAAGAAATTTGGTCTAGACTCCTCTAAACACTCACGTACACCGATGAGTACCTCAGCTACACTTAGCAAGGACACTTCAGGCAAGGACGTAGAGCAAATCTTGTATCGGAGTATGATAGGTAGTCTTCTCTACTTGACTGCCAATCATCCCGATATAGCCTTTAGTGTTGGAGTCTGTGTGCGATATCACACGTCCCCGAAAGAGTCACACTTAATCTCTCTTAAACGTATTATCAAATACGTGAGTGGGACTCTCTCACTTGGCATTTGTTATTCCTTTGATACCAGTGACCATTTATCCGCCTATTCGGATGCCGATTGGGCCGGGGATGCGAATGGATGTAGGAGCACTTCTGGTGGTTACTTCTTATTTGGTTCTTCCCTGGTCTTTTGGTTGAGCAAGAAGCAAAACTCCATCTCTTTGTCCACTACGGAGGCTGAGTACATAGCCTCTGGGAGTTATTGCATGCAACTTCTTGGATGAAGCAGATGTTAGAGGATTATGGGATATCACAGGACACTATGACTATTTCTTGTGATAACACGAGTGTGATACACATATCTCGTAATCCATTGCAGCATTCGCGTAAAAAACACATTAGGATACGCGAGAACTTTATCTGTGAACTTGTAGACGAAAAGGTTGTATCCTTGAGTTTTGTATCTACTGACCTCTAGTTGGCCGATATATTCACAAAGCCTTTAGATGCCCTTAGATTCGAGAGTCTTAGGAAGTCTTTAGAAATTTGCACAGTTAACTGAGGGGTAGTCACCGGGTCTAGAATATGATACATTTTTTTATCATATATTTTGATTCCTATCTCCAGATTGTATATTTTATATATGTATTTGTTTGCTTTTTTATTTTTTTAGAAAAAGACAAAAAGATTTCATTTTTATAATTTTTTTTGAAAAAACCTCAAAAATAGTTTTGTATTTTGTTAACATCGTTTATGGATAAACATTTAAGATAATTTCATCCATATTTCACATGACTGTTTGATAGTGATTTGAGATGCTACATAATTTCATCCATGTGCTTTATAGTGATTGGAGTCTTTGAGATGTAATTCGTGATATCTTCTATATGTTTGGCTCCTTATCTCCTTTATTGTACATATGCATGGTATTATTTGAGTATTGTACTTGTCTATCACATATTGGCTTGAGTGTTTCCATATCAATTATGTCTATACAACAAATCAAATGTGATAAAACTAGATAATAACAGGTGTTCATGTTTTAAACCGTTTTGCCATAAGTTTGTGTGAATTGTAAAAACGGTGAAGGGCTACGAAAGATACACATTTTTCCTTTGCGATTAAGCTGCCGTCTAAAGTGGACCTAAAAAATTGAGGAAGTTTAATTATCGGGGGTCCAAAGAGGTTCAAAAGAGCCCAAAATTATTGAATGGTTATAAAAAGAAATATATGTCAATAATGGGCCATTAGGTTTATTCACCAATTCTCCAATGTTTGAGAATTTAGATCACCTCAAAAAAAATTCATATGAGGGAGTTTGGTTGGATAATTAAAACGGCTTTTCACGCCCTTAAAGAGTCTTGAAAAAACATGAAATCGTTTTGGATGCTATTGGTGTAGAAACCACTTTGAGCTTTGATTTGCTGATTTGTTCGAGTCAATTTCTTTAAATTCCACAATTTTTACACCAAAGGATGATGTTGAGTTTATTCGTTAGAAATATCCAATACTCATCATGCACATATGTTATAGTTGTATGTATTGATCATCCTATTAAATATGCTCATATCCCTTCATTTCCGCTATCATGGACTTGGTTGTTTTGGTGTTCTTCTATGGGATGTTTTTGTTTGCTTTAAAAATTTCTTTTGAAAAAATTCAAAAAAAGATAAAGTTTATTCCTTGTGACATTCTCCATTTGCATTTTGTATGTTCTTCATATCTGTGTATTTGGGGACATCATAAAAGGGGGGAGAATGAATTATGGGGGAGAATTGCCTATTTGTTTATATAATGATTTGCTTGCTCATAATTGATATTTGTTTCTGCTCATCATTATATTTCAAACTGTTGCGCGTCACGGGTATCTATTTCTTATCTCATATGTGTAGGTATTGAATGGACAATCTTTTTTCGCACACCCTGACTATGACATATAAAGTTTGAAGAGTTGAAGGTTTGAAGATGATCAAATTTGTGAAGACACACATTTAGTACTTCCAGTTTTCAGGTTTAATGGGGATATTAGATTGTTGAAGCCCTTATACTTTTGACTCATTTGAGTCTAGACTGTATAACAGCTCATCTAGTTTGGAAATTGTGACAAAATAGTGTCTATCCTAGAAACCAAAGAGCTTCAGAGATTGAGTTGCTTCTTCTTCCATACATCTTGTGATGATCCTGAGACTATAGGCATCACTCACACACTTAGAATTTTATTCTTGCATATCATATTGCACCTCTATGTGTATTAATGTTGTGAGTGTGTTTAAATCCCTCAATTTGATTTTTAATAATTTTTTGGGAATTTTAAATTTATTTTAAACAAGGTTTTATTTAATTAAAACTTGATTTAAAAAGTCTTGGGGTTAAAATAAAAATATGGATTGTTGTGTTTATTGGCCTAAAGTTACTCTGGGTAGAAACCGAAAGCGCTAGAGACTCTAGGGTTGGCTTTGTAATTATTTTGGGACGCGCGTTTACATTCGTCCTCAGGCCAACACCTGCTGTCCTCTGATTGGCCCGAACTGTGTTTCTTTACTGAGACAATCCCTCGCACGTTTTCAGCCCTTGGATCAACTCTTATCGATGGCCTGCATGTCTTTTGAGTAAATCCCAGTGTAAACCCTTAAGCCAATCACAGCCTGTTTAATCCACCGCCTGCTGTGAACCCTTAGATTGTAGTCAAAGGAGCTTGACTCAATCACAGCCCTTGATTTTGAACGAAGCTCTGGAATCTTCTTCTCTTCCTATTTAAAGGCCTCTCATCTCAGCCTTCGAAAGCTTTTTCCACTTTGAGTTTTCTCAGAAAAAGAATAGAGAGAGAAGAGAGAAGAGAGAAGTTAGAGAGAGAAACCAGACCCAAGTTAGAAACCCTAACTTCGTCCAAATACTTCTCAAGCCCAAACTACCTACCTCTCCAGAAAAAAACACCATAGCCAAACAAACACCATCCTTAGTGTTTTCTTGGGTTTATGAGAGTTCTGGTTGAGAGATCTTGGGTTGCTGAAATCCTTGTGTTCATAAATCTTATTTCCAACTTAGACATAGACTCAGATCTTGTTTCTGTTTCAATAGAAATCATAGATCTGTAGTTTTGCATGTCATAGTACACTTAGTTGCATTTATTTCTCATCTTGAGAATTTCGTTGTTGATTATTTCCTGTTAAAACATTTTCTTACTTCAGAATCAACAATAGATGTTTTTCTATTTCTGTTTTTACAAAACTTAACCTGACCTAGTTGGATTCGCACTTGGAGGGTTCTCAATCTCCATAATATTTTCAAAAGTGATTGAGAAAGGTCTTGACCGATTTCTTAAGCAAGATCTCCGTGGAATCTGGGTTATTTTGAAAGGTCATAAAGGTTCTTGGTTTTGTAAGAAAGAAAAATAACAAATACACTGCATATAGACTTTATATGTGATTTGTTAGGATCGTCTGTAACTAATAAGTGTGTGTGTGTGCATGCATGTGTTTTAGAACACGATTCACAAACATCTTCACACTACAAACACAGAAAGTGTTGGCTATAAGATTTGGTGAACATAAGTCGACGTAAAGTGCTGAAACAAAGAAGAGTTGACAATCTGAGACAACTACATCAACAAACAAGATCTGCAGAAAAGTTAAGGATGCCAGAGGGTACAATCCTGAACTTGTATAGATTTGTTTTTGTGTGCATGTTAGTTAAATAGGTTGTAACTCGCATATTTGTTTTAGTGATTGTTTTTGTTTTACTCCGTAGAGGGAGTCGTGGATGTTTCCTCAAGGTTGAGGTTTTACCACGTTAAAAATTCTGAGTATCAATATTTCTACATCTTCTCATCCCTTTCTAATAGTGTGCTGAGTTTAAAACATTTTAAACTGTTTACTAAAACTTGTTATCAAATCTTGTCCATATCTCATACATAATTTTGTTAACACATCTTGTGTTCAAAATCAGTTTGATTTTAGTAAAGAGTTTCTTCAACAAACTTTCGGAGTTGCTTAAATAGTTTATTTTCATAAACGGATTTGGCAACGATTTTTCAATTGGTATCAGAGCTTCTGGTGAACTTTTTTCAAAAAGATCCTGAGTTTCTGAAACTGTTTTCTCAAAATCAATTATGGACGAGAAAAACGAAAGATATGGTAACTTGACCAGACCTCCAGTCTTTGATGGAACCAATTTCTCTTACTGGAAAGTAAGAATGATTGCTTTCATTCAAGGAACTCTGGGAGATGATGTCTGGGATATTATTGAAAATGGATACTCTTATCCAACTAAACCAGCCACTGATGGAAGCAATGAAAGGATTAAGAAAATATTGAGTGAGTTTACTCAAGAAGAGAAACAGGTTTCTCGAAATAATAACAAAGGCAAGAACGCTATATTTATGTCTATTAACGAACATGAGTTCAAGAGAATCTCATCGTGTACCACTTCCAAGGAAGCATGGGATAGCTTGATTACTGCCCACGAAGGAGACTCTAGGGTAAAAGCTGCTAAGACTCAGATGTTAATCCAACAGTATAATACCTTAATCATGTCTGAATCTGAGTCTTTCGATGATTTTTATATGAACCTTACTGATATTGTCACTAAACTTCATGCCAATGGTATAACTTATGATAGACAAGAAATTGTGTCTAAAATTCTGAGATCATTACCACAGAAATTTGACAATAAAAGATATGCTATTGAGGAGATGTGTGATATTAATCTCACTCCTGAATTACTCAGTAGCAAATTAAGAACTGTGGAAATGGAATTAGAGTTTAAGAAACAATTGACCCACACTAATAGGAAACATACCAATTCCAATCTTAGCTTTACCTCTAAGATGATTAAGCCTGAGTTAAACACCCCTAGTAATGATTCTGATGAGGACTGTGACTTAGAAAGTCTAGATAATCAGATTGCCCTAATGACAAAACAATTTAAGAAAATTGTTAAATTTAGAAACAGTGTTGCAAATAGACAAGGCAAGTCTAATTATTCTACTCCTTCAAATCACAAGCCCCATGAGAAACCTCATGACAAACAGAACAAGGACAACACAAGACCTCACAGAGACCTCAAGAAGACTGAATGCTATAGATGTGGTAAACTAGGACACATTGCTCAAGAGTGTAGAGTTAATTTAAATGCCCAAAACAAACACTCTAGAGCCAATATCTGCAAAACCTGGGATGACTCAAGTGATTCTGAAAATGAGGAACCTGAGACATCTGATGGTTTTGATCCTTGTTTAGCCTTCTTTGCCAAAATCATATACAATGATGATATGCCTATGCTTGATAGTGAGGATGAGTTTAGTAATTCTAGTTCTGTTGCTTTGAATCATACTTTAACTGGTTTAGATGCTTTACTTACTGAGAACATTAATACCTCTTCCTCGGGGTGTGTGAGTCAAAGGGGAATCGATATTGCTGATGTCAATGGGTGCGTGAGTTTAAGAAATGAAACCTTAGGGGTCACTTCACACACTTCACTTAGTGACTCTGACAATGATGATCTCCCAGACATCCACACTCTATATACTAAAACTCTTAAGAAAAGTACTAGACTAGAAAAGATTGTGAAAGATCTTACCAAAAAGCTAGAGGATCTAAGCCTAATGGTAAAACTGAATGCTGAAGAGTATACTACTCAATGCATGTCTCATGAAAGTGAAGTTAAAGTGTTTGATGAAAAACTGAAAACTTTGACTGAAGCTAATGAAATTCTGGAGAAAAAATACAAAGGGACATTATTAGAATTGGAACAAACAAAAGAAAAGACAACAACTGTTTTCAAAAAATTTACCAAATTTGAAAATAATTCAAACTGTTTTGATGAATTCGTTGCTGAATCTAAAACCAATTCTGATGATAGAACTGGAATAGGGTTTTGCCCCAATTTAAAGACACAAACAAAATATGTTGAACCTATCAAGTTTGTGTCAGGAGGCAAAAGACCTATTGAAACATGTCCAGACTTTCATTCTCTAAAAACTAAGTTTGACCATCAAAACACTAACACTGGAGATGCAAGTTGCTCTAAGCATGAAAGTTTACCAAAGGGAAAATATGTCTGCCCCCCTATTAGGAAAAGTGAACCTGCTTTCAAACCTGTGCTACCTAGGAATAAAATTCAGCCTCAAAATTTCTCAAAACCTTTGTTTAGAGATTTTCCTAAGGAAAACCCCATTCTGAGCAATCTTTATTGCTCATATTGTGATATATATGGCCACTCTTTTGATAACTGCTATGCTAGGAGACTGATTAAATCTGTCTACAATTCTTCCATATATCCTAACTTTAACTACTCTAGGAGGAGTCGTAACAACTATGTCCTTCCCAGGCCACCAGACAAAAACTCTAATTATAGGAATAAAAGGACTAAACCTAAAAGGACATTTACTAGAAGGATCACCAGAAACTTTTCTAAGTCAAATGCTCAGGAATTCAAATTTACTCAAAATCATGCGCAAAATGTTTTTCAACAAAAATCTAATGCTCGCAAATTTTATCAAATGAGAGCAAACAAGCGCAAACAGAAAACCAGAGCAATTTGGATTAGAAAAGATGATCTAGTACCCCAGATGAAGTGTAATATTGTTGTTTCTGCTCTAAAAGCTGAACTTACTACTTCTGGTTTGTACTTGGATTCTGGATGTTCCAAGCATATGACAGGTGATGATACAAAACTTCTAAATAAAACCCATTTTGATGGTGGAAAAGTTGTTTTTGGTGATGGAGTATCATCCCAGATCATAGGCAAAGGAACTCTTAAAGAAAAAGGACTTCCTCTTCTTGAAAATGTTCTCTTAGTTAAAGGTCTCAAGGCTAACTTACTTAGCATTTCGCAATTTTGTGACTCAAACTATACTGTTACCTTTTCAAAGAACAATTGCAAGATTTTAAATGAAAAGGGAGAATGCTTAATTACAGGATTCAGGACTCCTGACAATTGTTATACTGTCATGTCTAGTTCTGAAATCTGTAATGTTGCCAGAATGGATGACAATGAGATATGGCATAACAGAATGGGTCACATTAATTACGAAAATTTGAGTAAATTATCTTCTCAACAGATAGATAGAAGAATACCAAAAATTAAACCTATTCATAACATTGTCTGTGGTCCCTGCCAAGAAGGAAAAATTGTTAAAGCACCTCATAAAAGGGTTAAAGATATCCTTACATCTAATCCCTTAGAACTCATCCATATGGACCTAATGGGTCCTTCTCAAACTGTTAGTCTTTGTGGACACAGTTATATTCTAGTTATGGTTGATGACTTCACCAGATTCACTTGGGTAGCTTTCTTAAAACAAAAATCCGATACTTTTCAAACTTTTTTAAAGATTCTCTTACGGATTGAGAATGAAAAAGACACTCAAGTGAATAGAATCAGAAGTGATAGAGGTGGTGAATTCAAAGACACTGGTATTGTAGAATATTGTGACTATAATGGTTACAAACATGAGTTCAGTGCTCCTAAGACCCCTCAACAAAATGGAATAGCTGAGAGAAAGAATCGAACTCTTCAAGAGATGGCACGTGTCATGCTCCATGCTAAGAACTTACCTAAGTATTTTTGGGTAGAATCTATTCGTACAGCTTGCCATCTTATTAATAGGGTCTATCTTAGAAAGAATTCCAAACAAACCTCTTATGAACTTTGGTACAATAAAAAGCCTAATCTTAAGTACCTTAGAACCTTTGGTAGTATCTGCTATGTTTGCAAAGATAGGGAACACTTATCTAAATTTGAGAGTAGAGGAGATAAAGCCATATTCTTAGGGTATTCACCTAACAGTAGAGCTTATCGAGTGTATAATCTTCGCACTAAGACCTTAATGGAATCCATAAATGTAATTGTTAGTGACACTACTGTAGAAAGCAAGACTAGTGAATTAACTATAGAAGAAGAATCGTCAAATATTTTAGAAAATGACTCTTCTGCAATAGATAATTCATTACCTATTGAGTCACCTGAAGTACCTAACTGGGTTTCTAAAGATCATCCCATAAACAACATAGTTGGTAACCCTAGTGAACCAGTACGTACAAGATCCCAACTTAGAAATTATGCTTGCTTTGTTTCTCTCTTGGAACCAAAGAATGTAAATGAGGCATTGAATGACACTCACTGGATTTCTGCTATGCAGGATGAACTTTTACAATTTGTCATTCATGATGTTTGGTTTCTTGTTCCACGTCCTGATCACAAAAAGGTTATTAGTACTCGTTAGATTTTCAAAAATAAAACTGATGAAAATGGGATGATAATTAGAAATAAAGCTAGACTAGTTGCTCAAGGTTATTCCCAAATAGAAGGACTTGATTTTAATGAGACGTTTGCTCCTGTTACTCGTTTAGAATCAGTTCGTCTGCTTCTTGCTATAGCTTGTCACATGCATTTTACATTATATCAAATGGATGTTAAATCTGCGTTCCTTAATGGAATACTTGCCGAGGAAACCTATGTAGAACAACCTAAAGGGTTCATTGACCCTAATTATCCTAATCATGTATTTCGGTTGAAAATGGCTTTATATGGTCTTAAGCAAGCTCCTAGAGCTTGGTATGAGCGGCTGTCCAGTTTTCTGCTGGACAAAGGTTTCAAAAGAGGTGGAAATGACCAAACCTTATTTGTCAAACATTTTGGCAAACACATTACTATCGCTCAAGTCTATGTAGACGATATCATATTTGGATCCACTTCTACCTCAGAAGTAAAATCTTTTGCTGAAATTATGAGTAAGGAATTTCAGATGTCCCTTATGGGGGAGTTACAGTTCTTCCTAGGTCTCCAAGTCAAACAACAACCAGATGACTTGTTTCTTTCGCAGACTAAGTACGCATTAGAGATAGTTAAAAAATTTGGCCTCGAGAGTGCTAAAAGTGCTAAAATGCCTATGAGTACTACAGAGAAATTATCTAAAGATGAAAATGGAAAATCTGTAGACTCTACCTTATATCGTAGTATGATTGGCACATTACTCTATCTGACTGCCTCGCGTCCTGATATCATGTATGCTGTTTGTGTTTGTGCGCGTTATCAAAACAACCCCAAGGAGAGCCATTTAAACGCTGTTAAACGCATAATTAAATATGTTAAAGGCACTCTAAATTTAGGAATTTGGTACACAAATGACACACCTAGCACTATTATTGGGTACACTGATGCTGATTGGGCTGGTTGTACTGATGATAGTAAAAGCACTTCAGGCGCATGTTGTTATATTGGTAATAACTTGGTAGGATGGAGTAGTAAAAAATAGAACTGCACATCTCTCTCGACTGCTGAATCTGAATACATAGCCGCCGGTAGCTGTTGTGCCCAATTGTTATGGCTTAAACAAATGCTAAGTGATTATGGTATTCTAGAACCCACACTTCATCTCTATTGTGATAATCAAAGTGCGATTAATATTTCTAAGAACCCAGTTCAACACTCGCGAACTAAACACATTAAAATAAGACATCACTTTATTCATGAATTAGTTGAAACCAAGGAATTAGAAATCAACTATCTTTCTACTGATCTACAACTTGCAGATTTATTTACCAAACCTCTTGATTATAATAGATTCATTTCTTTACGTAAATCTATTGGTATGATTTGTGTTGAGTAAATACCTGTCATGTTTTCCAAGTTCTTTCCCTTTGTCCATTTGAGACAAAATGGGGGAGAAATTTGAGTCTACTGCATATACTAAAAAGCTTGATCTTAGTAATTTTTTGCAGGTATTCTTCTTGTACAGTCATTCTTGTTTGTAATAATAGGATGTTAAACTGTATATAGTTGAGTTATGTAATTTTTGCTTTCTAGGATTTGGGTAGATAGATCTTTTATAGGAATAGGATTTTCTTATTTGTTGTTGCCCTACGAGTTTAGATGACTCAAAGGAGATTTTGTCTCATATTTCCAAAGGGGGAGATTGAAGCCCTTATACTTTTGACTCATTTGAGTCTAGACTGTATAAGAGCTCATCTAGTTTGGAAATTGTGACAAAATAGTGTCTATCCTAGAAACCAAAGAGCTTCAGAGATTGGGTTGCTTCTTCTTCCATACATCTTGTGATGATCCTGAGACTATAGCCATCACTCACACACTTAGAATTTTATTCTTGCATATCATATTGCACCTCTATGTGTATTAATGTTGTGAGTGTGTTTAAATCCCTCAATTTGATTTTTAATAATTTTTTGGGAATTTTAAATTTATTTTAAACAAGGTTTTATTTAATTAAAACTTGATTTAAAAAGTCTTGGGGTTAAAATAAAAATATGGATTGTTGTGTTTATTGGCCTAAAGTTACTCTGGGTAGAAACCGAAAGCGCTAGAGACTCTAGGGTTGGCTTTGTAATTATTTTGGGACGCGCGTTTACATTCGTCCTCAGGCCAACACCTGCTGTCCTCTGATTGGCCCGAACTGTGTTTCTTTACTGAGACAATCCCTCGCACGTTTTCAGCCCTTGGATCAACTCTTATCGATGGCCTGCATGTCTTTTGAGTGAATCCCAGTGTAAACCCTTAAGCCAATCACAGCCTGTTTAATCCACCGCCTGCTGTGAACCCTTAGATTGTAGTCAAAGGAGCTTGACTCAATCACAGCCCTTGATTTTGAACGAAGCTCTGGAATCTTCTTCTCTTCCTATTTAAAGGCCTCTCATCTCAGCCTTCGAAAGCTTTTGCCACTTTGAGTTTTCTCAGAAAAAGAATAGAGAGAGAAGAGAGAAGAGAGAAGTTAGAGAGAGAAACCAGACCCAAGTTAGAAACCCTAACTTCGTCCAAATACTTCTCAAGCCCAAACTACCTACCTCTCCAGAAAAAAACACCATAGCCAAACAAACACCATCCTTAGTGTTTTCTTGGGTTTATGAGAGTTCTGGTTGAGAGATCTTGGGTTGCTGAAATCCTTGTGTTCATAAATCTTATTTCCAACTTAGACATAGACTCAGATCTTGTTTCTGTTTCAATAGAAATCATAGATCTGTAGTTTTGCATGTCATAGTACACTTAGTTGCATTTATTTCTCATCTTGAGAATTTCGTTGTTGATTATTTCCTGTTAAAACATTTTCTTACTTCAGAATCAACAATAGATGTTTTTCTATTTCTGTTTTTACAAAACTTAACCTGACCTAGTTGGATTCACACTTGGAGGGTTCTCAATCTCCATAATATTTTCAAAAGTGATTGAGAAAGGTCTTGACCGATTTCTTAAGCAAGATCTCCGTGGAATCTGGGTTATTTTGAAAGGTCATAAAGGTTCTTGGTTTTGTAAGAAAGAAAAATAACAAATACACTGCATATAGACTTTATATGTGATTTGTTAGGATCGTCTGTAACTAATAAGTGTGTGTGTGTGCATGCATGTGTTTTAGAACACGATTCACAAACATCTTCACACTACAAACACAAAAAGTGTTGGCTATAAGATTTGGTGAACATAAGTCGACGTAAAGTGCTGAAACAAAGAAGAGTTGACAATCTGAGACAACTACATCAACAAACAAGATCTGCAGAAAAGTTAAGGACGCCAGAGGGTACAATCCTGAACTTGTATAGATTTATTTTTGTGTGCATGTTAGTTAAATAGGTTGTAACTCGCATATTTGTTTTAGTGATTGTTTTTGTTTTACTCCGTAGAGGGAGTCGTGGATGTTTCCTCAAGGTTGAGGTTTTACCACGTTAAAAATTCTGAGTATCAATATTTCTACATCTTCTCATCCCTTTCTAATAGTGTGCTGAGTTTAAAACATTTTAAACTGTTTACTAAAACTTGTTATCAAATCTTGTCCATATCTCGTACATAATTTTGTTAACACATCTTGTGTTCAAAATCAGTTTGATTTTAGTAAAGAGTTTCTTCAACAAACTTTCGGAGTTGGTTAAATAGTTTATTTTCATAAACGGCTTTGGCAACGATTTTTCAATTGTATGTCAGTTTTTTATTTTGGGCAGCATAATTCGAATATTTTTATGTACGTACCGGCATAGACATATGGGGAGATTTTTAAGGACATGATTTATAAATATCCAGGGTAGAATCTAGGAATTTTCCAAGCATCCTAGATCAAATTTAAGTATATATGATACCGTTACATTCGGCACATCTCAATGATCATCCTCGATCCGAATTCATGCGTCCATCTGAAAATCTCATTCTTCTTGTGTTGGCTCAATCTTGAGACAAATAATTTTTTATTTATATGCTCTTGCATTTTTTATTTTTATTAAAATCTATTTTTTATATCTTAAATCATATTTTCCTATATTGATTTATTATATAAATGTTTTTTAGAAAAATATTTTTTGTGTAATGTACAAATTATTTTGGGTGTCATATAATTTATTTATTTTTTCTTATGTGAGTTTTGATATTTTTCTAAATTTAAAGTTTATTTTATATTGCAAGTCTTTTGTTTTATTTGACTTGATATAAAAATATTTTTTTATTATTCAGAATATTTTTTTTGTTTTGTTACATAACTTTGTAGTATCATTTTTTTAATTGGTATTTTTATGATTTTTTTGGATTAAATGTTATTAGTTTAATCATTAATTTTTTTGTGTTTAAAATTAAACCTTTAATTCCAAAATAAAAAGAGCCGTTGTTTTTCTTGTAAATTATCGATTTTGCCCTTGATTGGTTTGGGCCTTATAAGCTATTTTTGGGCTTGAGATGCTTTTAGGGTTTCATTTTTCATTTCTCTCTTTTCTCTCTGCACGGTCGTCACTCTCTCCCTCTCATCTTTTCTCTCTCTCTCTTTTCTCTCTCTTCATCTGGAGAGAATTTATTTTTGAGAGTTAATTGTGAGTATCATAGCTGTGCTCATTTGAAGAGAGTGTGGAGCTTTGGATATTATTTTTTTCTTTGATTTGAGGAACTCGATTTGGGGGTTTCATTTTGAGATCGGTTTTTCGGTTTCGTGGTTGATCCAGGTTATAGCTTTTTTCGGTGAGGTGGTACTTGATCCCCGACATTTTTCCGATTTTGTTTTTCCGATGGATCTATTTCTTGTTTCCGGTGGACTCAAGTTTCCGGTGGTCAAGTTTTTTTTGGTGATTTACGTTTTTTTTTTGCTCCGGCGGTGCCCCTAATTTTCGGTGGTACTTTTCGGTACGGTGGTGACTTGTTCCGGTGTGAGGCTGTTTTCGGGAACTGGTTTCAAATTCGGTTGGTTTCAGGTGTGACGATTTCCGGCGAGTTGGATCCTTTCGGTGGCTACTGTTTTTTTAGGTAACATACATATATATATATATATATATATATATATATATATATATATATATATATATATATATATATATATATATATATATATATATATATATATATATATATTATATCTATATATATACGAATCTGCATATACATAAATATATATATACATACACTATATATATACACGGATCTGTATTTCATACGTGTGTTAGATCTCAATTTTTGCTGAATTAAAATTATGTTGGGAACTCTTAGACCTGCGTTTTTTTTTGCTAAGGAGTTAAAGCCCTTGTTGGTATTAATCTATGTTGGCTACATTGTTTACTTAGATTTTTCTAGCCATTGATCTAGGTTGTTTGTTGTTGGGAATTGATTTGTTGGTTTTGTCACTTTTAAGTGTGGTGGTTTTAGTTCCAAATACTTTGTACCATTTTATATAACTGCCTATGATTGAGTTTTTTGTGTGGGCACCTATTTGGAATTTTGGACTAAAACTTTGGGAAGACCTTATTTTGGGCAAACCTTATTTGGATAAATTTATTTGGACTAAAATTTGTTAGGACTAAAATTTAGTAGGTTTCGTTGTGTGTTTGATTTGAAGACTTTATTTACACCCATTTCAGATTGTGTGTACACTTTGGTATCAAGACTTATTTTTTCTGTCACACATTTTTTTATTTATAATCTGATTTGATTTGTTTGGGATTAAAGACAATCTGATTTTTGACTCTATCTAATTACCCCCTCTAAGTTGAACTTTGGTGTGTTCACTTTATTTAGTCGGGTTTAATTAGTGTGTAGTCTTTATATCATATATTTATTTATTTAAAATTTATTTTAGTTAAACTCATCCTATTTTAGTGAGTCGAGTGCTACACTCTTTATCTCGTACTCCCTTGACTTGGATTGGACTCGTACACTTTTTATTGCCTAAGTTGAATACTTTTTGTTGTATTCTTTTATACTTGGGTAGTGTTTGTGTGTGTACGAGTTTTTGATCCAACCCTTGTCATAGTATTTGTTTATATTAAATTTGAAATTTAATACTTGTAACTTTCTTTTATTTATTTTAATTAAGTCCCAATTTGTATGAGCTAAGTGCTACACTTATTTATTTTTTGCTCATTTTACTTGGACTTAATATTTTTAACATAACACCGGTTTAAATTGATTCATATTCTATTTGGTGTTAAGTTAATTTTTATCTTAGTTGCGCGATACAATTGTTGGAATTTTATTTCCTATTTTATTTGTGGTCATTTGCGCCAACTAATTTGTTTTCAGAATTAATATTTACTTGAATATTAAATATTAAGGAAGACCTTACTTGTGTCTTGGGACTTAATATTTAAGCATTCTTTTTAGTATTGATTAATTCAATATTGTCTTACCTTTCAATTAGTCCTTGATTGGTAATTTGCCTTGTCAATTAAAATAGATTTAAACCTTGGTTATTTGGTTTATTTTTAAACAAGATTATTTTGTTGTTTTAATTTAAAACAAACTTTATTATTATTATTATATCTTTCTGCACATCTACACGGGGTCTCGGGTTTTAGTGTGTAGTTGTGTGTGGGTCTCACGCTTTCACTACATTGGGTGTTTAGTAAGATTCAATATTGTGGGGTTGTGTAGTTAGTGCCTGGGTGTACTGGTTTTGTATTGGACTAACTATTTCATTTACACTGGGTTGCTGAATTCTTTATCTAAACATTGATTTAGTGTTATGTGTGTTGTGAGTGAGTGATAGTCTCTATTACCGGGGTGTTATTGGGTTGACTGATTTTCAGTCAAGTTGGGTTGTTTTAGACTAGGCTGGGTGTACGAGTTTGTATTTGCTTAGTTTAATTCATTGTGGACTTGGAGGACTGCAATCTGTAACTTGTAATCAGTAATAGTGGACTTGGGTGTGTGTGTTGTCCTGGGACTAGGGACACGGGGTTTACCACTAAGGTGGGTTCCTCGAGAACAAATCTAGTGTCACACTCTACTTTTCCTCACCTCATTCTTAAAGAGAATTATTATTTACATCTATCATCGTCACCTTTTACTTACTAATGTGCGTGAGTGTTTTCTCACTTAAAATTTATAATAGATTTTTTATCAAAGATTAAAAGAGTTGGAGACTTTTTTTAAATAACCTAATACGCATTAGCAAGTACCCTTTGGTCCTTTCTAGTGTGACCCTTAGGTCTTTTCAATTGGTATCAGAGCTTCAGGATTCACTTTATAAAAGTTTTTATTCCGCAAAGATCCTGAACTCTTTTTAAAATCTATATTTTATATCATTTAAAATCTATTTTTTAAATACGAAAAACTTATATGGTGATGCTATTTTTTCTTCTAGAAAATCCCTTTATGAATGTTTTAGAAAGTCAACGTCTTATTCACAATTTGACCTTAAAAGCGAGAATGCTATTTGCCAAGCGATGGGTGCAACCGAAGTTAAAGATATTTCATATTGCACTACATCTTTAGATGCTTCGGAGATTTCACTATATTCTACCCATTTATCTTGTTTATGCGATGATATCTCTATTTGTGATAGCGATACTAGTTGTGGTAATTTAGTTGTTTTTACCTCGCGTGTTGTCTTTATATCCGAGGACATTAATGATTGTGTATTTGCTAGTTCGGATGATTCCGATTTATATGTAGATAATTTTATTTTAGACAAAGTGATTTTATCTCGTACCTCACTTACTCCATGTCACCCTACATTCACAGCTTCTACATCTAATGTTGATGATATCTTTGGTGATGTTGATGAATCTGAAAATGAAGACAATCCTGTCATTTTGGAAGGGTGAGTACAAATTTAGAGGATTGTGTGAGTAATAAATCTTTTGAGAACACAATTGAGGATTGCAATGATTTAGGTCAAATTAATTCTAGATTAATGACTAAAAATATCGTTTTAAGTAATCAAATTAGGTTAATGTGCGAAGAATCTGAATTTCGTATAGATGAACTTGAAAAAGATGTTTTGTTTTTAGAGAAAATGATTGTCATGTTAACCGAACTTAATCATTCTCTTGAAACTAAAAATAAGGAAGTTTTGTGTAAAGTTGATGAATCTGAAGTTGAACTAAAGGCCGTTTTGATTAAATTTGATGAATGCAAAAAGGAACTATATGTCACTTTGAAAAAGTTAAAGAGTTATTGGAATGCCGGTGATGCCGTCAAAACTATTAATGAAAATACGTGTTATGATCCAACGAACTCTTATTCTGATTTTGTTCCTACTAAAGGGCTTGGCTTTGAAGGAAAAGAATTTGATGTTACCAATTTTATCAACTCTAAGGAACAATTTCCTGATTCAAACGAAATTAAGTTGTCTTATAAACATTTTGAAAATAAGGGTTGTTCTACAAGTGGTAAATCTGTTTTTTAATGTTCTTTTTGCCATAAAACTGGGCATTTGGAAAAATTTTGTTTTAAAAAATTAGGACAAAATAATTATGATTAAGGCAAATTTAGGCAAATTCAAAATGTTGGGAATCTTAAAACTGTTATGCCTTCACTTAAATGTAATTTCTACTCTAGAATTGGACATATTGAAAAATTATGCTATAAAAGACTTGGACAGAATAATGGTAATATAGGCAATTTTAGGAAAATTGAAAATGTGAGAAATATTAAAATTACCAAACATGTTTTGAAATGTGATTTTTGTGCTAAAACTGGACATATAGAGAAATTCTGCTTTAAGAAATTAGGGCAGAATCATGTTATTTTAGACAAAAATAGGCATTTTGATAAAAATAAACATGCCGAAAATTCTGTTTTAGGTGTAATTTCTGTTTTTAAATGGGTCATTTAGAGCAGATTTGTCATAAAAAGTTGAATTTTGATTTTGAAAAGCTGCCCACTATATGCATAAATTCTAAATTGCGTCACATGCTGTTAAACCTGTTTATAAATGTAATTTTTGTTCTAAATTTGGTCATTTAGAACAATTTTGTTTTGAGCGTTTGAATTTAATTAGAAAATCTTCTTATGATAAAAATGTGAGCTTTCATGATAATGCTAAATCGTATGATAGGCATGTGTTTAAATGCAGTTTTTGTCTTCAAAAGGGTCATTTGGGACAGTTTTGCTATAAACATTTAAGTAGGCATCAAAATGGTGTTAAAAAATTTTCCAAGATCCATTTAAAGTCTAATGTTGTTAAGAATTGTTCTCAAACTAATATTAAGCTTTCCCCATTTAAGATCGTTACTCGTAATGTCAAATCTAAGTGGATTAAGAAGGATGACTTAGGGTGTACCAAAATCTCACACTAGTTTGTTTTGTTTTTGTTTGTTTGTTAGTACTTTTATTTGCATATTTACGTCGTACTAACTTTTATTTTGTACGATTTTTCCCTACCCTTTGTCTATTTGAGACAAACAGGGGGAGAATTTGAGACTCTCTTTTGATATTGAATTTTACAATTTCTTTGAGTCTTTGTAGGAATTCTTGTTGTTAGTTGAGTTATGTACTCTTCTATTTTTGAATAGGACTCATGTGTATAATCGAGTTATGTAATTTGTGTCGTTCTTTGTTTTTGAGTCTTGGTTTTTGTTTGTCTCAATATTGGCCAAAGGGGGAGATTGAAAATCTCATTCTTCTTGTGTTGGCTCAATCTTGAGACAAATAATTTTTTATTTATATGCTCTTGCATTTTTTATTTTTATTAAAATCTATTTTTTTATATCTTAAATCATATTTTCCTATATTGATTTATTATATAAATTATTTTTTTTAGAAAAATATTTTTTGTGTAATGTACAAATTATTTTGGGTGTCATATAATTTATTAATTTTTTCTTGTGTGAGTTTTGATATTTTTTTGAATTTAAAGTTTATTTTATATTGCAAGTCTTTTATTTTATTTGACTTGATATATAAAATATTTTTTTATTATTCAGAATATTTTTTTTGTTTTGTTACATAACTTTGTAGTATGATTTTTTTAATTGCTATTTTTATGTTTTTTTTGGATTAAATGTTATTAGTTTAATCATTAATTTTTTTTGTGTTTAAAATTAAACCTTTAATTCCAAAATAAAAAGAGCCGTTGTTTTCTTGTAAATTATCGATTTTGCCCTTGATTGGTTTGGGCCTTATAAGCAATTTTGGGGCTTGCGATGTTTTTAGGGTTTCATATTTCATTTCTCTTTTTTCTCTCTACACGGCCGTCACTCTCTACCTCTAATCTTTTCTCTCTCTTTTTTCTCTCTCTTCATCTTGAGAGAATTTGTTTTTGAGAGTTAATTGTGAGTATCGTAGCTGTGCTCATTTGAAGAGAGTGTGGAGCTTTGGATATCATTTTTTTCTTTGATTTGAGGAACTCGATTTGGGGGTTTTATTTTGAGATCGATTTTTCGGTTTCGTGGTTGATCCGGGTTGTAGCTTTTTTCGGTGAGGTGGTACTTGATCCCCGACGTTTTTTCGGTTTTGTTTTTTAGGCGGATCTATTTCTTGTTTCCGGCGGCCAACTTTTTTTTGGTGATTTACGTTTTTTTTTTCTCCGGCGGCGCCACTAATTTTCGGTGGTGCTTTTCGGTACGGTGGTGACTTGTTCCGATGTGAGGCTGTTTTCGGGAACTGGTTTCAAATTCGGTTGGTTTCAGGTGTGACGATTTCCGGCGAGTTGGATCCTTTCGGTGGCTACTGGTTTTTTAGGTAACATTTATACATACATACATATATATATATATATATATATATATATATACCTGTTTATATACTTATATATATATATATATATATATATATATATATATATACACGGATCTGTATTTCATACGTGTGTTAGATCTCAATTTTTGCTGAATTGAAATTCTATTAGGAACTCTTAGACCTGCGTTTTTTTTGCTAAGGAGTTAAAGCCCTTGTTGGTATTGATCTATGTTGGCTACATTGTTTACTTAGATTTTGCTAGCCATTGATCTAGGTTGTTTGTTGTTGGGAATTGATTTGTTGGTTTTGTCACTTTTAAGTGTGGTGATTTTAGTTCCAAATACTTTGTACCATTTTATATAACTGCCTATGGTTGAGTTTTTTGTGTGGGCACGTATTTGGAATTTTGGACTAAAACTTTGGGAAGACCTTATTTTGGGCAAACCTTATTTGAATAAATTTATTTGGACTAAAATTTGTTAGGACTAAAATTTAGTAGGTTTCTTTGGGTGTTTGGTTTGAAGACTTTATTTACACCCATTTCAGATTGTGTGTACACTTTGGTATCAAGACTTATTTTTTCTGTCACACATTTTTTTATTTATAATCTGATTTGATTTGTTTGGGATTAAAGACAATCTGATTTTTGACTCTATCTAATTACCCCCTCTAAGTTGAACTTTGGTGTGTTCACTTTATTTAGTCGGGTTTAATTAGTGTGTAGTCTTTATATCATATCTTTATTTATTTAAAATTTATTTTAGTTAAACTCATCCTATTTTAGTGAGTCGAGTGCTACACTCTTTATCTCGTACTCCCTTGACTTGGATTGGACCGTTGGACTCGTACACTTTTTATTGCCTAAGTTGAATACTTTTTGTTGATTTCTTTTATACTTGGGTAGTGTTTGTGTGTGTATGAGTTTTTGATCCAACCCTTGTCATAGTATTTGTTTATACTAAATTTGAAATTTAATACTTGTAACTTTCTTTTATTTATTTTAATTAAGTCCCAATTTGTATGAGCTAAGTGCTACAATTATTTATCTTTTTCTCATTTTACTTGGACTTAATATTTTTAACATAACACTGGTTTAAATTGATTCATATTCTATTTGGTGTTAAGTTAATTTTTATCTTAGTTGCGCGACACAATTGTTGGAATTTTATTTCCTATTTTATTTGTGGTCATTTGCGCCAACTAATTTGTTTTTAGAATTAATCTTTACTTGAATATTAAATATTAAGAAAGACCTTACTTGTGTCTTGGGACTTAATATTTAAGCATTCTTTTTAGTATTGATTAATTCAACATTCTCTTACCTTTCAATTAGTCCTTGATTGGTAATTTGTCTTGTCAATTAAAATACATTTAAACCTTGGTTGTTTGGTCTATTCACCATCATCTTTGTACATGCATCATGTGTCAAGCAACGTACTCTTCAACAGTTCCCACTACTCCACATTCTTATGGTAAAAAATAATTTTTTTGGAGTGTTTGAATTATTTGCATAAATAGTTGGGAATGTTTTTTTAAATTTTTCGAAGTCTGGAAGTTAATAATCATGGAAAATCTTTTTGAGGAGTTTTATGTGACACGTCACTGATGTCGTTTGAACGGCATCGTATCTCGTTTGAACGAGATGCCATCTCGCTCGAACGACACTTTGTTTCGTTCGAATGACGCACCCCCTTAACTTCCTATTTAAACAGTGTTGGTGATACACGTTTTTTTAAGTGTGTATATCTTTGTTTCTGCAAAACAGCCCCGTTTCCAGACTTCATATTTTAAGGTTTCAATACCTTTTTGATTCACAAATATTTTTCAATTCTTTATGTGAATATTCTAAACCCCAAGAAATATTATACTACTCATCTGGAGTACATTGACGGGAAGACGAAGCTTTTCCATTGCTGACCTTCTGGAGCTCTTGCGGTAATTCTTATCGACGACATCGAAACCGACGCCTGAGGGTATTTCGTATGTCACTACTTGTATTTTTATTGTAATCCGTGTAAACCGTTCTTTACAAAATTATAGTGAAAATAAGATGATTTTTCCCCCGTGGGGGATTTTTCCTCAATCGTGATTGTCTTGCATGCTTAGATTAATTCTTTATTCAATCACGTTTCTTTGCAAGTTTTAAGACTTGTTGGGATTAAAATTTGGAATTTAATTAAATAAGTTTGACATTGATTATTGGCTCACTCTCAATATAATTTAAATATAGGTCATCCAAATGGTTATTTCGAGTGCGTCAATGTGTCCGAAAGGGTTGATATAGTTCGAAAAGTGTATGTAGGGGTTTGGTTTGGGTCCCAGAGCATTTTTAGGCCACACCGACACCCTAGAGGGGTATTTTAGTCTATTGTATTTTTAAGAAAAGGGACCTGCGAATATTATAAGTGTATATCAGTATATGTGTTGAGGAATCTTGTGTTATCAGTTACAAAACCTACGAGAGGTTGTCAGAGAAGGAAATATGAGAGTTCTAAGGGAGTTCTAAAGCTTTCTACACCATTTTGCACCACAACCACCACCCATATTATTATTTTGCAGAGATTCAGACTTACTAATTGAGGCAAGTATTTATCTTGCTAAATTTCGAATAGATATACCATCCATGTAAGTGTAGGATAACTAATATCATGAATATATGAATATTGGTGTAAAATTGGAAGATGTAAATTATGTTCTTGGGTAGGAATCATGTTAGGTTTAATCCCTTATGCATGCAGAAAAAATTTGACAAATTTGTAGTGTGAAAATGTGAAGAAATCTGGGTTCTTATTGATGTTCTTGTACAAAAGTGATAACCTAGGTTTTTTAGGAATTATTATTGAATTAATTCAATTTAAAGATGTTCCTTAATTAATTAATGAATATAATACGTTAGAAATCGTTTACACATGTTACTATGATGTTTGGTACACTTGGTTGGGAGTTTTAGATTGTGTAATGGAGGTTTAGAGGTTTGAAAATAGTGAAATCCCATAGCAGTTAAGGAAATAAGACGATACCTGTCATAACGAATCAATTCGATTTTTTAGAATTGGACAATTTTTCTCCTTTTTGCTTAGAACTCATGGGAAACGATCGGGTTAATTTTTCTTGTAATTTTAAAATATAATGGTAGGTATTTTAATTAGTAGTAGTCTAACGTTGGGATTGAGACTTAGTCTCATGAGGGAATATATGGCTAAAGTTAATTATGTATAATTGGGTAATAAAAACCTAATTCGGAGAATAATATCGTGTCATGGAGAATTGAGGGAACTTATGACATAGGCCGATAGTTTATGAGTGAGGTATCTACTGAATTGACTTAAATGACAATTGGTAACCGTTCGAATAGTGGAAAAACACTCAGGATTATACGATGAGAGATATTATGGTAAATTAATGATATGTAGAATATTCGAGGGTTATATGCTACGTACGGGATATATTATAGGTTACTTATATATATATATATATATATATAATGCTTATTATTTGATTTATTATGTGCAATGAATATACCTACACTACTTACTATCACGGGAGGTTCCGCGCCGTGAACAGTCTTATCCTGATGATCCATCTTGGGGTATTTTAGACTTGTACCTCAGAACATAAAACTTAGGGATTGAGCACTACTCGTGTTCATGATAGTGTGATCGTTCATTTAGGCGCGTTAGATGTGTGCGTAGCCCAAAGGCTTAGAACTATGTTCGCCTCCAATTTATGTGAATTATAACTTTATAATTCGAGAGTGATTTCGAATCGGAAGTCCTTTACCTAGTACGTGTTGTACCAGGACTCGATAACAGAGTATGCATGCATCACAGTTCTCAACCTAGGGATGTCGTATTCGCATATATGATAAGAGTAGTGTGTAAATATATATGTGTGAATTAAATAGTGATATCTAAAATAATTTAAGTATGTGGAAACTTAATACCTGTTGGACAATTCAAAATTGGCTAAAAGACATTGGGAATTTAGTAACGTATTGTATGGGCAATATAGGTGGGCCCAATAAGACATTGCGAGTTAAGATTGATTGGTTGACGGTGAGCCGTATCCTCATCATCCAAATCATTTGTTTCCCATTTGTCTATAACATCATCAAAGTGAATATCTGCATTTATTGAAGAGAACACAACCTCGTAAGAAGGTACCTTCTTCTACTTTGGTTGATTATCCCTTTCACTCACGAGAACTTCATTTTTGACGTATCGGAGGAGAGATTTTCCACCACCATTAGATCATCATCAACTTGAATACGAGTATTCTTCATTTTTTTTGTTTCTACGAATCAGGTGATCTTGATCTTCGCTGGTGAGTTCAGATTTTCTTCCTACATATGATTATTAGAACAACTTTATCTCATTACTTGCATTTTTTCATTTATTTTGAAGAATAAAATCCAAAATCCGAATTTTAAAAGTTTCTTTATATTTTGTTTGAATGAAACCTCTTAATGTAAATTATTTATTTGCTAATTTTATGTCTAAATCTCATTTGACCATTTTACCCTTATATAATTAAAAATAATATATTGGTTCAAATCTATTTATTCATAGCAGTTATAGTTCTGAAGCTAAGATTTAAAGGTTTAAAGGCAATTGATATTGAATATTGCTTGTTTTCTTAAGCCTCCTTCCTAAACACTTATGCCGACGTGAGAAGTCAAATTGTATCAAACAAAATAAATCCTCGAAAAATTAGGATCACGCGATACATTAGCGTAACCCGCTCTGATACCAATTTTACGACATGAGAAGTCAAATTGTATACAAAAAATAAATCCTTGAAAAATCAGGATCACGCGATAAATTAGCGTAACCCGCTTTGATACTAATTTGTAAAACGTATGAATGCAGTGTGTGATACCGATTTAAATTAATTCGCAATTTTCTACTTTGACACACTTATTTAATTAGAATCTATTTTTAAACCAAAGTAATTCAGCCCCTAAACATGCAATTATGTTTGTGCGTGTGTTAACCCATAAATAAGTAAAGCATGTGACACAAATATTCAGGAAAAATACCCAAAGGGTAAAACCTTTTATTTCTAGAACTTTGAATAACTCACAAGACCATTGACTAACATACAACCTGATAATCCCTTACAAGTGTAATGCACAATGTCTTCATCAAACCTCTAAAGCAACGGCTGGAAATCTTCAGTGGTTAACCACAGCTATACCACAAGGACTGCAACCCAAAAACTCCGTAGAGACTCCCTCCACAATAGCCCGCAGTTCTCCGGTTGTAGAGTTCTCCCTATAAAGAATAAACAACAGCAAAAGTGTGTTTTCAACACCAAAACAATTCACCAAAGCATATGGGATTTTTGTGAATTGAAAAAAAAAGGATTAAACCGTAAAAGAAGAAGTAAAAAGGATTTTGCTATTTCTCAGTTTTCTGTCTTTCAAAACGCTGGGACTTCTTAATGAAGACGAAACCATTTAATGAGTATTTATACAAAAATGCGCATCCTCGATATTAGAGCTCGTTCGAACGAGAAAGCTATCTCGTACGAATGAAGTACAGATGTCGTTCAAACGACATTGTGCGACATCCATATGTCGCTCAAACGAGATGACATCTCGCTTGAACGACTTGGGCGTTAAAATCGAGGTACGATTTAGGACATAGAAAAAATACTCATTCTCAAATTTTGACGAAAAAGTCCGCTCCAACACTTAGAAAATATATTGTAAAAATATCCCAAAAGCTCTAAGTGGAAAGTTAAGGTATTAAAAACATAACCTTACCAAAGTAAACTTTGCGGAGTCTTTTTGATGAAGAACTTGATTAATTCGGATCCGTCTTGATGTAGATTGCTCTCGAATGCTCTTCGACGGTGTAGCGGTATACGACATAATTAATTGATAACGAACTTATAAAAATATGTCTTTACAAATCTCCCCCTATGTCTATGCCGGTACATACATAAAAATATCCGAATTATCAAATACCAAAATGCTTATACAAATCTACCCTCCCATGAATAAATTTGCAAGATCTCAAACTTTTCTTCAAAAATCTTCATAAAATCTCAAAGCTTTTCTGATCAGGGTGTGCAACATAATGATCATCAAAATTTGTACCTACACACATGAGATAAAGCAAAAATCTTCGTGACGCATTGAGTTTGAAATGATATAAGAATAAATCATTAATAAATCAAATCTCTCCCATAATGCAAAAACTCCCCTATAACATGATAATTCTTTCTTCCCCTTTTTACGATATCCCCAAATAGACAAATAAGAAGAAAAAATCAAAACATGGAGTGTCACGATAAAAATGCATAACAAACATGGATCAAACGACGCGCATGCAAAGTTATGTCTCAAAAATATTCACAAACTATTTTTGATTTTTCAAATTATACAAAAATAAGATACCAAAAACCACACCGTGGATTTAAACTAAAACAACCAAGTCATGGAAATGGAATGTATGGGTGTGAACACATTCCGTAGGTAAATAAACTCAATCAATCATGTGTGTACGATGCATACGTGTACTCCTAACGAATGAACATCAAAAGTATCCTTAGGTGTAAAAATTGTTGAATTTAGATGACGTCGCCTTATGCAAATCAACAAATCAAAGTCAAAGTTATTTTCACACCAATAACGTCCAAAACTATTTAACGTTTTTTCAAGACTTTCAAGGACGTGCAAACACATTTTAATTCTCCATCCAAACTCTCTCATATATATTTTATTTTTAGAGGTGAATAAATTAAATTCTCAAACTTTGGAGAATTGGTGCAAAAACCTAATTGGCCCATAATTGGCATGAATTTCTTTTTGTTGCCTTTAAATTTTTTTGGGTTCTTTTAAACCTCTTCGGACCCCAGATAATAAAATTCCTCAATTTTTTAGGTCCAATTAAATGGCGGCTTAATCGCAAAGGATATATGATAACCTTTCGTACCCCTTTATCATTTTCAAATAAAACACACAAACGACTCTTACATAAACAACTTTCTTATCAAGTTGTATCGCGCTTCGTTCATTTTAAGTACAATATTGAATTGAAGACACCCAACCAACATGTGATAAGACAAGCACAATAATCAAACAAATCCGTGCATGTGTACAACAAAGGAAATCACGAGTCAAACATGTAGGAAGTAACACTTAATTATATCTTAATGAATCCAAACATTATAAAGCACAAATATGAATTGACATATTATCTCAAAACACTATCAAATAGTCACATGGAAAATTTAATGATGTTGTGACTCGGTCATCCTAAGTGTTTATCCATAAATGGTGCAAACAAAATACAAAAATCTTTTTGGATTTTTCAAAATTTTATCAAACTAAAATCTTTTTGTATTTTTAAAAAAATTTCAAAAGCAAAAATTTATACAAAAATGATATATACTAGCAATAGGCAGATAATGTCATCATGACAAACATCCTATGCTAGTAAACAAGTCAAACCTCAATCGTTAAGTGCGGAGGGGTTTTCCAAAGGTGGTGCCAACTTATGAAAAACCTCCATTAAATTTTGTGAAGTTTTGACCAAAAACTTAACTTTCTCACCTAAACGTGAAAACTCTCTCATGTAGTCTCCAGGAGCATGTAAAGTATCATGTGTGGGTATATGTATGGCAGAAACACGTGTAGTAGAAAAACGTGACACATAACCAAACTTAAAGCAAAATTCCTTAAGGTGTTCTCTCCTTTTGCAATGGGAACAAACATATATAGGCCTAGGAACACCTCTCTAAAAAACTCTAATACGCGCTCTCCTAATAGGAATGGGATGCCTAGGTGGGTTAGGGTAAGACTCACGTTAATCTAACACTAAGTAGGAACCGGCTCGGGTGCTAATTGGGAAGTAGAAGCACCGTCATGACTTATTTCAAACTTCTCACCTTTACCCAAAATGGTATTGAGAACCATCTTTCTAGCCTTCTTAGATGCATTCTCTAAAGGACCTTTGACCTCCCGAGCACGTTCGAGATCACTCTCGAGTTGGGATATACGTGTCATCAGACTAGACACCGTGTTAGTCAAATCACACTTTTCCCTTTTTAAAACTTCCTTCTCTATCTCCAAACCTAAAACCCGACGACCTAAATCTTTATTATACTGGTTTGTTTTCAAAGTCTCGGTGTATATATCTCTAAAGGATTTTTGGAGATCACTTTTATCTCCACTCTCAAATTCGCTCTCATCTCCACGAGAAACACTCGAGTCATCACCGGTGCTCTCATGACCTTTATCAACATGAGACAAAGTGGGTGTGCTCACACGAGTCGAAAAATATACACATATCCCATGAGCTAAACCTTTATTGGACTTATCTCCCTCATCACCCTCACTATCATTAAGTGTGGGGGGCATAGCAATACTTATCCTAGTAGGACACTCTTTAGCTATTTGCCATTTTCCCTCACACTCAAAGAACCTGATCTCGTCCTCCTTGTCACTATCTTTGGCCACTACTTTCTTTTATTTGACTCAAAAGATCTCTTTTTATTGGAAGAATTTTGTTTTTTCGTTTTGAATTTTTTTGTAAAAAATTTCACAAGCATGGACACATCATCAAAATCAAACTCACCCTCAGAATCGGACTCACAAACTTTTTCTTTCTTTTTCTTAAAATGAGTCTTTAAAGTAATGCCTCTATCCTTAGCCTTAATAGTTTGGGGAGACATGTTTATCTCATAGGTTTGAAGGTCTCCTACAAGTTCTTCCAACTTAAGTGATTTCAAATTTCTCAAAGAGTTCAAAATAGTGACTTTAGGAATAAAGCATTTTGGGAGAGATCTCAAAATCTTTTTAACGACACGCGTGTTATCAATCACCTCACCCAAATTAAAACTGGTGTTAACAATGTCCAACAAACGTGCATAAAAATCATCAAGGCATTCAGACTCAGACATGGTGATAGTCTCAAATTGGGTGGCCAAATTTTGTAATTTTGATTCTTTAACCGTGTTCGTACCCTCATGGGTCAATTTTAAAACATCTCATGCCTCTTTAGACGTGGTGCACGTCATAATCCGGCGGAACACGTCGGGAGTGACGGCTCAAGAAATAGCACTCAAATCACGTGAATTAAATTTAGAAATTTTAAAATCATCTTCAGTCCAGGCCGACACGGGGTTTAAAGAGGTGATATTTTCAATAGTGACCATGGGAGGAGTCCACCCAATTTCGGCAAGGAACTAAACACGGTCGTCAATGGCTTTTAAACTAGATTTCATGCGAGCTTTCCAATAGGCATAAATAGACTCGTCAAAAATAGGCATCTAATTATATAAGTGCTCTATAGGAAAAAATGTTATTTTTTGAAAAAAAATCAATATCACACAAGTTTTAGGAAAAATAGGAATACGCGATAAATTAGCGCAACTTGCTCTGATACCAATTTGTCGACGTGAGAAGTCAAATTGTATCAAACAAAATAAATCCTTGAAAAATCAGGATCACGTGATAAATTAGCGTAACTCGCTCTGATACCAATTTGACGACATGAGAAGTCAAATTATATCAAAAAAATAAATCCTTGAAAAATCAGGATCACAGGATAAATTAGCGTAACTTGCTCAGATACCAATTTGTAAAACATATGAATGCGGTGTGTGATACCAATTTAAATTAATTCGCAAGTTTCTACTTTGGCACACTTATTTAATTATAGTCTATTTTAAAACCAAAGTAATTCAGCCCCTAAACATGCAACTATGTGTGTGCTTGTGTCAACCCATAAATAAGTAAAGCAAGTCACACAAAAATTCAGGAAAAATCCCCGAAGGGAAAAACCTTTTATTTCTAGAACTTTGAAGAATTCACAAGACCATTAACTTACATACAGCCTGATAATCGCCCACAAGTGTAACACACGGTGTCTTCGTTAAACCTCTAAAGCAACGGCTATAAATCTGCATTGGTTCACGCGCAGCTATACCACAACGACTGCAACCCAAAAACTCTGTAGAGACTCCCTCCACAATAGCACGCACCTCTCCGTTTGTATAGTTCTCCCCACAAAGAATAAACAAAAACAAAAGTATATTTTTCAACACCAAAACAATTCACCAAAGCATATGGGATTTTTGTGAATTGAAAACAAAAAGGGATTATACCCTAAAAGAAGAAGTCAAAAGGATTTTTCTATTTCACAGTTTTTTCTCTTTCAAAACGCTGGGACTTTTTAATGAAAACAAAACCATTTAATGAATATTTATACAAAAATGCGCCGCCTTGGTATTAGATCTCGTTCGAACGAGAAAGCTATCTCACGCGAACGAAGTACATAAGTCGTTCAAACAACATCGCGCGACATCCATATGCCGCTCGAACGAGATGACATCTCGCTTGAACGACCTGGGCGTCAAAATCGAGGTACGCTTCATGACTTAGAAAAAAGTACTCATTCTCAAATTTTGACGAAAAAGTTCTCTCCAACACTTAGAAAATATTTTGTAAAAATATCTACAAAGCTCTAAGTGGAAAGTTAAGGTATTAAAAACATAACCTTACCAAAGTAAACTTTTTGGAGTCTTTTTGATGAAGAACTTGATTAATTCGAATTCGTCTTGATGTAGATTTCTCTTGAATGCTCTTCGACGGTGTAGCGATGTACGGCATAATTAATTGATAACAGACTTATAAAAATATGTCCTTACGACCTATCTCTAACTATTTCATTTTCTACACCAACCATTCAAAATTGTAGCCCCGTGACTCTTAGCATGACATTTTAGGCAACCATAACTACGTTATAAGAAGCTTTACAAATGTTCTGTCATGAGACCAAATGGATTTGGATGCTTCGAATCGAGCATTTGATTTTTTATATGGTGTTTCAACTTTCAGAGGTGGGTTGATGAAGGGTTATAATGACTTAGACGGTAAAGTAATTTAATGAATGGATAGACAGATATTAATGCATCCAATAATTTATATATTTTCAAAGACAACACCTTCTTGGCTTTAAAATAACCAAATGCTTAGTACAAAAAAAAACATATTTCCTTGAAGTCAATTATAATATTCTCGCCTCCCGATCACTATTACTATGGCTACCACATAAGTGAAAATTCCTCTGAGGATTGTGATAGACAAAGACAAGAAAAAAAGTAGTTTTTGTTAAATCATAAACTCATTTTGTGGATCTCCTGTTTAGCTTCCCGATAATGACAATGACGAGTCAGGCTCCTAGCTAAGTAATTTGATCCCAGTCAAAGGCAACATGAAGCTTGAATATTTTATATGAAGGCATAACAAATCTTCAAACTAAGTATTTCTTCAAAGATAAATGCAAAGACATGATCCTTAATCCAAGAAATTCATCTGAAGTACTATGCTGTAAGCTCAAACTTAATCTAAGTGATACATAGCCCACAAAATTATTCATATGTGGAAATTGGGATTGTAGATGATGCAATAACTCTTATTTTAGCTTTTATAACAACACAGTAAAATTCAATTGTGGGAAGTTGGTGACTAAACACAGAACCCTAAAATATTGTAATGGTCATGATGTTGCTGGAATTTTTACGACAGAAACAACCACTTTTATTATCAACGATGATTTACATGTAATGCCTAACCAACCCGGACCTATAGTGGATTGTCAACTGATCTTGGTGCTTGAGATTAATAACTGCTAATAAGAATCTCTTATGCAATGTAATATAACTCAAAGAATATGGATCTTGAGATTAATCATTTTATCATGATGGCCTACTAGCTCGCGCATCGCTTAGGTTTACACCTAGTTTTATTAATAATTTACACATAAGACAATCTCCGAGCCAATTGGAGAACCCAAACTTTTTCTCTTGCTTAAGGATTATGAGCAAACTAATAATTTTGGTGTGAAAATGCTACCAATTTTGTTGCACCAGAGTTGGCCAAACTGACTTGCCACAACTTGTTTTTTTTATATAAAAAATTGAATGTTTGGTGTAATTTGAAATTGAAATTGTAATGAAATTTGTAAGATTAAATTTCACTAAATGAAATTGCATAAGAATAATTTTTACAATCAATTTATACAAATCAGTCCAAAATTGAAATAAAATAAAAATAAAAACCTAAGGGACACTGCCCTAACTACTCCGACATTGTCTACAACGGGTAGGTCCAGAAGATGACTCACGCACGTCATGAATATCTAATTAATAATCGCAAATAACTATTATAACACGTCATGCTCCATACATGTCACATCCAATTTGATACGTATAGAAGATAACTTGTCCACCGTTTTCCTCGGTCTACCCTGTGTGTGCCGTATCGTGTGGTATCGATCATGTATTTTAGTGTAAAATGCATATTCGACACTCGTCCTATGCAAATAAAAAAAAGAATTAGTAATGAAATAGTAAAAAAGTATCAATAATGAAATAAAATTATGAAATGATAACTTTTAGCAAGGAATATTACATTTATAATATTTAACAGTGATTTTTAACTAAGAACATAATTTTGTAGAATAAAACTAACTTTTAGCAACAAAATGTTAAAAGTGGCATATGATATCACGACTAGCAACAAAGTATTAATTTTCGTGGTAAAATATTTCATGAAATTAGACACCATAATTTCCCCCCTTAAAATTAAGGTACCAATTATTTTTTGCAACAAAAATATAACTTTTACCCACGAATTTGTTGGTAGAAAATTGATACATTATTTGGCTACGAAATTCGTTCGTGCAAAATGATAAATTTACTTCCTTGCGATTTTATTTCGTGGTTTAAAAAAATATTTTAAAAGCCCCAAAATTTTAAATCAACCCCCTCCAATCTAACGTAACTCATTCATCCTTTCTCCCAATGGGTCGTACCATTTTCTCTCCCTCTCCAACTTCATCGTCATCCCCCTTGTTTCTCCTTTCCAACACAATCAACGTTAATGGATTTGTGTAACTGTTGTCGGCGTCGTGTCCAAACCCAGTTAGGGCTTTTTATTAAAAGTGGAAAGGAGAGCCTCAACAGCGATCTTTATATGCCTTATCGCACTGGTCTTTTCATCCACCGCTCAACATAAGTATTTTTTCATCTATATCCATTTCTTGTCTGATGTAGGAGGAGAGATCGATAGTTTATGTGTCCCGAAAGATTAAGCCTCATGAGGGTAACTACCCCACTTATGATTTGGAGTTAGAAGCAATAGTATTTGCCCTTCGTAGTTAGAGATAATATCTATTGGGTGAGAGGTTCACCTTGTATTCCGATTACAAGAGTCTCCAGCACTTGTTTACACAGAGGGAGGTGAATATGAGACAGATGATATGTCTTGAATTTACGAAGGATTTATTTCGTATTATTTGGGGAGGGCGAATGTGGTAGTTTATTCGTTGAGTCAGAGACCGATAGTTGCATTGGTAATATTATGGGTCGAGCATGAGGATCATTTACTGGACATGTGGGAAACATAGTGGCATGCCACTTGGGACTTAGATTTATGTGATGCATGTTTTGGATTAATGACCGTTACACCAACCATGGTGATGATGAGGGTGATACATGCATATGTTTCAGATGCCTTATGTCAGCAGAAGGTACAATAACAAGTGTCAAAAGAAGTTATTTAATTTTCTATCAGTTTAGATGGAGGATTGAGATTTCAAGGACGATTGGTAGTTATAGAGAGCCTCAAGTTGAGGAGCGAAGTTTTGCCAAATCACACAGGTCATGATTCATGATACATTCAAGAGGGGAAAAAATGTATCAGGACGTGCACCAAGCATTTTGGTGGACTGGGATGAAGAAGGATATTGCAGAGTTTGTGTTTAAGTGTGCCATCATCCAGGTAGTAAAGGTGGAATACCAAAGGCCGGTACGGGAGTTGCATCTGTTAGAGATTCTCGAGTGGAAGTGAAAGACTATCTCTATGGACTTCATAGTAGGATTGCCAAGGTCCTAGCGAGGTCACGATTCTATGTGGATCATCACTGGTAGATTGGCAAAAGCGGCTTATTTCCTTCTGGTACGAAGATATTTTAAAGCTGTGCAATATGCCAAATAGTTTATAGCAAATATTGTAAGAAATTCATGGTGTACCACGTGACATTTTGTCTGACCGGGACAACACTTTTATATCTCGATTCTAGAGGGTATTTCAGGAGTCTATGGGAGTTCAATTGAATTTCAGCACGACGTTTCACCCTCAATCGAACGATCAAACTAAGCGGGTGAATCAGATTTTGGAGGATTTCTTAGGGCATGCGTGTTGGATCTCAAAGGCATATGGGATTAGCATCTACCTCTAGTGGAGTTTTCTTACAATAATAATCATTAGCAGACTATTGGTATGTCACCTTACAAGGAATTATACGGGTGACCATATCATTCGTTGAGTTATTGGTTAGAGTTTTGGGAGCATGGGATGTTTAGGCCGGATATTATTTGGGACACCTCAAACAAGGTGGCACTCATCCGATCATGGATGAAGACAACACACGATCGATAAAAGATTTATGCCAATAAAAAATGGACAAAAAATGGTGTTTTAGGTAGGGAATCAGGTACTTTTATGGGGTTCCCTATGCAATGTGTAGTTAAATTTAGGTTTAAGGTGAAATTGGCAACCACTACATCGATCCCTTAAGGATTTTTGAAAAGGTAGACCCGGTGGTGTATCCATTGGCATTACCCGACAACCTCCAGGAGGTACCTTATGTTCTCTATGTCTCGATGCTGAGGAAGTTTATGAGGGACCAGGACACTTACCAACACATCGACCTCAACGAGATTAAGCTGCAACCCAATGTGAGTTATGATGAGAGCCCACAACGAATACTTGACCGAAGAGAGAAGACTTTGAGATCAATTTTTATTGTGACACCCCACCTATTAAGATAATGGGTGGACAACCCTCTAACAAAATAAAACGAGAGTCTCATATGTCTCATTCTTAGCATCACTATAGAAATTCAATTACTAACTAACCACCTATTAGTTTAACAAGTAGTGTCAAATTTTAATCTTTAATCACAACACCAAAAATAAACCATTCACCATAATTCCATTCACGATACACAATATAAATAATCACACTAATAAACAAGTCTAAATGGAAAAATAAATAAAACCAAGTATTGAATAAACCATCGGTTACTAATAATCTAATACAATCATAGGAGCTAAACTAAATAGACTAGAAGTAAATAAATCTGATAAAAGGGGTGACATGCCCATCCAATGTCTCAAATGGAACCTTATCTAAGATAACAATGATAGGATCGGCTACCCCAAAATCCATGAGCCTCCATATCAGCTACAACTATGTAACCCTGGACAGAAGAATCATCCTTGGCATCCCTATGGATGGACACCTAAAAGTTTTTAAAAATATTTGATGCGGGTCAAAGTCGAAAACCTTTGAAATATTTAGCAAGTGGATAAAATACAGTAATGACAATGTAAAGAAATTTGTCATATTTAAACTGGTAGCACACTCACATGAGACAGCCCTCACCCCGCATCTAATATACACACTTAACGTATGCTTTTTACCCCTCCTAGTTATGCTACCCACCTAAATAGACTCATCACTAATTCCAATATGACAACCATGTCTCCAGTATATTATTTATTTGGTATTTCTTTATCAGCTTACCCCTATGCTTAATTAATTCTCAATTATATCATCGCAACTTATTTTGATAACTTTACTCTAGTTGTTGATATACATTCACACTTGTAATATTTGTATATAATTATCTCTACCTTTATATACGTATGTGTGTAACACATCAAATATATACCCATACATCGCTCATTATATATATAACCGCAATCCCTCTGAGTATTTCCTCGCTAGATGCGAAATCACTAGCATGCTATCAAGCTTTAGGAATGTCCACCACAGTCGGGCTACTGGGTCGGAATCTCACCACCAAACCTAATATGAAAATAAAAACCGGAGGTGGCCTTGACCTCAAGCCCATGGGTTATAACCGCACCACATTATTCCACAGGCCTCCAAACCTACATAGCGTGGTCGTGCACAGACCTATGACCAAGGGGAACAATATTATCTCTGCTGGGATTTGCTAGAGTGACCTCCCACGACGCGTAACCTCCACTGATAGCATATCCTCTAGGATGGGTATGTTTCACAAAAATATCATACACGTGTATAATATTATTACTAATATATATATATATATATATATATATATATATATATATATTCACATAATCAAGCTAATTCTTTCTTATCACCTGAAGCACTACCCTAGTTGTGTCGAGTCTACCTCTGACTCTTAAATATTTAGTTTACCCTTAACTAATTTCACGCACATATTATTATTTCTGGTCATTAAGTCCTTTCCAATCATTCCGTATAATATGTTACCCGAATTCCTGATTGAATTCCTTAATTCATATTTTCGAGTGTTATTCACACAAAACACCCACAATTCCTTACCCGAACTTTTATTCCAACTATCCCAAGGTAATATTAGGTCCCTAAAATATTTTTTCAGGAGTCCTAGTTTCATCTACAAACACCCTAAAATATATCATACCCCAAAGCAATTAATAAACTATTAACAAACGGACCTAGGCTAAGCAGGGTTGCTGAACCGGTTCGCCCTTGTACGCTATCCACGTCGGGGCCGCTACATTATTCACGAGTTTTACCCATATTTTCACCCCCAAACAAGTCCCAATATTCATCCCAAGGACTAATATAATTACTCTATCAAATACAAACATAAAGATTCCTATTTGATTGTCTCTATTCATAAAAAACAATTCTAATCATGGTAATTTATCATTACTTTTCCCAGCATCAATCATCTCTTAATTCTAATAGAATTTCCAAAATTCATAGTTCAAGATCACACCTTTTAATTAAATTTCAAAATTTTCCATTCAAGAACAATATATATCATTTTCATTCTTAGATCTCTCTAGAAAGAACTTACTTTTCCTATGGAATTCATTCTAATAAGATCATCAAGAATCATCATCAATTTTACCTTTCTCAAAACCTATTTACATGTTAATTCTCATCCCAAAATTTGGTACCAAATTTTGATCTGAACATAAAACTAAACAAAAATATTAAGAAAGTTTAATCACTTGCCTTAGACGTAGAAGGAATTGATTTTTTTTTCTTTTAGAATTAAATCTAGCCAAAAACTCCCAACGATTTGCCTCCATTTAAACCTCCCCCTTGAATCCCTTGTATTTTTTCTTCTTATTCTCACTAATTTAGCTCTTCTAAGTTTTAATATGTAAAGTGGTTTCCTCATAACTCTTAATCTCTTATTTATAGCCCTAATTCCGAAAGTAGGTTATCCGTGTAGTGTAAAATGACCCATATCCCTCGAGTGGGTCTCAACTAGTCTAAAAAGCTCTTGGTATCCGACCTCTACCCCCTAGTACTTATTTTTGACTATTTCGACCCATTCCATTTCAATCATGAACTCAAAATGATCATTCAAGTCACCAAATATAGATAACCTATCTCAATCCAAAATAGCCTACCCGTATGTCTCGGTTGAGATACCATCAATCCTCGTCTATCCACTAAGACGTACTGAGAATTGACAAAATTTTATTTACTTTAATCACGCTTAGTAAATTTATTTCCACATAAATATTAATTCTATTCTTACTAATTAATATCCATTGAATGCGCAATTTTTCTTATTTTAATTAAATTAGGAGAATACATGTAATTTAAAAATGCTAAATTAATTATTTAAAAATACGGGGTGTTACATACTTCCCCCCTTGCAAATGAAATTTCACCTTAAAATTTGGATAAGCCGGGTACTAAGAACTTCAGATACTTATTCAGACTACACCTTCACATTCCCAAAGTTACATCATGAAGACATTTCGATGTCCCCACTGTACACCCACCAATGGTACTCTCTAATTTGAAGGCCTATACACTACTGTTCAAAACTAGTGACCAGTCTATTCTAGTCACCTTTCATTGATACTCTACCTTCTTAACATCTCATATTGGCGACTATACACAACACATTACCATCTTGAGAAAGTACTCCAATACGACGAGCCTATACACCTCAGACTCTATCATTTCAAAAATGAAGGAATGCCAAAACATTTCTAGGTGTCAACTCTAACTTTCTGCCAATCAACATAATTCTTCTCATGTGAGTCATCTACACTTAACACTTGACCACAATTGTCAGACTTCGAAGACTTCGATTCGCGAAGATGTAATTCTTACGATGAACCTCTTTTATACAAAATAACCAACTAGAAGGCAGACGACAATGTTTCCTGCACAAAGCCTAAAAAGGATACTTGCCAATAATGGACTGGTAAGAGTTATGACACGCAACTCTATAAATGTAAATTACTCCTCCCAATTACTCACAAATCCAGAATTCACATCCCCTACGTTCTCTAGAATCTTAGTCACCTCTTGCATCTATTCCTTGATCTACGGGTGATATGCCTTACTCAAAATGCAACTTCATCCCCGTCACGTCCTGAAAATCTCCATCAAATGTGAGACTTAAGTAACTCCTCATTATCATAATGATGTTGGGCAACACCTTGTGCCGATTCATTCTCTTTCTTCAATGAAATGTTGGGCACGCTGCCCGATATTGTAACTCACCTAAATTAATAATAATTTCTCAATATCGGTCAACCAATTCCACAAACTCAAAGAAAATATTTAACCTTACGCGATCTTGGTAACCCAAAGATTAACTCCATCGATCTCCAATCCATTCCATCACTGAAATCTCTAAGTATAGTAAAATTTATGATTGATTGCCTCAGACCAACCTTTACCCCTCTAACGAGTGGTGCACCCGGAGACAACTTCGTTATTTCTCACTCCATACTGATCCACAAGCTCTGTATCCCACATTATGTGGTAGATCCTTCTACCCTTTCTAGTGTATGCTAAAATTGTGACCCATTTGTCCGCTCCACAACTACACACTTTGCGGGTCTTTCTCCTCTGGTAACATCAACATCCTATTTTTGTGCAAGCCATCCTCAGACTTGACTAGTGAGAATCCTCTCTAGTTCCCTAAAAGATTGGATCATACCTTGGCAAGAGATATCCCTGCCTGTGTCTCTACATTATTTTAACCCATCTCAGGTGTGATAACTCTCTTGCTGTATATAACCAGCCTATCTTCTTCCTTGAATGAAGTTTGGTCCATCATAGTTTTCTAATTTTTCTTCTAACTGCCCCACAGGCATATGGTTCAACACATGTATTTCCAGGTCCCCTTATCTCGGTCAATTCTAAAAGTCAACCTAACCAGAGCCCATACACTCTATATCCCGTGCATGTTTGCACAATTATGACATATGTAACTCAACCTTGCATGCTCTGCGTAGCTATTCAGTAAAGGTATGTTCGATTATTCCACTAATCATGATTGAGGTTTTTCTTGAGATTGCCCCACTTATAAATTAGTCGTGTAAATGTTTCCTAGTGCTTCCTACACAGTACTATCCATCTCCACTGGTCTTATATCTTATAACAGTTCTTAGCTCAAAGTGTTATCTACATACATGTGTAATAACTAAAGTATTAAACCCATGCCCTAATGACAAACACGTCCCCCAACTCCTAATGATTACTATGGTTCATACGTGGGACGTCTCATAAGCAAAATCTAAACAAGTAACACTCCTAATATACTACTACCTAGCATTGTCGATCATCGAGATCTGTAGGCCCAAAGCACATAATCGGGACACCCAAAATCTTGTCCCCGGATGTATATGTCTAATTCACAACTCCTATATCACTATAGGAGTCATACAACACTGCGCTCGCAATATAACTAAGTTCCCAATGTTAAATCCATAACAATCTAAATCTCACCGCTCAACGATAAACCCAATATACCCTGAATCACATCCGTAAAAGTCCCTACACACTAGAATTAAATATAACAAGATAACTATACTCTCTGAAGTCTCCTTTACAGTATAATATATGTGCGTTCTCTGCCCTCTTTCAGGTGAAACCTCACAACCTTCTCACCTATAATAGCAGAGACGATAGCCTTACTATAATAGTCCACCATCGCTCAAACCATCATTAATCAGTCAATACTCAAGATAAAATCATGCTCGTATACTTCATCTCTCTAGAACGAGTAAATACACTTAAATAGATACTCTCGGTGTCCACAACCACTCCTTATAGAAAGAACTAAAGAGTTCCCACTACCCAACGATAACTATATATGAGCACAAAGTAGTGATAATAACGATAAACCCACTAAACCCGTCTCACGCTCGAATCTAGTGCTAACCAAAATATAATGACACACCCATGTCATGTAAAACTTGCCCCATTTACCCAAGGATAAAAAAGATTACCTTCAACCACCAATGGCACTGGCTGCTCAATTAGTTCCTAGACGTAATACTCGTGTCTGAACTATCCCAAAAATTGCTATAACTGTTCCCTATACTGGGCACTTTGCCGCTATCCCTTATCTCGTTGTGAATAAGATCGACGCATGTAGTCCGACTCTCCATATATAAAACACCTCCTTGTGAAATTCCCCCATCTCTAGGCCCGTTGTCCATGTCGAGGTTGCCTTACTCTCTGGACCTAGTAGCCTCAGCCCTGATGGCTACCCCAGCTATTCCCTTGTCTTCGTTGGCTCTGTGGAATACGGTTCTAGCCCTGATGGCCCTGTCAAAATCCATATTCACTCGATCAAAATTTCCTTGAGTAGAATCTCCTAAATGATTATTTTTACTTGTTAATCCCTATGTGGTGTCCCACTAACACCAATACGTCTAGTTTTTCTCTGCTGGTTAGACTCTCCTATTCTCTTGGCTCCCTTTGCATGGAAGCATTGATATTGACCTTGTAAAAGTACTACATTGATGACATTAGCGTAAGTTGTCCAAGCCAAATTTCCCCATAAATATTGGTGTATTCTACCCATGAGTCCATCATCATCTTAAGGAACCTTGTTCTCCTTCGTATCCACCTCGTCGGGTATGAAATTTGCTAAACAAGCACATTCTTCCTCATACTCGACCACTATATGTCTATCCTATAATAAGTTCTAAAATTTTCTTTGCACCTCTGTTTAAATAGTATATAAATGGATTTGCGGCCAAACTGTACCCTAAATTCCTTGATATTCACGGTCTCTCTCCTCAAATGTGGTGACTAACTCCCATAATTAAAATATTGCTCCTATGAGCTTAAAAATTGCCTAAAATTTAATACTGAGCGTCCCTCCACTCCACCATACATAATTTCCATTGAATGTTCTCCTTCCACTGGCTAGCTAACATGCATCTACACTTTTCCCAAACCATTGTAGATGTCTCTTCCAAAAAGTCCATCTGACTTTCTCCCATACTGACTTCACGAGCTAAGTTTGAATTGGCCCCATCGTATACTGTGGTGGTACTTGGGAAAATAATTGCGCCCTAATGATCATCACATCGTTAACTGCCTGACCAATAATAGTGGTGACCTTTACTGCGGTCATCATTCCTTGAATACTCTGTGAATCCGACCGATCCTCTCCTCCTGCAGTCCTTCCAATGGCCCTCGCTGGTGGTTCTATATTGTTCGGTATATGATTCCCAACCGAACTCGTACATGATTCTCTTAAACTATACATAATAGGAGGAGAACGTAAATCGCAATATGAATTAACAGTCCTAAGAATAGGGCTCTACATTAAAGAGAAAGCAACGTTGAAAACTTAGTAAGTTTACCCAGATCCTAAGGACACTAGAACCTGATGTCTAATACCATCTATGAATCCCTACCCACTAAAATAATGGGTGTCTAGACCTCTACCAAAATAGAACGAGAGTCTTATATGACTCATTCTTTGCACCACTTTTGAAATTCAAGTAATTATTAACCACATATTGGTTTAACAAGATGTGTTAAATTTAAATTTTTAATCAATCACACTAATAAATAAGTCTCAAAAATAAATAAAACCAAGTACCGAATAAACCATCTCTTACTAATAATCTAATACAATCCTCCGAACTTAACTAAATAAATCTGATAAAAGTGACGACATGCCCATATAATGTCTGAAATGGAACCTAATCTAAGATAACAATGATCATAAACCTGCAAGCCTCGACATCAGCTACATCTACGTAACCTTGGAGAGAAGAATCATCCTTGGCGTTCCTATGGTTGGACATCTAAAAGTTTATAAAAATATTTAATGTAGGTCAGATCCTAAAACCTTTGAAAATATTTAGCAAGTGAATAAAATGCAATAATAAAAATGTAAAGCAATTTTCCATATTTAAACTAGTAGCGCACTCACATGAGACAACCCTCACCCCTCATCTAATGTGCGTACCTAACGTATGCTTCTTACCACTCCTAGTTATGATACCCACCTAATTAGACTCATCACTAATCCCAAAATAAAATAATACCCTATCTCAAGTATATTGTTTCTCTGTGATTTCTTAATCATCTTACCCATTTGTTTAATTAGTTCTCAATTATATCATCATAACTTATTTTCATAACTTTACTCCAGTTATCAATATACATTCACACTTGTAATATCCGTATATAATTATCTCTACCTTTATATATGTATGTTTATAACACATAAACTATATAAACATACATCGCTCATTATATATGTAACTGTAATCCCTCCGAGTATTTTTTTGCTAGATGTGAAATCATTATCATGCAATCAAGCTCCAAAATGTCCACCACAACCTGGGCAACTGAGCCAAAATCTCACAACCGAACCCAAAATGAAAACGAAAATCAGAGGCGGTCATGGCCTTAAGTATGTGGGTTAAAACCATACCACAATATTCCACGGGACTCCAAACCTACGTAGCGTGGTTCTGTGTAGACCTATAACTAATGGGAACAATACTACCTTTGCTGGGATTCGCCATAGTGTCCTCCCACGATGAGCAACCTCGACCGATAGCATATTCTCTAGGATGGGTATGTTTCATACAAATATCATACATAGAAATATTATTTTTACTCATATATATATATATATATATATATATATATATATATATATATATATATATATATATATATATATATATATATATATATATATTCACATAATCCAGCTAATTCTTTCCTATTACCCTAAGCATTAGCCTAGTTGTGCCGAGTCTACCCCTGACTCTTAAATATTTAGTTAACCCTTGTTTAACTGATTTTATGCATATATTATTATTACTAGACATTAAGTCCTTTATGACCAGCCCCTATCCTAAGTTAACCAAATTCCTGACTGAATTCCTTGATTCATATTTTCGTGTGTTATTCACACTAAACAGCCATAATTCTTTACCCCAGGTTTCATTCCAATTATCCTAAGGTACTATAAGGTTCCTAAAATATTTTTTCAGGAGTCCTACTTTTATCTACAAACACTCTAAAATATCCCAGACCCCTAAGTAATTAATAAACTACTAAGAAATGGATTTGGGCTAAGGAGAGCAGCCAAACGAGTTCGGCCAGGGGGTGAACCAATTCGGCCCTGTACGCTACCCAGGTCGGGTCTACTACTTCCTTCACGAGTTTTACCCAGATTTTCACCCCCAAACAAGTCCCATATTTCTCCTAAGGCCTAATATCATTACTCTACCAATTACAAACATAAATATGCCTATTTGGTTGTGTCGATTCATCAATAACCAATTATAATAATGGGAATTTATCATTACTTTTTCTACCATTAATCGTCTCATAATTCTAATGAAATTTTCTAATTTCATAGTTCAAGATCACACCTTTTTCATTCAATTTCATATTTTTCCATTCAAGAATAATATATGCCATTTTCATTCTCAGGTTTCTCTAGCAAGAACCTAATTTTCATAGGGAATTCATTATAATAATATCATTAAGAATCAACATCAATTTTACCTTTCTCAAAACCCATTTACATGTTAATTCCAACCCCAAAATTTGTTGTAAGTTTACCAAAATTTGATATGAACATAAAACTAAACAAAAATATTAAGCAAGTTTAATCGCTTTCCTTAGATGTAGAAGGAATTTGTTTTTCTTCTTGTAGGATTGAATCGAGCCAAGAACTCCCAATGATTTGCCTCCAATTAAGCCTCTCCCTTGAATCCCTTATATTGTTTCTTCCTCTTTTCTCACCAATTTAGCTCGGTTGTGTTTTAATATGTAAAGTGGTTGCCTCCTAACTCTTAACCTCTCATTTATAGACCTAATCAAGAAATTAGGTTAACCGTATAGTGTAATATGGCCCATATGCCCCCAATTGGGTCCAGACTAGTCTAAGAAGACCCACGTATCCAATATGTTTCCCCGGGTAATTGATTTTAACTATTTTGACCCATTCCGGATCAACCGTGCACTCAAAATCATCATCCAAGTCACCAAACATCAATAACCTATCTCAACTCAAAAATAGCCTACATGTATGTCCTAGTTCAAATACAGTCAATCCCTGTCGTTTTAATCTAGTACGACGTACTAATAATTGACCAAATTTTATTTACTTAATCTCACTTTGTAGATTTATTTCTTCATAAATATGAATTATATCCTCACTAATTAATATTTATTGAATACGCAATTTTTCTTACTTTAATTAAATTGCGAGCACGCATGTAATTTAAAAATGCTAAAATTAATTATTTAAAAACACGAGGTGTTATAGTTATATCGTTAGTTAAAGTTCAGTGGGGATACCATAGTGAGGTTGAGTCGGCCTAGGAGAGAGAGAATGACATACGAGTGAGATATTCGGAGTTATTGTAGTCTGATATGAATTTGGTATTTAAGGATGAAACTCCTTGTTTTAGGGGGGAAGAATGTAATACCCCATAATTTAGAATAAATAAAATGAATTATATATGTTTAAACTTGTGTGTATTTATCTACAATTGTGTTGCGTATTTATCTATAGTGACTAATGACGTCACTAAAATTATGTTATTGTTTAAATTACTATTTGAAAGTTGATTGAATTTAAAATATGGTAATGAAATAATAATTATTTAATGCATAATAATTATTATGTTGATGGGTTAATTCGAATGACTTTTGGGAGGTGTATAAGGTTTGTTTACACCTTAAAAGGTTGGGTTTTAAGGCCCATAGGTTAGTATATATCTTGGGCTAGATTTTAGGCTAACTGAAATTGGTTTTGGGCTTATATGGTAAGGGTCCATAAAGGCTCTAAACCTAATTTATTGATCAGTGTTATAAACTGAAGATTTGGGTTAAGAATAGTGCGACACACTGCCTAATAATAAACCGGGTGATCAGTCCTATATCAAATTAAACAGGAATCTCAAATGGTCTCATTCTCAGCATCATTGTTGAAAACCATTTAATTACTAATAACCTATTCGGCCTGACATCAAATTTTAAACTTTCTAATCCTTTTATCTTAAACACACAAAATCCAACCAAATAATTAAAATAGACATTAAAGGAATACAACAATAACTGACAACTCACGGTAAAACATCATTACAACCATATCGAATAGGCATAAATGAAAATGTGACAAATAAAATAAACTGCAACAGTTGGGCAACATGCCTGAATATAACTCACAATACCTGCTATCTAGATCAACAAGAAGATAAGCGTCTATACAATTTTTTGCCAACATCCACAGTTGGGGCAACAACGTCTGACTCGAAAGAATTATCATCAAGAATTCGACACCTAAAAGGGATTTAAAGTGAAGGAAAAAGGAAAATAGTTACAAGCGGGTCAGAGCCCAAATCGTATTGAAAATATTTAGCATGTGCTTAAAATACTTTAATATTTAAATATGATATTCTCCATATTTAAACTGGTGTCTCACTCACATGAGTTACCCCTCACCTCTCATCTAACAGTGCGCACCTAACACATGTATTTTAAGCACCCTAATTATGCCACCCAACCTAACTAGCATCTCACCGAACTTCTAAATACCCAAACACTATCTCATGTCCCGCGTATATTATTTCAAGATTTCGTTCGAGCTTATACCTTACAATTTCTCGCTTATCATTTATCCATTCATTATGAATAACCTCCACTAGTTATTACACTATTCACTTCTTAGTGTTATTTATCTCGTATATAATATTCTCATCTTTATATACGTATATCACATATTTTTATTCCGAATTTTATACTCCCGGATAATTCAGAAATTATTTTACAATTCATTCTTTATTATGTCCACATATATATATATATATAATCACATCTCATATATATACACAATATACTATACACATAGAGTATATCCATACTTATTTATCACATACTATATAGGTATAATAGCCACCCCTCAGAGCTATAACTTAATGGATGCAGTCTCTCAATGCTATCATCTTCAAGGGAATCACTCACGTTCCATCCTGGGTTACCAGCGATCGGAATCTCACACTGCCCTGTTAAAAATCCAAATCACAAGATATGGGAAACGATCATACTTCCTCACTGGAAATAAGATGAATCATAACCAAGATGTCTTACCCCTGAAAAATTCCACACAATATAAAAATGGACGTCATAACCTGGGGACTATACACTCCCTGCTCCTCAAGCCAGGAGCATCACCCACAACGCACAACTTCCCATGATAGCACTAGAGGGATATGCTTCACATAAATATATCATTCACACACACACACACACACACACACACACACACACACACATATATATATATATATATATATATCATCAAATTCGGATATTCATGTCTATCTCTTGTGGCATTAGCCTATAATCCCAAATATACCCATTCATAATAATTTATAAGCATACACACAACTTATTTTAATCACATAAATATATTCCCGAATATTAGCTTAACACAACTAGCTAGTATTCTAATTTGATCCTGCTTACACATTCGGATTTTATTCACATATGCTATCGGTATTGTTGACGCAAAAAATTATCCATCTATGTGGACTAGTCAGAAAGGGACACCTGTCATCCTACATGGCAATATTCATACTTGCTCGAAACCCGAGGGGAGTTGGTCGGCGTGCCGACTGACCAACCTATAGAAGAAAAACCATGCAGAAGGACAAAAGTCATTAGAGAAGATCAATCAACAATCGTTGAACCCTAAAAAGCCAGCAACCATATTTATTGTAAATAGATGTAAATGTCTGAATATATAAAGACATCCCATGTCTTGGACTCCCATCACTATAAATACATGCCTTCCCTTAGCTAAATGGACAATCTGAACTACGCAACTAACTAATTCATCCATATATGGTAGAGCAAGTTATTAATTTTTACAGATACAATTTTCTGTCCCGACAATGTATTCGGCTACGATCTTAAATGTATAGAAATCTTATTATCCAAGATATATATTCATTCCCGAATAAATAATCGGTCACATTCTTATGTTCTGGAAAATATTATCATTGCTCGGCTACAATCTTGATCTCTTGGAATCTTATAAATGCTCTGATATATCCATATAATAAAGGAGCATGGTTTTTGAAAATTTTGTCAAAATATCTTCACTTTTTTTATGCATGACATTTTTCTCTTTCATGCACATACATGAAATGTCATGCTAAAAGTTATTTTTTTTTCTTTTTTTTTTGTGTTATATATATACTATTATAAATACTATTATACTATTATAAATACATGTAAATTTATATTTTTTTATTAAATATTTTTCCCATTTTTTAAAACTATTTTTTAAATATTTTTTTCTTTTTTTAATTTATATTTTTTATTTTTTCTCAAATTTTTTTTATTTTTTCTCAATTTTTTTTTTCTCAATTTTTTTTTTATCACGGGGGCAAATTTATCGCCGTGCCCTCGGGCACGGGCATCCACTAGTATATATATATGTTCATGCACAAATAGATGCTCAGTCATATTCCTATGTTTTGGAAAATATTATCCTTATTCGACATTATGAAATTTTGCCTCGATAGATCAGCCAGACACTTTACTACTGTTCTGAATCATTCTTTATATCTATTCGGATGCATATTATATATTCATCTCAGGATGGAGCTCGATAAAATATGTATTATCATATATTCAGCTCCGAGGAAATCTGCATCAATGATTATATTATCTCCAATAGATAGTTGGTCGGAAAAATTCTTCTCTCCATATATATATATATATTTAACAAACCAACTAAATGTTGGTCGACCATCAGTAACCACTAACTAAATGTTGGTTATCCCTCAACAACCGCTAACTAAATGTTGGTCGGCACTTATCAACCGCCAACTAAATGTTAGTCGGCACTCAGCAATCGCCAACTAAATGTTGGTCGTCCTCAACGAAGACACCAATAAGTTGGTCGTCGTCCATGCTAGGCAAAAGTCTCAAATTCATGGTTAAATTTTGGGTGAGTAAATTTTACCTAAACTGGGCTAAAAGTTGGACCAATGCTCCACTCACTCCTGGGAACCACGGTACTAATAAAATTACCTAAACAAGTTTGGGTACATAAATGTTAGTATCCATGGTGATGCGCTGGTAATTGGTATAACTCTTAGGATAATTCTAAGGGTATCAAAGCACCGATAAAAAACTAGAGATTGACAAGTCAATCCAAAATAGAAATTGGCAAATCTTTAATTCATATATAAGGATTAACAGAAGATTTCATGATTATATATTATTGCTTCAAGAATGACCTGGAATTCTATTATTCTCTAATAATCCAGGATCAATCGATCCCTTCCTTATTATTTATCTGGATTTCTCATTAAGCCCGACAGATGGTCGGTGCTATTATTATTTATCTGTATTTCTCATTAATCTCGAGAAATGGTCGACACTCTTATTATTTAAATGGATTTCTTATTATGCCCGACAGATGGTTGGCACTATTATAATCTGGACTTCTCGTTAAGCCACACAAATGATCAACACTCTTATTATTTATCTGGATTTCTTATTAAGCTCGATAGATGGTTAACACTCTTATTATCTGGACTTCTCATTAAGCCCGAAAAATGGTCGGCACTATTATTATTTATCTGGATTTCTTATTAAGCCTCAATAGATGGTCGGCGCTCTTATTAATTATATAAATTTCTTATTAGCATGGATATTTAGTATGCTCATCATTAGACCATTCTATTATATTAAGTCCGGACAAATGCTCGGGCATCATTATTACTATTACTGGGGGCTCCACATGTCAAATACGCCGATCAACAGCACATATTATAATCAAATTGAACTTATCAAATTCCAGAGTTTCCAGACTTATTCGATCACAGATTCCTAATTGGAACATATCACACCCCTAATTGGGAAGCCAACACATTCTATATGTTAAAAGTAGTTTTATTAAAACAAAATTACTTGGTCGGCAATATCATTCAATTATTTTTATTGTTACATGCAAAGATCTTGGGAAATAATTGTGAGGAAACATTTCCTCGGCCTTATTTTTTCTAGCAAGATCAACATACTTCAAACAACAAGAAAGTATTCAAAGTTCATATTCCACACTTAAAGGCATTTACTACAAAATTAATTATTCATTTAGTGGCACAGTTTGATAACATCATACAATATCAATCGAGCATCAGATTCAACTTCAAATCATAACAAAATAAGATATATCACTAGCCAATCATCATCCATGAGTTATTATGCAAATGCTATTGAAATTCAGGAGTCAGATTCATCATCTACAGGACTGGGATCTCCACTACTGCTGTCTCGACCAATAGTGAAGACGAAGTTGTACTTATATGTAAATGTTTCAGAGTTCATTACTAGCTCGACTCTAATCAGATTGAAGAATTGGGTTCAAAAGATAGCATGATACATCATCAAAACCAACAGATTGGAACAAAAATAAGAATAAATCAAACACGTACACTCAGCACTCAGTTGGTCGGCTAACCAGTCAACCAACCCACTTGAAGATTATGTTAATCCACAAGTTGTAAACTATAAAATATCTCATTACTGCATCTAAATTCCCAGGGGTGACACATAGCATACGTTCGCTTAATGAACATAGTTCCTCAAAAGAAAGATTAGCTCTAACGCAACCATCGATCATCCTACATCATCCATCGTCCAGGAGATAGCCCACTCATATGTTGAACGAATAAAGAAGACAGATCAATAATATCATTATGCACAAGCACTGAGCAACATTTCAGAATAAATACCCCATCCTCTCAATAAACCATCAATCATGGAGCATTGGGGGCTTCTATTGATGCAAAAAATTACCCGTCTATGTGGACCTGTCAAAAAAGGACACCTATCATCCTACATGGCAATATTCATACTTTCTCAGCATGGAATACACTTGGTCAGCACTTGAGGAGAGTTGGTCGGCACCTGAGGAGAGTTAGTCGGCGTGCTGGCCGACCAACCTATAGAAGACAAACCATGTAGAAGGCCAAAATTCATTAGAGAAGAGTAACTAACAGTCATTGAACCCTAGAAGGCCGATAGTCATATTTATTATAAATAGATGTAAATGGTTGAATATATAAAGACATCCCATCTCTTGGACTCCCATTGCTATAAATACATTCCTTCCCTTAGCTAAAGGGATAATCTAAACTAAGCAACTAACCACTTCATCCTTAGCAAGCAATTCATTCCATCTCTCTACACACCTCTCTCTCTACACCATGTTGTGCTATTGTAAACTACTGGGAATAAAAGAACAGTGGACGTAGGCTTTATTCATAGCCAAACCACTTTAAAAGTCTTTGTCTCTTATATGTTTTATGTGATTGTTTACCTTTATTTCATCTTCAATCTCATCCTCATCACTTATACACGCAGGCAAATATATACCCGCCGTAATAAATTCCCGCATGTTATTCATCCCAAACACTCTTTAAATTCACACCCCGACTCTTATTCACACTAACCCGAGATTTATACATCATTCACTTCATAATTTAGAGGTACTCACACTCTATATTGGATCGCCCACTATTTATCTCCATAAGGAATTCTTCTCCAACCCTTTTTAGTCTAAGAAAGTCTCTCAAATGTTTCAGGTATAACCGAACAGAGCCCATGGCCCTAAAAACGAACCGGTCTAGTTCCAAACAAACAATCTGAACTGATAATACCAAAGATGAATCGGTCTGGTGACCTAAAAACAAATCGAACCGATGGATAATAAAACGAACCGATCCTGACGTGATCAGTTTGGGAGTTCCTCTTCTTATTCACACTAACCCGAGATTTATACTTCACTCACTTCATAATTTAAAGGTCCTCACACTTTATATTCAATCCCTTACTATTTATCTCCAAAAGGAATTATTCTCCAACCCTTTTTAGTCCAAGAAAATCTCTCAATTTTTTTTGCAATAACCGAACATTCCCTATGGCCCTAAAAACGAATCGGTTCGGTTCCAAACAAATGATCTGAATCGATAATACCGAAAAGGAACCGGGTCTGGTGACCCAAAAACAAATCAAAACGATGGCCAATAAAATGAACCAGTCCGAACGTGATCAGTTTGAGAGTTCCTCTTTTCCTCCAACTCCGAAATTTATTATTTTTAACCTCACCAGCTATCACTATAATCATCTACACACTTAGATATACCCAACACACCAATTTATTTATGGGTTTCATCAAGTTAATTAAGATTTAAACCCTATCTTAATGAAACCCTAGATTTTGTTCAACCCTTCCAATTTCTCACCAAAAATTACACCATTAACATGGATTTTAACTTAGATTTCATATAGGATTATTATCACATAACGATCATATGAAATCATCTCCCCAAAACCCATTTTTATCCAAGAATCCCTACCCAAAATTCTTATAGTTTTCACCAACTATAATATGAACTATAAAAACACTTAAATAGTTAAAGAAAGTTAAACACTTGCCTCTTTGGATAAATTCGAAGATCTCGTGCCGGAATCCGCCGGAGCTTGGTCGGAAATCTCCTATTTCGCCCTTTTCTTCTTCATTTCTTTTCTCTCTTATTTTCTCTTTCTCTCGTGAATTATAAGAGAGAAATAAGGGTTCTCCCCTTATTAAACCCAAGATTGACTCATGTACATAAATGCGAGTCCTTACTAATCAAAAAGGTCCCCAGAACCCAAAGACTACCTCTGGGTATCTTATTTGACTATTTCAGCCCATCCAAGACCAATCGTGCACTCAAAATTCCCATCTGAGTCACTTATAAAAAATTCACCTTTATAAGTCCAACACAACTACACACGTATTTTTCGAACAAAATATTATTACTCGTCGCTTTGACCAACCGCGACATAATATAAAATAATCCAACTTCATTTACTTATTCCCCTAAGTAAATATAACACACATAAATATTAATCCCTCACTCGCCCAATTAATATCTAACCCACACTTCAAATTCTCGTTCATTTCAAATTCACGAATTAATAAATTACACTCACTTATGTAATTTAAATGTCTAAGAGGTATGAGGTATTACAATTAGATCACTTTTTACATCTTGGAGGAGAACCTTATAACTAAGGAGAAGAGCCTAAGTGGAGAAAATGAGGAATCGGGACTTTTGTCTTGGGAATTCAACCTACTTGAATAGAGGGGAGTTTATTTAGTATAAATTTATAATTAAAGCCATGTTATAGATGATTTCCATTGGAGTCTTAACCTAAAATTAGTATAATGTGAATTAGGCAAGTTAATTAACAAATATTAGAAATACGTTAATTGGGTAGTTAAGCTATAATCTATATTCACATAATAGTATGAAATTTATTGGATTTATCACGGTTTAGAATAGAAATTGTTAAATTATTAATATGGTTATGGTATTACATGTTGGAGAAGTAGAAATCCTTTTTTAGTTTCATGGTTTAAACTATAATTTGGTTGGATTGGGATCAAATCAGTTTTTAGATGAGAATGGGGCTTGAGATCTTAAATATGTGTTAAATTAATCTAAATAATTAAAAATTGGTTAGGATTACTATTGGAACGATTATACATCTATATATTGAAGTTTGAATATGTTTATAGGCTTAGGATGTAGCTTTTAGGTTTAAAAATGACGGATTTCTGAGGTGAAGATGAAGTTCTGGATGAATCTCGTTCAAATGAGATTAGGGAATCGTTTGAATGACATATGTATTCTCACTCAAACAAGGAGATCAAATGAGATTTATTCTGAAATTCTTATTTGAATTAAAAGAGGATAATTCTGGAGATAAAACTAAAAATTAGACTTGTAACCCTTAAATGTTTAGGATTACTTATTTGGTGTATTATCTGCAACATACCAGGTGTGCGTGCTTGTAGGATACGTTCTAGAGGGGATATCCTTATGGGGACGCGATCGATGGAGATCGGTACCTTGATGTGATGATGATGGGTTTGACTTGATTATATTTACCTGACATTATGTGTTGAAGTTTCCGTTGTATCTGTGTAAGGTTCACGGGTTGATCCTTTTAGTTGCCTTGGGTATGGGGCTATATAACTATTGTGAAGGAGTAATGATTATCCCTACTAGATGATTGAGTGGTTATAATTATGGGTCAACCTATAAATATACCTAGTATGTGCAAGCAATTCTCGAAGGCAATATGATAGGCCTTCATTATGTGTAGGCTTATGTTGGGGAATTTTATGAGGTATGTGTATTGGACCATAATTGTATTATGTGGATGTAGATGTGTAGACTACTTTCCGTATAACATTATGTAATAGTGAACATAACTGAATAGAGATGGAAGTTGTACATAGAAGTCCATAACGTTGAATAAGACTTAATCATGGGGAATATATTGGCTTGGGAGTAGACACATATGATATTTAGGGTTGTTTGGATTGGGATAACTTAAAATCCAACAAAATACTATAAGAAGATGTGTAGTTATATTGTTGCCCAAAATCAATTATGATATTATGCTACTTAGACTTACTGTTAACGTCTTTAATTAACATTTTTCACGGCGTAGGACATCCGTGTAGCCTCATCCCTGATCTAGTCTTGATCTCCTCCCCATTGTTGATTTAGAGGATGTAGGTATCGAGCATGCATGCCCATACTCTTTATTCTTTTAGCATTTACGTCGGATTGTATTTTTGAGTAATTTATTCATTTATTCAGCATGGGATAATGATAGTTTGTGAGGATTCAATTGCTTTATATTAGTTTTGGCATCAGAGTTAATTATGGTTCACCAATTTTTGTTTTAGTTAGTTATGGGATGTTTTAGTTTATTTTCAATTATGCTTAGAATGATACAAAATTGTTTAGACTCATATTTTATTTACTTTAGACCTGATCAATCAAGCTTAAATTTTACCGTGTGTCACAATTCTGTTGTTCTTAAAAATGGTTTTACACGTGATATTAGATCTTAAGTAAATTTTTCTTTATTAATGTTTGAATATTATGAAATTTATATAAAATTGATTGTGTATGACTGTGATACTAGGAAATTAGGGGGAGAATTATTTAAGAAAATATAGGGTGACAGAAAAACTCAACCACTACAAGGAATCAACCAAAAGAGAGGGAGAAACACAATTCACCATTTAGAATCCACTAAAGGCAAATAAATAATATCTTTTATACAACTCAAAATTATCTTTCATCATATAAGAATATGACTTGTATACGTGTCTTGGAATATCCCTCCATCCATAGATAAATGGACAATAATGAGTAATGAATTAAAGAACAAGATAACATAAATGCCACATTAACCAAAATGGCTAGGTTTATAAAGACTCTTGGAATGCCATTACAACAGTCTTGGAATTTGACCACACTTAATGCTATTACAATTTTTTGTGTACTTTAAATTAGGAATTCAGCTATATACCAAAAGAAATATCTAGAGGTCATTAATACAACCCAACAAATTATTCATAATTTGGACCTCTATGGAGTGACTCGTGACTATCTGCGAAAGTGTGATTATATTAACTACACCAACACAAAAATGAACTTTGGTGTTAATTCGTGAACTAATTAATTGATCTGTCATGAAATTGGTGAGTTGTTAACTTTTGGGGATGAGTTTACATCATTCTTAAAGGCAATTATGCGTTATACACCCCTAGTTTGAAAAACAAATTGTCCTTAATTTAATATTTTCAATGCCAATGAAACATATACTTTATGTAAGAAACCAATTAGATTTTCACCAATTTGGATATACGTTATTGAGTGATAGAGTATTCACCAACCTCCTTCACAACTTTTTGTATTTGGAGGCATGCCATAGAATATTTCAACCATGATCTCATACTAATTTGACATTAAAAATTATTGGGGAAATTATTTAGGAAAATATATAGTGACAGAATAACTTAGCTATTCCAAGGAATCCACATGACGAGAGGGATAAACACTCATTACCTTTGGAATCCATCAAAAGTTTAAGAGAAAATGAAGAAGAAATTCATCTTCTCAAACACCAAAGGAAACAATATAATAATCTTTCATACAACTCAATATTGTCTTTCATCATAAAATAATATGACTTATATAGGGGCTTGTGTGACACCCCGTAAAATCCATAAATAGATTGATCAATTCTAATAAAAATCATGAGAGTAAACATCAACTAGTAACATTATCAACACAACAAGATAACTAAAAACGATATAAGTAAATACAATATGAGATAATAAGATATTGAATAAATTAATACATCTTTGATACCGTGCAACTTACAATAGAATCAAACTCCAATTCTAGTATATAATATATCTCAATGATCAACTCTGAACAAAAATAAATCTCGACAAATCTCTAACTCGAGAAATCTGAAATAATAGAACTCACTGATGACTAAAATATAAATGATCACATATATGTAAAGGATATATGATGCTTGACACCTACATCTTTGGAATGATAAATAAAAATGGTATTGGAGAATCTCTTCTAACGAATAGTTCAATTCTACGACAACAGCTATGGCATAAGACTTGTAAAAATAGTTCAATAATGAGGATTAAACCTAACAAGCATACAATGCTTAAGAATATAACTACTTTTGGGCCATCATAATAATAACCCATCTTCCTCCCATATTAAATTGATTTAATGTTATTTAATTTACCCAAACCCAAATAAAATAAATAGTCATGCAGTTCCAAACCCAAACTTAAATAAGGACTGTGTGATATAATTCCTCTTTTAATTAAGTTTTCTTTACTTTAACAATATGAAGTTTGTCTAGCGTATTAAGAATCTCCCAATCTATGAAAATATCGTACATTAATGTAATTATAAAAAATTATTCTCGTACTTAATGATCTCAAGTTATGCATCTCTAGTGTATCAATCTTTAATATTTCTTAGTCATAGTTCAACATATAAATCTATGTTATATTTAATAATCTGATTTATGAGTCATAAACTCATGGTTATACTTCGATGGTATAATCATACTAGTACCATTATCTCAAAGTACAATAATAAAGAATCATATAATCCATAGTACACGTGAGTATTCTCAGCCGACATCAAATCTCATGGGTTGTGCTTAAGCCCAAAATAAAAGTACGAAGGCCTGTACCTAATGCCTTTATGGATCACTTGCACATACTAAATATAGTTATAGGGCATTCCAACACTATAACCTCAAAGTATAAAAAAAGGGAAATCACTACGCCATCATACCAAACTTACGACCCCATGCCCAAGGCTATACGAGAGGACCCTTATGTTGTCCCACTTAAAAGACGGTCACATTAGCACGTAGGATCAAGGTAAATATGACATAAGAGCCCGTCTCTATCACCAGGAATACCACACGCGGTTAATACCATAAGTGTCCCATAAAATACCTCCTAGTATGTCACCTATGACCGTGTGCACACCCTCAATATGATTACACATTAGTTAAAAAAATCAGCACAAACCCTACTTAATTGGGTCAGATCTAAAATCTCTTTTATTACAAGTTAATACACATATCAACTATAATCGTTTATATACAACACTAACCCAAACTCCTAAGGCTCCAAAGTCTAGGTAACATTTTAGACTTAATATTCATAAGGATCATTCTAAATCAACGACTACCTATTGTATGGGTTATCAACATTATCTATCTTATCATAGGACCTATAATATTAATATTCCTCAACGGGTACTATAAGTCTTATCCCAAAACTCAGGGATTCTAAACTAGGTACACTCTAACATATCATTTACATAATCATTTTAAATCATTCACTGCCATACTCATTGGGTCACAAATATGTTATAGTGGATCATATGATTAATTCAGTCTCTAAACATTACAAACTTCGGCTTGAATCCTAACGTCTATAACCTAGTCTTTATTCTCCAAACCTATTGCCAAAATCTCTATTGAAACTGATCTTAAGTCTAAATTAAAAACCCTAATCAAAACTCGGACCAAAAAATATACCATTACAAAACTTGACCAGAGAACCCATCGAGTCAGATTGATTTGGCCCGAGGTCGAATCGATCGTACGATCCCCGATACCCCATTCTATAACCTTTATTCAATTACGACCATAGCTAAAAACCTCCAATTCAATAAACCTCAGTAACTTAAAATTAACCTTTATCCTTCACATATAAACATCATATGATTATTAGAGACCTATTTTTGACAAATTATAGAGGATTAAAAACTCATATAAAGATTGAATTTTAGAAATAATAAGAGAAACCTTAGGTTTATGTTCATCACAAGAGAAATCTAATTAGCCTACGTATTATCATTAATTAACATGATTACAATTTGGGTCTTACAACTTAAAGAAATTATAATAAGCATCTAATAATTTCCAAATGAGATTTCAATGATTCAAGTCTTAACTAATTGATTCTTTTACAAAGTTACATGACTTCTCTAATACAAAACTAGGGTTCATTAATGGATTAATCTTAATTAGGAATTATGGTTTGATTATAAACAAAATAAAATTTATCATGTTATCTTAATAAATTCCAACACATTAACAAAAATCTCATTACTTTATTAAACGAAGTAAATTTTTCTTTATTTTATTGAAGAATCAATTCTTAATTTCCCTCAATTCTTTTTTCCCAATCCTGCATTCTTCAAGGTAGGGTTTCCTCATCCTCTTCCTTAGCATCCAAGGTTCTCCAAAAGTGTGTTATTATAATTAGGTTAAGATAATAGGTTATATTAAATTACTAATCCCGAAATTAGGCTAGGACCTTAAAATGCTTGATAATTTCTCTTATTTCAACATTTTGTTTATATTTTGTTTCTTTCCCACTCTCTTTAATGGCAAATCATTAATCTCATATGAGTCATGTGATAAATGTGAACTCATGCAAGGTATGTTCTCTTGAGTAAAAGATTACTTTTTTTTTCTACATATTTTAGACAAATTAAGTGATGATTCTAGAAATAACACCACCATATAAGGTGTTGACAAGCTCAAGCTAGCAATAACAATGGCAGGACAAGAGTGAATATATAGTATAATGAGGTGAGGAGAAGAGGAAAAACGCTAGAATATAACTAGTTTAGCCAATCATGCCTACATCCACTGTGAGTGTGAGTAATTTCACTAGATGAAGGCATTAATGGTCATGTATACAATCTCTCAAGCTTTCTCTCTCTACTGTGTAAACGAACAGAGTTTTAGCTAGCTTAAGCTTGTCAACACCTTATCTTGTGGTGCTATTTCTAGCATCATTATTTTGTCACCATCTATGGGAACGAGAAGATTCATCTCTTCCTCTTTTGCTGCTTAACCTCACCGGAGACTCGGGTCACCCTTCGCGTGGAGCCATTTCACCATTGAAAGAGGTACCTTAAGGTTTCCAAGCTTTATAGTCCCTTCATCAAAAGCTCAAGTATATGGCACCGGAGTTACCACCATCTGGTGTTGGAGTACCCAGTTCCAGTTAGGCACCACCCCAGTCCGAGATGGATGAGGTGGCAGCAGCCTGAAGTCCTTGGCTGCAACTCAGCAAGTGATGCAGGAGAAATTTTCCCACTTAAGCCAAAACATAATAATGAGACCACCGAGGGTCTCACTGGAGATGATTACTCTGGCATCTTCTCAGCCACTTCATGAGGCCAGGGGACCACACTAGGCACCACGAAAGGACCAACCTTCTCCTCAGCGAAGGAGGGATGTTTTTGACCTAGGCGTTTATGCCTGGGAGGTAAGGAAACCCTTGACCTAAGGATAGGTACGATGATATTGAGGCAACAGATGCCCTGGAAGACTGTTTGTGAGCCATATGAGGTGTCAAACAACACTTTACGTCCTATACAACAGATCCGAGGTTAATGTGAAAGACGAGATGGTGATGCACGATAGAGAGGGCCAGCTTTTGATCGCTTAAGTAGAGGGTTGGCCTTTGAAAGGCTCAACGCAGTTAATGATCTGAGGCAGAGGCTATCCAACTCAAAAAGCATAGTTGGATCACAAAGGGAAGGTGGTGATCATCGGCCTCATCATGGCCGACCCCCACTTGGCCGAGACTGTGGTCAGGGGGAGGTCAACAGCCGACATTGAGTAGCAGCTGGGGAACCCCAAGTTCACCCTTTAAAAGTGGTTGGGTACAACCTCGGCTAAGACGATGTTGCCAAACCATGGAATGACTTTATTCATAGGTTGGAAGAGAAGATAGGGGATCTCATGAAACGTCGAGACCCATTATAGAGGGGGTACTCAAAGGTCTCACCATTTTTGGTAAGGATTGCTAACTTCCCAACCCCTTCCAAATTTAAACCTCCGATGGTGTCTCCCAAGTACGATGGTAGTCCTCACCCTGTCCATCATATTGAAATGTATCAATCTACAACAAACATTTATTCAATCTTCGATGAGATGAGGTGCCGAGCTTTCTCAAGAACTTTGACTGGGGCTGCTCATATCTGGTTCATGTCTCTTCCTAAAAATTCAGTTGAAAAATTTAAAGGTTTGGCCAAACGGTTTATTCATAACATTTGTTTTGGGGTAAGATCTCAAACGAAGATGACTCACTTGATTTATGTAAAGCAAGGGAAGAATGAAAGCCTTAGAGACTACATCGCGAGGTTTAACAAGGAAAAATTGGAGGAAGAAGATTATGAAGAGAGCATAGCCATGACAAACCTTATTGGAGGACTTCAGAAGGGAAAGCTACTTTGGAAGTTTGCTGAAGACCCTCCCAAGTCTATGGTCGAGCTGTTAGCAACAGCTGGAAATGCCATGAACACAAAAGAAGCAATGGCTGTGAAGTATGAGGATGAGAATGGAAGTAGTAGTGGGAAGTTTCAAAGGAAAAAGGATGGAAATAAGAGGACTCCAGACGACAAGTTTGCTCCCTACACTCCTTTAATTGTATGCTGCGAACATATCCTCAACGAAATAAAGAATGATAGATCTGTGAGATGGCCAAAGACATTGAAAGCTCCTCCACATAAGAGAAACAAGAATCTAGGGTGCGAGTTCCATCAAGATTACGGCCATCTGACTGACAAGTGTTTTGACCTAAAGGACGAGATTGCGAAGATGTTGAAGTCTAGAAAGCTCAGAAAGTATGTGGATGGAAGAGATTCTAAGGGGGGAAGAGACGACCCTAAAAAGAAAAGAACTGATAAATTTCGGGAGGATGTCCCTGTCAAAAGAGCTGATGACTTAGATGATGATGACGATGACCCTGACATCCCATCGAAAGATGATAATCCCCCAATAAAGAGGGTCGGTATGATCTCTTTCGGTGTGAACACTATCTGTGGGGGACTAGCATGGGGGTTAGAGATAGCTGATCGCAAGGCTCATGTGGCAGAGGCCAAAGTAGTGACTAAAGCCGAGTTTGTGAACTTGGTATCTACGAAGGTTAAGCGCGAGAAGAGAAATAAGGTAAATATGGACAACCTCATGGTAGGCTTCTCATGACTTGACTTCAAGGGTATCTTTACTCCCCACGATGACCCTTTAATCATTACCACAAGGGTATATGGGTGTGAAGCTCAGAGGATCCTCGTTGATGAGGGTAGTTCTGCAGATGTTATGTTTTGGCCCTATTTTAAGAGACTGGGCCTTAACAGAGATAGGCTTGTCCCTTATCATCATCCCTTAATTGGCTTCAGTGGTGAAAATATTCATCCATTGGGTGTGTATAAAATAGATGTTAGAATGGGAGATAAGTGGCCTAAGAAGTTGGCCAGAAAAATCAATTTCTTTATGATGGATGAAAACGTCTTCTCAGCTTACAACCTCATCATAGGACGAGTAGCCCTCAAGGAATTTGAGGCCATGCCTTCAATGGTCCACCAAATGCTAAAATTATCGACTCCTTATGGATTAGGGGAAGTTCAAGAGGACCAAACATCGGCACGTAAATGTTAACTCCGCAGAAAAGATAGAGAGCCTCATAAGAAGGCAACAACCACATACAACATCGATAGACTTAATTTTAGAAATGAAAGAAAGCTCAAAATGGGAGAAACAATGAAGGAGGTAGAATCTATCGTCGTTAATGAGGACGAGCCAAAAAAACCATCCAAGTCGGCAAAGCCCTAAGACATGGGATCAAGGAGGAACTAGTAAAGCTGTTAAGTAAGAGACAAAATGTTTTTTCCTAGAGCCATGCAGACATGTGGGGTATTAATCCTTAAATTATGTGCCATAAACTCAATATTATAAAAGATGCCAGGCCCATTAAGTAGAGAAGAAGAGTATACTCAAGGGAAAAGTATGATATCATCAGAGATGAGGTTCAAAAGATTGAAGAGGCCAAGTTTATCAGAGAGGTCATATACCCTGAGTGGTTTTCTAACGCTGTCATTGTGCCCAAACATAATGGGAAATGGAGGATGTGCGTAGATTTCACTGCTTTAATCAAATCTTTCCCAAAGGACAGTTTAAACAAATCAAATGGTTGATGCCGCAGTGGGACATGGGATCATGAGATTCATGGATGCATATTCTGGGTATAATCAGATCTTTATGGACTCGACAGACTCAGAGAAGATAACCTTTATTACAGACAAGGGGACCTATTGCTATAAGGTCATGCCCTTTGGCCTAAAGAACGCAGGGGTTACATATCAATGTCTTGTAAATAATATGTTCGAAGATCAAATAGGCAAGTCCATGGAAGTTTACATGGATCACAAGCTAAGGAAGAGTCTGAAGGCTGACACTCATGTGGCCGACCTCAAAAGAAATTTTGACACCATGGACAAATACAAAATGAAGCTCAACCCCGAAAAATGTGTCTTTGGGGTATGAGCAGGAAAGTTTATGGGAACCATCATCAACTAAAGGGGAATAGAGGCTAACCCTGAGAAGATCAAGGCTTTGATGGTAATAAAGACACAGAACTATCAAAGACATTTAGAGGCTAACCGGAGGAGTTTCTTCGCTTAACAGGTTTGTCTCAAGAGCCACCGATAATTATCTTCTTTTTTTTAAAGTCCTTAGAAAGGACTTAGAATGGAATGAGGAATGTGACATTTCTTTTAAAGATATCAAGTCCTACCTCGGCTCTCCCCTGCAACTATCTCGACCAATTCAGGGTGAGAAGCTATATGTATACTGAGCTATCTCAGAGTCATCCATCAGTGCTGAGATAGTAAGAAAAGTGGATGGAGTGCAGAGACCAGTGTACTTCAATAGAAAGACACTCTAAGGGTCTGAGCAGAAGTGCCCTCGAATTGAAAAGTTAGCCTATGCTTTGATACATGCTTCTAGGAAAATGAAGTCATACTTTCAAGCCCACGCTATGGTCGTCCTCACTGATTCCCCACTCAGATAGGTCCTCCATAAGCCTGAGAATTCAGGAAGGCTAATGACCTGGGGAATCGAGTTGGGGGAATACGATGCTGTTTATCAACCCAGGGTTGACGTCAAGGGACAAGAACTCGCGAACTTTATGGCCAAGTTTACCTGGGATGAGGCCGACATGGAGATTAATCAAGAGGCAACACATGAGACTGAAGAGAGAAACATCGGTCGTACACCAAACGAGATCGAGGCAGGTATAGCCAAGCAGAAAATAGTTGAGAATAAGGAAGAGAGGTACCTATTCAAGAAGGGGGCCCTATCAGAGGGAAACTTCTCTTTAAATGCAACCATTTGGAACCTCTTCGTTAATGGATCGTCTTATAAAAGCGAAAGTGGAGCAGGGGTAATAGTGTCAGCTTCGGATGGTATCGAAATTGAATATGTGATGAGGTTAAACTTCAAAGCTTCCAATAATGAGTCAAAGTATGAAGCATTAATAGCATGTCTCTCTTTGGCAAAAGCCCTCAATATCGGACAGCTCCTAGTCCAAAGTGACTCAAGGTTAGTCGTGAGCTAAATCCTGGGGGTATACGAGGCCAAAGATGAAGGGATGGCCAGATACCTGAAGAGGGTGAGAACGATCCTAGAGAGATTCAAGGAAATTAAAATGAAAAGGATACCGCTGCTAGACAATAGTCGAGCTAATGCACTCGCAAGGTTGGCCTCAACAACAAGGATAAATATAAGAAGAACAGTACCAGTTCAGATTATGCTCAAATCGACCATCGAAGAGGAAAAGGTTTCTAGACATTCCCTAAACATAAGTATGGGAGCCTCATGGATGGAACCTCTTATCAGATACATCAGAGAAGGAGAACTGCAAAAATCGAAGTTAGAAAGGAGAAAGCTGAGTTTCAGAGCTGCTAAATTCTCAATTGTAGGAGATGTCCTGTATAAAAAGTGATTCCTACTCCCTCTCTTTAGATGTATCCGCCCTTCAGAGGTTCCACACATCTTGCATGATATGCATGAGGTCTCTTATTCCAGTCACATTGGAGGAATGTCATTGGCTGAGAGGATACTAACTCAGGGGTACAGGTGGTCGACCTTGGCCAAAGTTACAACTGCGTATGTAAAGAAGTGTGACAAGTGCCAAATGTTCTCCATCATCCCTCATCAACCTTACGAACCTATGACTTCAATCAGTTCCCCTTCTTCATTTGCAATATGGGGCATTAATTTGGCAGGACCCCCTGCCAAGAGCTGTATATAACTATCGGTTCTTAATAGTGGCAATTGATTATTTCTCCAAATAGGTATAAGCTGAGCCAATGATCACAATCACTGAGCAGAAGACCTTACAGTTCTTCTAAAAGAACATCATATGCAAATATAGTCTTCTAAACACCCTCATCTCAGACAATGGAACCCATTTCAAGAACATATCCTTAGAAAAATACTGTGAAAGAGTGGAGATCAAGAAGTTCTTTTCTTCTCCCGACTAACCCCAGGCAAATGGCCAGACTGAGGTTACAAATCGAATAATCCTTGATGGGATAAAAAAGAGGTTGGAAGAGGCCAAAGGAAGATGGAGAAAGGAGGTATTTATTGTGCTCTGGGCCTATAGGACGATAATGAGGACATCAACAGGAGAAACACCATTTATGTTAGCCTATAGCTCAGAGGCAGTCATCCCAACAGAGGTAGGACTTCACACTCATAGAATCAGACATATGTCCCTCAGAGGAATGGGGAGGAAAGAAGATTTGATCTTGATTTGATTGAGGAAAGAAGAGAGGATATAGAGATAAGACAGGAAACCTATTAGTAGAGAACTGCGAGATTCTATAATCAGAGGGTGAAGTCAAGGATGATAACTGTAGGAGACCTAATCCTGAAGAAAACGTGGCAAAAAGCAAACAAGCTCCACCCTAATTACCATGGTCCTTATAGGGTAATTGATGAGGTTGTACATGGTACCTACCGACTAGAAAATCTGGAAGGAGAACCTTTCTCCAACCCTTAGAATGTCGATCACTTAAAGAAATCTTTCTTATGATGTTGCAATTGTTCTTATCTTTTTGTAATACATGTATCAACTTAAATAAAGGGTGTCAATAAAAAGGTAACAACATTGTGTTAATTCTTTTGTTCCATTATTTGTAAAACGTCATTAAGTTGGTGAAAATATGAGGTTAAACATCATAATTTGGTGACCTCAGACCTTAAAACATCATTAAGTTGGTGAAAATATGAGGTTTAAACATCATAATTTGGTGACCTCAGACCTTAAAACATCATTAAGTTGGTAAAAAAATGAGGTTAAACATCACAATTTGGTCACCTCATACTTTAAACATCATTAAGTTAGTGAAAATATGAGGTTAAACATTATAATTTGGTGACCTCAGACTTTAAACATCATTAAGTTGGTGAAAATATGAGGTTAAACATCATAATTTGGTGACCTCAGACCTTAAACACCATTAGTTTAGTGAAAATATGAGGTTAAACATCTTAATTTGGTGACCTCAGACTTTAAATATCATTAAGTTGGTGAAAATATGAGGAGAAACATCATAATTTGGTGACCTTAGACCTTTAAACATCATTAAGTTTGTGAAAGTATGAGATGAAACATCATGATTTGGTGATCTCAGAACTTAAAACATCATTAAATTGGTGAAAATATGAGGGTGAAACATCACAATTTGGTGACCTCAGACCATTAAACATCATTAAGTTGTTGAAAGTGTGAGGTGAAGCTTTATAATTTACTCTCAGACCTTAAAACATCATTAAGTTGGTGAAAATATGAGAAGAAACATCATATTGTGGTGACGTCAGACCTTTAACAACATTATTTGGTGAAAATATGAGGGTGAAACATCATAATTTGGTGACCTCAGACCTTTAAACATCATTAAGTTGGTGAAAGAATGAGGCGAAATATCATAATTTGGTGACCTCAGACCTTAAACATCATTATTTCGTAAAAGTTTAAGAGGTAAAATGTCATAAATATAGGGCAACACCAATATATAAATTTTAAACAAAACATCGTATAAAGCAATAGAATTTAAAGAAGTTGAACTACTTATGATTATCATTATAATGATTCAGAGTTACAAGCCATAGTATCAAGACGCCATCATAATTTGTAAAAATAAGGATTACAGACAAAGTTCATCAAAGTTACAAATATTAAAAAGCTTCACTAGCAAAAAAGCCTATGTCTCGACGGGAGACGACCTACCAACAACATCAGTCATCTGGTCAAGGCCGATATTTATGACTTACACTCCATCATCATGATGAGTAGCATCCTCAGTCTCTATAACCTATAGAAGATCAGTCTCGGTTGGAGCAGCATCAAACTCTTCAACTTCCTTCAAGGACTAAGCGAACCGAGGGTCTCTAAAGCTGAGACCAACAAAGTCTGATGCAGTCAAGACACCAGACTCGCTCTCCTTCAGGGCTGCCCATTTTCCAGTCGCTTTGATACCTATTTTAAGGTATTCAAAACCAAAGTTGACAAATTTGTCAGAGACCTTGTAGTCTCCGATGGCCTTCTCACCAGCATCTTCCAAAGCATCCTTGACTGCAGTATTAACCTTAGACTGAAGAACATCATCCTTGGCCTTTAGAGCCTTTTTGTGATCCTTCTTGAGCTGAGATAACTAGTCGTCCCTCTCCTTAATGATTTTGTTCAACCTTACAGTCTATGCATTCAGAGAGGCCTCAACCTTCTCGGCTTCCTGGCCCTTTTCTATAAAGGACATCTTCTTCAAAGTCCAATCAATAAGACGATGAAAAGACAAGACACCCTACAGAAGAAGCTAAGATGTATGAACATAAGAGTTATAATTTCTAAAAGGATGATGTTACACTTGTGAGAAAATTAGAAAAAAAATAATACCTAGATTAACTTATGGAGAGCAAACTCGGCTAGTAAAGGGACATTCAATACACGTAGGAAATACTTGTCTTCTTCAGTCATTATTACACCAATAGCATCAACAACTTTCAGACTCTGGCCGATCGAGCTATCTCTGATTTTGAGTTGAGATAGACGAGCATCCAGGGCATCGTCTGTGGAGATGGGAATGGAATGACCCTTGGAGTGGGTCTTTCTCAGCCTCGTATGCACCGGTTCAGCCATAGACTTCCTCTTTTTGTTAGAGTAGGCCATGGAGGGGCCGACGTTCTTTTTTGATGATGATGGTGGTGCACTCTTAGCACCTCTATTTTCTATGAGCTTCACCATACTAGGAGCAAACATCTCCCAAAACTCATCTGGTATACCTGTTAGATGCTCTGCAAGATAAGTTCCTGAGTTAGTCGGTCAGAGATAAAAAAATATATAAGAGGTATGACCTGGGTAAGAAATATTAAAAACTTACTAAGCTCTTCTAGGAGACCTCCCCCCAAACCTGTCTGAGAAAGGTAATAGGGGGTCATCAGATGCTCATATTTAACAAGAGGCCCCTTCTTGCCTTGATTGTGAAGGTCCTCAACATTCTTATGATTATCCTTGATAAGTCCAGGGTCGGATTTAATAGCAAGGGAGACCTTCCCCCATCTCAGAGGGGTCCTTGGAAATGATGTTCCAGAAGCCTCATCTAAACCAAATTGCCATGCCCTAAAAATAAAGAAGTACCGAGGTTTTCAATAATGATTTAAAGTTTGGGTAACCAAGAGCATTTTCTTCTCTGATTTCCTAGATAAGAAGTGATAGTAGCAGGGATGGTTATTAGCTAACGAGGGAACATAACAACCTATATAAACTATAACTGGAAGGTCTAAATGGTGAACATCCCTCTAAAGGACGATGGCCCCAATCATAACCCTCCAGGCATTTGGAGATAGTTGGGAAGGGGCAAGATTTATGTGGGAAAGTATGACTTTGATGGTTGGGTGAATAGGAAGACGAAAGCCCAACTTAAATATCTGCTCATAAACAAAGATTTATCCATCTCGGCCATCGAAGGCCCTCTCATACTTTAGAGGTTTCCATAGGATGATTGAAGAATATATGGAATAGAGGTTTCTAAAAGTAAGAAGGTTGTACTCATTGACGGTACTCTCATACTCGATCGCCTCAGAGGTATCGAGTTCGCTCTCCTCAACATTATCATCATCCCCAGCAACGTCGACCTGCGCAGTTGTAGGGGCACCACCAGGAAACCTCTTCACAAATTTAATCCCGGTGGTAGTCGATACCGGAATGGCATTAATGGGAGATGGAATTGCTATGCTGGGCCCTAAGATTTCAACATTAGAAGACCTACACGAAGTGCTAGAACCTTGATGGGAAGAGGCATGTCTTGAAACCTCGGCCTCCTCAGGAACCTCACCTTGCCTAGGAGAACAATCCATAGCCTCTTGAAAAGAGTATACAGATTCACCTGCTTCAGACGTTGACATAGGGTCTGAGGAATAGGATTCAGACATTGGGACAGGATCCTTAGGAACCTCTGCAGGTTCAGTAGGCTCTGCCGGCTCAGGGTATATGACCTTTAGTGGAGGAGGAAAAATTAGTCTGAGGGGAAAGGCCTCTGCCCTACGAGCTTCCTCTTGGACTACTTCTATCTGCTTAATCTTCTGAAAAGTCTTCTCACGAAAAGAGTGGAACTCTTCTATAAGTTGGTACAAGGGTCTGAGCATAAAGAAGATGACACTACACTTAAGGGAAAGACTCAAACTACAAATAGGTACACAACTTAAAGAACCTAAATTAAAGATCAAAGGGTGGAAGTTAAAAGGTCTAAAATGAAGAACACCAAGAACTCCCTAAGCTAGTTACCGGAGAAGATGATCGGGGGGTCACTGGTAAACCTAAAAAAGGGTTATTTGTGGCTGAAACAACCTCGGAGCATCCTATAATAGTCCCAAAACTACCTAACCGCTACAAGCCTAGCCCTACTACCACCTTATAGTAGTGGAAACCCTCACCAAAAAAAGAAGAACTCGTCGAAAAATTGAAACTATAAAAATAAAGACCAGAAATGGAAAATGAAAGGTTGAGAAGCAATACCTAATTTATTATGATTAAAGAAGGAAGAGGTTAGAAGAAAAAAACCCTGAATCACAACAAACAATAGAAGGATTGAAGAAATTCACAATGGCAAAAAAGCTACAGGTGGGAAAGAATGAGATCAGAAGAGGAAATGAGGAGAGAGAACACTTTTAAACCTTCTCAATGATGGGGCACGATTGCCAATGCCCCGATCATTACCCTTGGAAACCTAAAAGACGCTGCTAGAACTGTCATACCTTGGGGAATACGCTAGTCACTTCAGTGAGTGACATGTATCAAGGAGTCATTTCACGCTCCAAGCCATTAAAAGAAACTTAGCCTCGGCCTAACATACCCCTCAATCGCCTACTCACATAGGAGACTAAGGGTTAGGGGTGATTGATATGCCCAAAGTGCACCCTCATACTCAGAGTCGCTTACCTTGGCCTATCTCACAACCGAGTTGATAAGAAGCTCACATCTGCCATCAGGAAGGTCGTGTTCTGCAAGGTCGGCTCTCTACTACCAACTTCGGCTCTACAGCAGTCGAGGTCAACAGCACCTTATGGGGACAGGTTATTCTCAATATCTTACCCCTCTTGAGTTGACGTTACATTTTACCCCGTTATTAACCTCGGCCAGTCTTCCAGGCCGAGGCCATCATGTCTATATACAAGACAAAGTAACACCATCGAACTTCACCAACCTCATACTTATCCAGGCCGAGGTTACATCAGTCAAGGACACAAGTCCGAGCATATGCAAGCACGTGCAAGGTTTGGAACACTTGAGCAAATCAGTTATAACCGAATCATCCCCCTCACGTGGGGGAATATTGTAGTCATCATTATCTACATGAGATTAGCCAGGTGTCATCATAATACTGGTTCAATCCTCATAAACGTGCTCATTGCATTCTTAGGGGGTACATTTCACCCCCAAGCACTGTATATAAAGGTATTCCTCTACCTTGTAAAGGATCGATAATTGCAACCCTAGATAAAACTCTGTTGGTTTACGCACTAGAGAGAGAAAGCTTGAGAGATTGTATTTATGGCCACTAATGCATTCATCTAGTGAAATTACTCACACACTCACAGTGGACGTAGGCCTGATTGGCTAAACCAATTATATTCTAGCATTTCTCCTATTCTCCTCACCTCATTCAACTATATATTCACTCTTGTACTGCCATTGTTATTGCTAGCTTGAGCTTGTCAACACCTTATCTGGTGGTGCTATTTCTAGCATCATCATTAAGTTCATTTTTCATAAAATCAATCCTCATCTCATAAGTTACTTTATTAAACTTTATTGTTCTTAGGTTAAATTGATTTAATTTGTTAATAAACCTTGTATTTTATAAAATAAAACATTTACATTTGAACTTTTTATGTTTTTCAAATATGAATATCATCTCTTAATAAGTTGTTCTCATTTTTTAAGGTACATCTCGGTACATCTCAGCATTAATAATTCACACTTCTCTTTTACATAAGATTTGATATTTTCTCTTAAAATTTAACCTTTAATTTTTGATAAGTTTAGTCATTAACGTTTCATTATCTTGATGCAAAGATTTAACGCAATCATCTTCACTATAATAATTAAATCCAACATCAAGAAACTTTGTTTTTACTTTAAAGTTTGATGGTATTGCATTATTTTTGTCAACAATTGATTTCCAAGTATATACTCTTAGACTATTAGGGCATAGGCTTGGTGGCAATCATAGGTTTGGTACAATTAGCATTCTAAAATTATAGTAAATAATTTAGTAATTGATATGTTATACTTGGAATAATAGTAAGCAAAATGAATCAAATATGAATATCACAAAAAGATATTTAAGGATTCAAAAGATATAGACTCCTATTGCCAAATAAACAAAGATATCACACAAAACATATCCGTGAGTGCAGAAAAATTCACAATAAAGAATCTAGGAAAATAATCACAAAAAGCAGAAAGTAAATGGAATCACACACAACAACGATGTACAAGGTTCGACAATTTACCTACATCCATTAGGAGGTTAATTGATTTTATTATGTGTGCAATTATAATTTTTCATCTTTTTCATCCCTTTGCCTATGGTCAGGGAGTAAAATTTATAGATGTGTTTGTTGCAGAGTTTGACTTATTTAAGGAATTCCATTATCGTACGTGGATTAGCGATGAGGTGCTTGAATATCTCAATCGAGATTCTTAGCACCCGATTTGACCATATCTGCGAGTATCCTCCTCTAACTAAATTTCCCATGTAGAAATTAAGACATAATTTGGGCCGAGCCAAATAACTCAAGTTACTCTCACGGGCTTGTAAAAAGTGGGCTCCCACAATTGCCCTTGAAATCTTTGGGCTAATAACTATGGGCCAATAGATTTCAACTAGGTAGGAGGTCCAAATCCTTAGACTATCATGAGAGTCCTTAATGGCATCTTTTTAATAACAAGGCTTGCAACAAGGGCATGCTTTTCTTAAAAAACAATCTAAAGCGCCAAAATCTTTATGGGAAGTCGAAGCTCATCATTTGAGTGTTCTGGTGATCAGTCGTTGCTTACTCAAACGTTTGTTCACCGCTTCTGGTCATTCTTGCACATACTCCATTCCCAAGCTCCCCTTTTGCTTCAAAAGTTGAAGTTTCCCTCTTTTTGTGCTTTCTCAAAGCTTCATTATCGCCTGTAAGTTATAGTCTCTGCCTCTTCTTATTTTTTTTTCTCAATATTGACTAGTTATTGTAACTTGTTTTTTTTTACTTGTCAGTTATGACGATGTTAGATGGTAAATATATAGAAGAGTTTAGGCGCAAGTATAACGTTCTTGACTGGGTTTTTATCAATTGTGCTCCCTTCTTCGTAATGTTCATAAAGTTGATGGGGGATACTGGATTCACACCCTATTCATAACTCAAGAGGGTTTGATATTCCTTTTAAATGATTTGTTGCTTAGATTTTTTAGGAACTTTGCCATTTTCCTGCTCAATGTGCCCCCAACATATGAAAGATAATAAGCGGTATCCATAGAATAAATACTCTTTATGGAACAAAGTTGGGTTTCCTGAGATATGTTACTGTTATGTGTTCTCGAAGACCAAATAGGGTTTATTGTATCGTAAAATCAGAAATACCGAGCGAGTTCTGGTGGTAAATCTTTGAGATGCCTATAAGGACTAATGGGAAATTGGGTTCCTTCCAAGCAATTAGCAGCACCCTCCACTATTGGAGGGGGATAGACGACGTAACCCTCCCATTTTTTACTATGGAGAGGTTGGAATATGTCGCTTCTTTTTTTTCCATTCTACTAAATTCTTATGGATTCTTCTCATTCTTGTGGCTGATATTCCTCTTCTTTGTTATTACAGCTCGTGCCAAGCACCAAGAGCCTGACATTATTGAGATCAATACTAAAGAGCTCAAAAAGTCCTAGTGCATAAAGGAGAGATTGGAAGAAGGAGATCACTTTAGGTTGAAAACCTTTCTCTTGGAATATAAGAACATAAGAAGTAGCTTTATTACCCGACCGATCGTTCAGGTCCTAATTTTAAGAGCTCCAGAGGTAAGTCCTTCTGATTCGGTTCTTATTAAGGAGGAAAGTTTTGAAGAAGAAGAAGAGGAACATAGTGAATAAGAAAGGAGAGGAGGAGTAAAAGTAGGAGAAGAAGAAGAACAATAAAAGGGCATGGCTCCTTTAGTCAAGAAGAGGAGAATGAGGATTCATGATGATGATGACGACCATGCGATCCTCTCTGATAGGATTCTTTATTTAAAGGATTTTGCAATAAACTCTTCCAAGGGCAGCGGTTCTAGCCCATCTGATAAATAAAGAGAGCAAGAGAAGGAGAGAGAGAGAGAGAGAGAGAGAGAGAGAGAGAGAGAGAGAGAGAGAGAGAAGAGAAGAGAAGAGAAGAGGAAAGAGAGAGAGAACACTGAGGCTAAGAGGAAATTAGCCCTGAAATATATCGGAGTGACCACTGTCCCTAATCTTTATGGGGCTAGTGTGGGTGATTCCTCCTTTTTATCCCATGACCTCCTGAAGAGGTCGGTGCTCGCTGCTGATCGAAAGCGTTCCTCGAAGCTGGGCTAACTTAAATCTCCCTCAAGACTGCTCTGGGAATGGATTTGGTAAGTCTTTCCTACTTGTTTCTTTTCTTTTACTCTTTCCCATTTATGTTCTCTTTCTCTATTATTTTTTCCTTTTGCAGATGCTGTCAAATTTTACCACCCATTTGGACATCAATCTGACGACTTCAGAAGGGAAGAAAAGCTGAAGAAGGCCTTGGAGACCGAGAAAATGGACCTTGTCAATGCTTGCAAATTATGGAAGAGTGATAAATGTGAGATTTCTAAGGCCTATGATGCTCTGGGGGCTGCTAAAAAAATAATGATTACTGAGAAGTCTGAATTAGCGGAGGACAATAAAACTTTAACTGACAAGGTTTCCAAGTTGGAGGGAGACATATTTCAAGCCAAGGATAACAGCTACCATGAGAGTTTTTACAAGGTTTATAAGGATTTTGAACGCGAGATGGCTTATGCTTGCAAGGTCTCTTTAAAAAAGGGATGGGACCATAATTTGAAGGCTGTAAGGGCTCCTACAGATTTTGATCTTTTTAGTCTTCACTCTCCTGATCTGGACCCTTTTATCGAGGAAAAAATATGAGTAAAGCGTGACCATGCTATCGATAATAATGAGATTATTCGTGTTGCGGTTGGCAGGAGCGCGAGTGCTGACCGGGAACAATAGGTGGTCAACAAGGGGAAAATAATAATTGAGGGAGACTAGGTGTAGGAGTTTTATTCCCCTTGTATAATTTTAGTCTTTGTTGATTGATACGACACAAATATTGCGTATTTCACCCGTTAACCTACGCCTTATTAGCCCCCTTGGGTATCTTAATCCCTATATTTATGCTCGTTAACAAGACAACCTCGAATTTCTATGTTAACATGTTTTGCAGGGGTTAATTGAGCTTTTGTAGATATTTGGATGCTTAGTATGAAGTTTGGATGCATTTCGACGAAGTTCCGTACAAAATCGCACGCGCAAGGGCAATTTATTCATTTTACAATTTGGGCAACTGGCCCAATGTCTTCACGGAAGTTGAAGCCCTCTGAACAAGCTTCACGTGGCCGCAAACGGTGCGCGATTCTGAGTCCAAACGAAGAAGTTATGGGCTTTTCAGCGGAAGAGAATTTCAAACCAACCAAAAACAGGGGAAGGAATCAAATTCCTACAGGTGCGAATCGATTCGGACCAGCCGAATCGATTTTCTAGGAGACCGTGGAAAAAATTCACTTTACCGAATCGATTCGGACCAGCCGAATCGATTTTATAGGAGACCGTGGAAAAAATTCACTTTACCGAATCGATTCGGACCCTCCGAATCGATTCACCCCAATTCAGTATGCCAGTTCCTCTGTTTCCGAATCGATTCGGTCCAGCCGAATCGATTCGCCCTTTAACAGCCTTCGAGGAACCTCCGTACCGAATCGATTTGGACCAGCCGAATCGATTCGATCCTGCAAATATTTGTTTTTCTTCTTCTTTAATTACAAGTTTCCCATGGGATTGGTTTTGTATAAATAAACTTTCTCTCATTTGAGAGAATTATTATTCATTTTTAGCTTAGTTTAGGGTTTTGGTTTGGAGAGGTTTTCTTCATTTCTCTTTGGGATGATAACCATTTGGGGTTTGTAAGTTGAACTTTTCATTTCCTTAACCATTAATATAGTTGTTCTAGTTTATTTCCATTGTTGTTGCTTAGTTTCATGCTTAGATAATTAGTTTTAGTTATTTATTCCTTGCTTAATTAGTTTATTTCTTTGTTAATTAGTTTCATTTATGTCTTGCCCTTACATAAATAGGGTCGGGGTTGTGTTCCACCATTTACGGGCCTCGAACCTCGAAAGTTAGGGTTTCGTGTAAAATTGCATTTAATTGAAACTGCGTGTATTAAAGTCAGATTATTATGCGTTTAACTTTATTTGTCATGCAACTTTAGTGTTTATAGCGATAATCCAAATTTAATCTGCGTGTGACCATTTTCCGTTAAATGTTTAATCGCGCAACTTTGGATTGAATTCCTTATTGTGTGATGTTTATGCTTAATTGTAAATGCTCGATTAAATTGCTTTCGAGCCTTAACTCTAATTAGTAGTTGTTTCGATCTGTGTGGTAGAATGCGATCCCGATGCTCGCTTTACTTTTGTGTAGCGTAACTTATTCTTTTCTTTTTCCACCATTCCCAACCATCACATTTTCATTTATTTATTTTATACTTTTATTCCTGAAGTTTTAAAGCAATTAACATCTAAAATTCAATCACTCCCTGTGGATTTCTTACGATACCCGACTTACCGCTGTGCTTGCTTGTCAAGTGTAGTTGTAGTTTAGGTTTTTTGCATTGAGTCGCCGAACCGATAACAACGATTTTTGTATTACACGACGCACGGTTCGCGCTTGATCAAAATGGCACCATTGCCGGGGAGTGTGTTTTAGATAGTAATTGTTTTATTATTTCGTAGTATTTTTCCTTTTATATTTGTATTCTTTGTTTTAACCTTTTTTGCAGGATAGCATATTTGAGCGCTAAGAAACTTTGATTCGTGGTTGCTCACTTTTTTGCTCGGATTCTCCATCTACAAACAACGAGGTAATCATGTCCTACTTTTATAGTTATTACGGTTATTCTAATGATTCATACTTTGGGGATAGTTTTCAAGTTTTTCATTTTCAATATTTTCTTGAAAATGAAAGAATTGAAAACATTTATCGCAATGAAAATCGTTATTGGGAGTTTGAGTTGGATTCATATTTTGAAACCAATGGCGATTTTTATTCCGATGATTTAGAAGATGAGATTTTACCAAATGAGGAGTCCGAAGCTCTTGAGCAAAGGAAGCCTACTTTGGAAGAAACTTTTCTTCTTTACTACCAAGGTTTGGAAAGCCTAAATGATGCTGGAATGAGACTTGGAGCACTTTGCGATGAGATGAATTCTTATGCACAAAACAACGAGGAGGTGGAAACTTGTGTTTCACCTCAATTTTTCAAAGAATTTCTCATCGAATGTGAATCTCTCTCCCCCGAAATTCATTCTCCTTCCGACGATATGTTGACGGAGATTGAATTTATTTCATTACCATATACGTTTTTCATCATTGAACCATTAGAATTACCGATTGATTCCTATGAGTCGGTAGAAACTTTTAAAACTTCTACACTTTTTGCCGATGAGGACTCCTTACCGAATTTGTTTTCGATGGATGTTATCCCCACGTGCGCACCATCTCCCATTCCATTTGAAAAATCTTTGGGAGATGAGTCTATTTTTCTTGGACCTCAAGTGTATCTTTCCCCCTTGTTATCCAAATCTCCCATCGTCCGCCCAAAATTTCAAATTGGCGATGGTTCACTTTTTTCACCACCCACATGCCTTCCGTTGTTCAAACGGAATTCCTATATTCCGGGAGGCATGTTCGCTTTGGAGGGTCCACCGTTGATCTTTCAAAGTCAAATCCCTTTTTGGGTGGACCCTCAACTATTTAGACTTCCAGTGTATAGTTAGTGTGAAGTCTAAATAGTAGGTTGTAAATAGCTAGCTTTTTAGTTTTCTTTCTTTCCTATTTTTCTTTCCTTTTTATTTATTCTAGTGTAATTAGTTAACTTTTTGTTATTTGTTTTTGCTATGCTCGGTACTAACTTGTTTTGTAGATTTCATTGGACTCATGCTTATGGAGATCGCTCCAATTTTGGGTAATATCATTCTTTTCCTCTCTTTGTGTTGTGTTCTTAATGCGCATTGAGGACAATGCAACATTTAAGTTAGGGGGTGTAGGATATTCTATCCATTTCATGTGTAGTCCATGGATTTGCTCACATTTAGTTACTAAGTATGCCTTTTGTGAAAAATTTGAAAAATTTCAAAAATATTTTCTTTCTTTTTTCTCCTTTGTTGGGCATTTTGCCTTGTTTGCGATGATTAATTTCAATAATTGCCCGATCCGATTGACAACTCAATGATGCATGTTCTCGATTTTAGATGTTATTAGACTTTAGTCCTCAAATCATTGATTTTGTGAATAACTTCATGAATTAAACTTTATCCCATGAACATATGCACTTTCCTTGTTATATTGATTTTGTTTAAGATTTTTATAACTCGGTAATCTTTTGTTGCATTGTATATACTTACACCGAGTAAGCTTTGTACCTTTTGTCATTTGTGAGTGTTATACACTATTCTTTTCTCATTGAAAACGTTGAATTCGTTGGTAATCTCACTATTCTTTCATTTGACCATTCATTAATTGAGTTCATACTTGAAATGTGTTACTTGAGCATGATTTTCATATATTGTTTTGACTCGAGAATTGCGTAAACTTTATGAAATGATCATAGGCCATCTTTGTTATATCACCCATAATAGCCTTAACCTCACCTTATATGTTTCCCTAGTCAACCCCTTTGAGCCTATATATAGCCTTTCTTTTCATAACCCAAAATCCCATACCCAACTCCAAATTAGAGTTATACACCATACATATTACCTTACATACCTTTGTTTGGAATGATACTTGGGATTGAATGATGTTATTGTAGTGTGGTTGCAATTTAAGCATATGAGAGTGAGAAAAGAAGAAAGAGTAGTGAAAAAGAAAAGAAAAAGCAAAAAGAAAAAAGAAAAGAAAAGAAAACATGAGAAAAAGAAGAAAAAAGAAAGAAAGAGAAAGTTGTATATGTTGTGTATAGTGTTCAATAAGCTTTGATTAATCTCCCCGATGATATATCTAATGCTTGTTTGGAAGTTACTTTCCATTTCTGATACTGCCCGTATTTTCCCATTATCCCAAGTTTTCATCCCGAACACTTTGAATCCGTACATACATTCCTTTCATTTTGTACCCTATCATAGACTACATTACAACCCTATTACAAGTCCTATGTGATCTTAGGGTGCATTTAATTTAAAAGTCATAATAGTTTTGATAATCTGTGAAAATGCATTTTGGCTCTTTTAGTGTGCGGTATCCTTTCATTGAGATTACAGTTTTTCATTTTATATATAGCGTTCTTCATTTGTGACATGTGTGCGGCCTAGTTTCCATTTACATTTACTCTTTATGCCTGCATGTTCCGTGTGTTACCTCCCGTTCCGAGTGAATTCATTTGATGAGCGTAATGCCCCTGAGGATTGAATATATGCTTGCTTTTTGTTTATCAGAATTATTTATGTTTTTGCCAAATCATACTTTGCATTTGCTCTCCCGCCTCCCACTTTTAAAGTTTCAATTCTATGAGGTTCATTCAACCTGTTAATAACAACGAACTTTAGCTTGAATTCGTTAATATGATAATAACATGTTTGAAATCTTTTCGTTGTTGTTGAGTTTGTCGCATGTTGGGTTGGGCATATTTTGAGGAAACTGTATGATGTTTGTGGGTACCATCCTTGAAAACCCTCACGAGACGACACTCGTCCACTTGGGTAAACAAGGGGTTTAACGGCTTATTGAATATGCTAAATGCAATCGTTCGCCCGCGAAAGTGGCCTTATCTTTTTATTGCATTTTCATCCCATTTTGCACTTGTATCCTGCTTTTGGTTTACTTGTAGATCTTATTGTTTCCTATTTCATTTCTAGGGACTAGCAATGTGTAAGTTAGGGGGTGTGATACGATGCAAATATTGCGTATTTCACCCGTTAACCTACGCCTTATTAGACCCTTTGGGTATCTTAATCCCTATATTTATGCTCGTTAACCAGACAACCTCGAATTTCTATGTTAACATGTTTTGCTGGGGTTAATTGAGCGTTTGTAGATATTTGGATGCTTAGTATGAAGTTTGGATGCATTCCGGCGAAGTTTTGTACACAATCGCACGCGCAAGGGAAATTTAGTCATTTTACAATTTGGGCAACCGGCCCAATGTCTTCACGGAAGTTGAATCCTCTGAACAAGCTTCGCGTGGCCAGAAATGGTGTGGGATTCCGAGTCCGAACGAAGAAGTTACGGGCTTTTGAGCGGAAGAGAATTTCAAACCAACCAAAAACAGGGGAAGGAATCAAATTCCTACAGGTGCGAATCAATTCGGACCAGCCGAATCGATTCGTTGGGAGACAGTGGAAAAAATTCACATTACCGAATCGATTAGGACCCTCCGAATCGATTCGCCCCAATTCAGTATGCCAGTTCCTCTGTTTCCAAATCGATTCGGACCAGGCGAATCGATTCGCCCTTTAACAGCCTTCGAGGAACCTCCTTACCGAATCGATTCGGACCAGCCGAATCGATTCGGTCCTGCAGATATTTGTTTTTCTTCTTCTTTAATTAAAAGTTTTCCATGGGATTGGTTTTGTATAAATAAACTTTCTCTCATTTGAGAGAATTATTATTCATTTTTAGCTTAGTTTAGGGTTTTGGTTTGGAGAGGTTTTCTTCATTTCTCTTTGGGATGATAACCATTTGGGGTTTGTAAGTTGAACTTTTCATTTCCTTTACAATTAATATAGTTGTTCTAGTTTATTTTCATAGTTGTTGTTTAGTTTCATGCTTAGATAATTAGTTTTAGTTATTTATTCCTTGCTTAATTAGTTTATTGCTTTGTTAATTAGTTTCATTTATGTCTTGCTCTTAGATAAATAGGGTCGGGGTTGTGTTCCGCCATTTACGGGCCTCGAACCTCGAAAGTTAGGGTTTCGTGTAAAATTGCATTTAATTGAAACCGCGTGTATTAAAGTCGAATTATTATGCGTTTAACTTTATTTGTCATGCAACTTTAGTGTTTATAGTGATAATCCAAATTTAATCCGCGTGTGACCATTTTTCGTGAAATGTTTAATCTCGCAACTTTGGATTGAATTCCTTATTGTGTGATGTTTATGCTTAATTGTAAATGCTCGATTAAATTGCTTTCGAGCCTTAACTCTAATTAGTAGTTGTTTCGATCCGTGTGGTAGAATGCGATGCCGATCCTCGCTTTACTTTTGTGTAGCGTAACTTATTCTTTTCTTTTTCCACCATTCCCAACCATCACCTTTTCATTTATTTATTTTACACTTTTATTCCTGAAGTTTTAAAGCAATTAACATATAAAATTCAATCACTCCCTGTGTATTTCTTATGATACCCGACTTACCGTTGTGCTTGCTTGTCAAGTGTAGTTGTAGTTTAGGTTTTTTGCATTGAGTCATCGAACCGATAACAATGATTTGCGTATTACACGACGCACGGTTCGCGCTTGATCATTGATCTATACCTTTATTTTGTGAACTTCATGTATTGGCCATTGGCCTTCTTTCATGTTATGTGGTAATGTAATGCTCCCGTTTGCTAATGTATCGGTTTTCATTTATACTAATATACTTTCTTTTTGTTTGGTGTGTATCATTTATATTTTACTGATTTAGATCGTTATATTTCTCCAATTCTTAATTGGGGAGAATTCTTAGACCTGGCACCAGCCTATAAGCTCGCATAGCTTTTGTGAAAATGTATAAGTCACTAAGAGCGAGGAACGAGCAGGACAAAAACCAGACTAATGTGATTGCCAAACTTAAAGACGATCTCTAGAGATGGAGGAGATAGGGGCCTCTGTATAGAAGGAAGTTAATTCCTTGAGGGCCCAACTATTGGAGAGGATTAAGGTCGACCAAGTTGGCGAGGTCCCGCAGTCTGAGAATGATGCCCTAAGAAAGGAGGTGGAGAGCTTAAAATCGTTTATAAGGGTGCTAAAAGATAATGTCAAGAAGCTGAGATATTGCTTTAAGGTGGAACCCAAAGAGGTCTTGGGGAAGGTTATAGTGCTACTTGGGTAGATGCCCCAACAAAACTTAAGGAGGCTGAAAGTATTACGTTTTCTTGAGGATGGCTAAGTGCTCTTAAGGAGGCGAGAAATCCAAAAGAATCCAAGATTTGGTAATTTCTTACCTATAGCCATAATCCTTTTTGAAAGATGATGAATGGATTCCAGTTGATGCTATTCCTCCCCAAATCTTGGATCAAGATCTCGACGAAGATGTCAAAGAATTTTCTCCAAAGTTAGACGATGGTCAAAGGGCAGCTGTAGCAGGATATCTTGCTCGACACCCTAGACCCTCTTAGGATTTTGTGTATCTATTTTTGGTCTTATGATTGTAACCTTGCATTCTTAATAAATACCCTTCTTATGTTTTGAGCATGTGATGACTAAACATATTTTGATTTTGCCTGGTCGAAGGTTACTTAGTACTTTTATTAACCAAAATGACATTAATTAATCGATTGTAGGCTTTAGGTAGACACACAATTAGTTTGAATCATTTTTGGCTTCTGTAACTGACTAAATAATGTTGAAGTGTTGGCATTCTTCCTTTTACATGTTTAAACATTCTTGCAGTCCACTATGCCTAAGTAGTATCATTCCATTCACTTTACCTTTTAGGTCCCGTCGTCACACTTCCTTAGGCCTAAGTGAGATTATGGCGAGAATGTACCTGGCTAGTGGGAAATTCACCCGAGCAAGTTTTTTGTGACCAACAGAAGTTGGCGACCAACCAGAGTTGGCTTTATTTCCTAAGGATAACCTCTAAGGCTTTTGTTGTTACCGAGGCAACTTATGAGGCCTCTTGTGTCTACAATAAGGGCCTAAGGGTAATTCGAAGCGTTTATATTTAACTTATTAACCCTATTAATTAAACATTCTAGACATGCAGAAAAGAGTTATCATTGAAAAAGGTGCAAAGTAATGAGATATAATAAAGATGAGTTAAGCAGCTAATGTAAACTTTGAGAAATGATGGGCCAATTCGGCCTTTATTTATTGCAAATTGTCTTTTCAAGTAACAAAAAACTAAAAATTCCGCTAACTTAAAAGATAAAAAATTATATCTAAAAGTAGAAATTCTTGAGATTAGTTGCATTCCATGTTCATGGTATCTCCCTGCCCTCCAGCGTTTCCAGATGATATGCTCCCTGATGATCATATTTGATCATTCTGAATGGTCTTTCCTAGTTTAGTCCTAGTTTTCCATCTGATGGTTTTACAACATTGTGGAGGACTTTTTATAGGACATAGTCTCCTATTGAAAACTTCTTCAGATTGAGTGTTTTGTTGTACTGCTTGGCTAGTTATTGTTGGTACAACTTGATTAAGGCTAGCTCTCGTCGCTCGTCTACTAGGTTAAGTTCAATGTGTAAGGCTTCATCATTGAGGCCTTGGTTGACCAATGGGGTTCTCATAGTAGGGAGGCCTCATTATAAAAGAATGGCAGTCTTCATGCCATAAGAGAGGGCCAATGGTGTTTCCCCAGTTGGTCTCCAGGAGTTTTGCGATAGGCCCGTAAAACATGAGGGAGTTCATCCACCCAAGTGCCCTTAACTTTTTCCAATCATTTTTTCATCCCATCGATTATGGTTTTGTTGGAAGCTTTAGCTTGCCCTTTTTTTTAGGGATACACCACATAATTGAAGTTGTGTTTGATGTCGTGCTCGTCACAGAAAGATTGGAAGAAACCACATTCAAATTGTGTACTTTTGTTGATGATGATGGTTCTTGGTATCCCAAAGCGTGTTATGATGTTTCTCCATATAAACCTTGTTATGTCAGAGTCTCGAATGTTTGCCAATGGTTCTGCCTCGACCTATTTAATGAAGTAGTCAGTGGTGACCACCAAGTACATGCGATTTCTAGATGCAATAGTTAGCATTCCCACGATGTCTAACCCTCATTGAGCTAATGGCCGTGGACTAGAAAGTGATTTTAGGCCGCTAGAGTGATGGTGAACTATAGGCGAGTGATTTTGGTACTTTTCACATTTGCGAATATATGCACTAATGCCTTTGTGCATGTGAGGCCACTAATATCCTTTCTTCATCGCTCAAAAGGATAATGATCTTCCACCTGTATGACTCCCACATATGCCTTCGTTAAGTTCACTAAGTATTTGCTCGACATTTTGTGGGTGAACGCACTAGAGGTAAGGGCCTGCAAATGACTTCTTATAAAGCTTACCTTCAGGGTTAAGGTAGAAATGAGCAACCTTAACTTTGATTTGATGGGCACACTTCTTGTCGTCTGGAAGTATGTTGCTCCATAGATAATTAATGATGGGGTCTATCCAACTTGGGGCTTTATCTATAAGGAGGACTTGCTCGGCTATGATTGTATGATCGATATTGGGTTGTGTGAGGAACTCAATCTGTATTTTCCTTTTAATGTTGGAGTCAATTATCGATCTTAGTGCTGCTAAGGCCTCAATGTGACTATTTTGTCCTCGGAGGAACTATTGAATTTCCACATGCTCAAAGTCCCCTAGGATTCCTCTTAATATTTTGAGGTATGTTTCCATTTGATCTTCTTTGGTGTTGAAGTCTCCACTTACCTGCTTGGAGACCAGTTTGGAATCACCGATCCGTCTTGCCCCCATTAGTTTGTCCTTTCATAAATTAGAAATCAACGCTTTATACTCAGCATCATTGTTGGAGACTTCAAATCCCTGCCTAATTCCCTACTTAATTATCATGTCTTCGGGGGTAATGAGAACAACCCCTACCCCTGCCCCCTTAGTATTTGAGTCCCCATCAATATACAATGTCCAGTGTTTGGACGTTGCCTCATGTGTGGCTAATTGCTCTTCATTCAACTGATCTGCTGGCTGATCTCCTGAGAACTTAAAAATAAAATTTGATATAATCTGTCGCTTGATTGTTGTTATGGTCTGAAAGTGGATGTCGAATCTTCCAAGATCGATTGACCACTTTGAAAGGCGCCCACAGAGAATAATTTTTTATAGAATGGCCTATAGTGGGTAAGAGGTGATTATTGTTATGGAATAAGCTTCGAAGTATTTCTTTAACTTCCTCAAAGTGATTACTAGGGCATATGAGAGCTTTTCCAGAGACAAGTATTGGTGTTCAGCATCTAGTAGTGTCTTTTTGGCATAATAAACCGGATGTTGTTCTCTTTTCTTTTCATAAACTAAGGTCGATCTCTCAGCATGGTCTGATACTGCTAGGTAAAATACAGTTTTTCTCCATCATCTAGAATTATAAATAATGGGTGCTTACTAAGGTAAGGCTTGACATCTTCCAAAGATTGCAAACATTTTTTTATTGCATACAAGGTCTATATCTTTCCTTAAGAGATGGAAGAATGGTCAGTAGTGCTCTGAAGACTTGGAGATGAAGCGATTGAGTGCAGCGAGTATTCTAATTAGCTTATGAATATCTCTTAGCATCTAAGGAGGCTGACCTTGGTGACAGCATCGATTTGATCTGGGTTGGCCTCAATTCCCCTTTTACTCACTAAGTAACCCAAGAATTTTCCTAATTGGACCCTGAATGAACACTTATTTTCATTAATCTTCATTCAGTACTTCTTGAGGATTTTGAAGGTTGATGTTATGTCTGAGAGGTGATCGACCTTATTTTTACTTTTGACGAGCATATCGTCGATCTACACTTCCATCGTCTCTCCTATTTGTTTTCTAAACATCTTGGTTACCAATCTTTGGTAAGTTCTTCCTACATTATCGAGGTCGAAAGGCATTACCTTATAGCAGTACAAACCAATTGAAGTTATTAAGGAGGTCTTATCTTGGCCAGGCCCGTGCAGGGGGGCCTGATGATATCTTGAGTAAGCATCCAAGAAGATCGTCCTTTCGTGTGTTGCTATGGCATCAACCAACTTATCTATCTTCAAGAGAGGGAAGCTATCTTTAGAAAGTGCTCGGTACAAGTCAATAAAATCGATGCACACCCTCCAGTTGCCATTCATTTTGGGAATGACCACTGGGTTGGACAACCATATAGGGAATTGAACTTCTGTGATGGATCCTTCATCCAGTAACTTCCCTACCCATTTTTATACTTCCTTAGCCTTTTTGGGAGATGAACGACGAGCCTTTTGAGTGATGGGCTTAAAAGTAGGATCGACGTATAGGCGGTGGCATGCCAAGATGGGGTAAATCCCAAGAAGCTTGTATCTCTCCTATATAAAAACATCTATGTTGCTTTTAAGGAGTGCAACTAGTTCCCTTTTCTCCTGATCAATAAGATAAGATCTAATAAAAAACTTCCTTTCTATCAAGTTATTATCGGCTACAACTTATTCCAAGATTTCAATGACCCTATCTACAGGGTGGACCATGGTCTCTTCCTCCCCTGGACGATCATACCATAATTGCTATTTAGAGAGAATAGCCCCTTCCTAGGCTTTCTGATAAGCGTTCTTGGGCTCCTTCTTTTAGCGAATGGCTGTGATGAAGCATTTTTAGGTTGTAGCCTGGTCGTTGTGAATTTTGACGACTCCATATTCTGTAATGAATTTGATCTTTTGATGATAAGTAGAGGGAACGACCTTTATGGAGTGGAGCCAATCTCTGCCAAAAATAACATGGTATGGGGACTCGATGTCCATAACTAAGAACTCAATTAACTTCAAGATGTTCTATGTCCTGACTGGCAAATTGATCTTTCCCAACGGCATAGTTGTCTTTCCTATAAAGCTAACTAATGGGACACTAGATTCTTTGAGGCCGACAACATTCAATTTTATCTTATGGAATAGTTCTAGATACATCACTTCAGATGAACTCCCCTGGTCCACTAATAGCTTATCGACATCCCAGTTAGAAATCCTTAATGTGATTACGAATGCGTCATGATCGGGGGTCCTTACCCAGACCAATTCCTTTTAGGTGAACGCGATGTGCTTTGTGTAATCAACACCTTCTGGTCATCGATGCTTTTCATCCTGAGTCTAGGCTGGATAGATCTGAAAAGCTTCCATCAGAGTAGTGATGTTCTTGAGTTCCATTCTAACGGTGTTGCTCTGAATCTGTTTGAGGTCTTACGCCCCTTGAATGACTGCAAACTGGTGTCTTGTATCATTGCTGAGGACATTGTTTGGCTTTTGGTCTCCATTGGCTGCGACATTTTCGGTCTTCTTATCAATATACTCGCTAAGATGCCTTGCTTGAACTAGCTCTTCTAGATGTGAATTTAGAGCTTTGTAATTCTCGACTTGATTGTCGTGCCCCAAATTCATTAAGCTAAACTCATCCTTTTAATTAGAGATAAATTTCCTTAAAGAATGCTTTAATTTAAATCTCTAAGGAAAAATAGCATAAGATTTTTTTTCTCAAAGGTATGTGTACACGAAAACATAACTACTTTTACTTATAACTTATAAGTACTACATAACTTTACATAACAAAGATCCTTAGTTTAATAATTACACAAAAGGAATCTTGATATTCAAACCATACTAGATATCCGCCACTCCCCCATTTTAAGGTCCTAACATGGCAGTGAACTCCAAATTATAAGCATACCTGAAACAAAACATTATAGGAGTGTAAGCTATAAAGGGTTAGTGAATGACCACATACCACACATATAACCAATTTGAATAACCATTTTTATTTTGTTCTAATGCTATAACCCAATAGGAATTGTGAAACTCTCGCAAGCCTGGACCCGCCTCAATCCAATTAACCCACCACAGTTATTGAGGACCACCACATCCCTTTATTAGGCCCGAGTACACAAACCTTTAAGTTGGATTAACATGACCACCACATCCCGTAGGACCCACCACAATCCTTAACATTAGATAAAGGACTCACTAGTCCATATCATTATATAACATCGCTTAACATTTTTAATCATATGCATATGTTTCATAAATACAACATCACTCCCATAAGCATTTTAACACATGTGTTTAACTACACATTTCCATATGAACATATAAGCATCTATATTTAATAGGACATGTCACTCACTTTGGATTTGGTGCTAAGATTAATACAAAACTACTTCCTTAGTATGGTAGTATTAGCTGCTTCCCCACCTAACAAGTCAATGTCGTTAGTATTTGAATACACCGATTAACATCAAACCTAGTAATACATCATATCATTTGGTCAATCAGAAATAACTAAGGAGGAATTAAATATGACACTTCACATTTCTATAACACCCAATTAATTAGGGTACCAACACAGTTTACGGAATTAAATTATGAATTTGCTAGACAAAGTTATGCCCATTTTATTATAACCTTTTCCAAATCGTTTCTCAGGAAAAATAACAACACAACTTCAACTTCCTGGAATTCTCATAATTTTTATGCAATATAACTTTCCACGATATTCCACCCAATATTAGTAAACACATTGAATAATACAAAATTAATGTTTCATAATTTTTAGGGCTCATTTTCTATGTCGAGCAAAACGTCAAACACCTGGTATGCATTCTTACTCCTTTAGGGAAGATTTTAAACAAAAACCTCAAACTATCACCAAAGGTTCATTCCTTGGTATTTTTACACAATTTTCGAATAGTTTATTCATGTACGAATATATTTTACTCTCCAACTTGAATCACTTAATTCCAATAAGTATTCCATGATTTATGCCATTTTTAGAATAACTAGGTCAAAATAGAACATTAAGGCATAACTTAACATTTTTAAGCATACATAACCTCGACCTTGGGTATAATTCATGGAAACATATAATAAATTTTTTTTAGCAGAAATATACACCATAATCATGAATTTTCTAAATCAAAATGCATTACAAAAAATGATGTAAATTTAGGACTTTAAAGTATGCATTTACGATCCTAGCTCCAGTTCTAACTTATGTTCTTAACCCATACTTATTTTAATAAACTTAGGCAATATGGGTATCATAAAAATATTTATCCAAATTAAAAATAAAAATATTCCAACTGTAGAAATCATCCATGTGACCAACTTTAATAAAGAAAAAATTACCTTACAAGGATTCCTCGATTTATAGAAAATTTCCAAATATTTCTTCCTTAACTTTCTTCTCTTTATCTCTCTTTAGGCAAAACTTGTTATTTCTTATGAGGAAGAATACATAACTCTCCTTTATAATAAGAAATACGTTGTATAGTGGTCTAATAGAAATAGGGGTAGTGGTAACACGTGATTGGTTGGATGAAAGGTTGAATTAGATAATTCCATTAAAGACACATTTGTCCCACCTTGGCAAAATTACCATTACTCACTATCACGGGCCCCGATTTACTCCCTCTTTGTGTCTATGAGTAGATAACTTAAACATCTACAACTTTCATATTTTGTGTTTTCCCAAAATAATAAAACTATTACACCTAATTTGGGCTCGAACAGGAAAGTAGTAATTTATCAAAAATCTCAAAACTTTCACTTTTGGCGACCAAACATTGCCAATTTCGTACCAACACCCTAGATTACTTTTATGAACATAAACATTCATTAAAAACATAATTTATGATGCATTTAACCACATAACTAATTATATGCTCTAAACATGTTATCCCCGACAATAAGCTCAATTAGCACCTAATGTAAACAATACATATATCACATGAGCATGCATCCCCTAAACATGATAATTAACATGTTTAACACACATAACCAATTTATAACTTATAACTCGTAACTTATAATTAATCTTGTAATTAACCTTCCTAATCATGTTTTAGGTCCTTACAATTCTACCCCTCTTATAAAATTTTCATCCTCGAAACTTAACGCATAAGAAACTTACCAAACAAATGAGGATATTGCTTCTTCATGTTATCCTCCCCTTCCCAGGTGGCATACTCCACATTCTGACTTCTCCGCATCACCTTAACTAGTGAAATGGTTTTACTACGTAACACTTTCTCCTTTCAATCTACAAAAGCAATTGGTTCCTCCACGTAGGTTAAGTCATCTTGAAGCTCTATCGGTTGTGAGATAAACACTTGTGAAGGATTAGGCACATACTTACGTAACATGGATATATGAAAAGCATTGTGTATCCGGGACAATTCTGGTGGTAACGCCAATTTATATGCTACAAATCCAACCCATTGCACTATCTCATAAGGGCCAATGTACCTGGGACTTAACTTTCCCTTATTCCTGAATCTCATAACCCCTCTTTAAGGAGAAACACATAGGAATACTCGATCACCTTCCTCAAATTTCAATTCTTTCCTTTGGTTGTCTGCATAACTTTTCTGTCTACTTTGCGCCACTTTTAAGTTATTATGAATAAGATTTATCTTTTCAGTAATTTGTTGTATAATTTCGGGCCCAAGTAGTTTTTGTTCTCCCACTTCAGTCCAACACACTGGATTTTTACATTTTCTCCCATACAAAGCTTCATAAGGAGCCATCTCAATACTCGAATGATAGATATTATTATAAGCAAACTCTATTAGTGGCAAGTGTTCATCCCAACTACCCTTGAACTCCAATACACAAATTCGTAACATGTCTTCAAATGTTTGAATCGTTCTTTCTGACTGCCCATCAGTCTGAGGATGAAAAGTTGTACTAAATTTTAATTTAGTCCTCAAAGCTTGTTGTAAATTGGGAAAAAAGTGAGAAGTAAACTTAGGATCTCGATCAGAAATAATAGAAATAGATGCACCATGCAATTTGATAATCTCATCCACATATATTTTTGCATATCTATCCATGGAGTAAGTAGCTTTAACAGGAAGAAAATGTGTAGACTTAGTCAACCTATCAACAACAACCCAAATAAAATCAAACCCTCGTGATGATTTTGGTAAACCTATAACAAAATCTGTAGTAACATGCTCCCATTTCCACTCACGGATAGGTAAGGGCTGTAGTAAACCACTTGGCTTCTGATGCTCCACCTTCACCTGTTGGCAAACTAGACATCTAGCAACAAAATCTGCAATGTCGTGTTTCATTCCCGGCCACTAATAACATTGTTTCAAATCTCTATACAGTTCCGTGCTCCTAAAGAATAATGCGCTTCCTCTAAAATTGTTCTTCTTAAATCAGGCACATTAGGTACACACAAACGGTTACCGTACATAACAATGTCATCATCCGGAATAAAAAATTCATTTACTTTACCCTTTTTCATATTATCTCTAACTTTCTCCAATTCTGTATCTCCTGTCTGTGCTTGTTTTATCCATTCTATCAACGTGGGTCTAACATTTAAATGTGCCACTATTCTGTAAGACTCATTTAAAGTTAATTCCACCCCCATTAAAGTTAACTCTCTCAGCATGTCAGCTCGAATACAATAAATACATGATACTATGCCTAGAGATTTTCTAGTCAAAGCATCAGCAACAATATTAGCTTTACCCGGATGGTGATGTATCGTGCAATCATAATCTTTTATATGTTCCATCCACCTTCTTTGCCTTAAGTTTAAGTCTTTTTGAGTAAACAAGTATTTTAAGCTTTATTGGTCAGTAAAAATTTCACAACTAACACCATATAAGAAATGTCTCCAAATCTTTAATGCAAAAACTATTGCATCTAACTTAAGATCGTGTGTAAGGTAGTTATGTTCATGTATCTTTAACTGTCGAGAAACAAAAGCAATTACCTTTCCTTGATGCATTAACACACAATCGAGTCCTTGATACGAGGCATCACTATAAATAACTAAACCTTCTGTACCCGTTGGGATAGTCAATACTGGAGCTGATGTCAACTTACCCTTTAAATTTTCAAAGCTTTTATCACAATCACCACTCCACACAAACTTTTTCTCCTTTCTGGTAAGCTTAGTCAATGGCAATGCAATAGAAGAAAACCCCTGTATAAACCTCTTGTAATAGCCCGCCAATCCCAAAAAGCTAAGTACCTCTGTCACACTAGTTAGTCTTTCCCAATTCAATACTGCTTCTACCTTCTTGGGATCAACACAAATACCATTAGCCGAAATAACATGCCCTAAAAATACTACCCTGTCTAGCCAAAATTCACATTTAGAAAATTTAGCATACACTCGCTTCTCTCGTAAGGTCTGTAAAATAATACGCATGTGGTGTTCATGCTCATCCCTACTACGAGAATATATCAAAATATCATCAATGAAGACAATAACAAAAGAATCCACGTATAGGTGAAATATACGGTTCATCAAATCCATGAATACAGCCGGTGCATTTGTTAACCCAAATGGCATGACAAGAAATTCATAGTGTCCATACCTGGAACAAAAAGCAGTTTTAGAAATGTCATAATCTCTTACCTTCAATTGATGATATTCGCATCTGAGATCGATCTTGGAAAACACTTTGGCTCCTTGCAACTGATCGAACAAGTCATCAATACGGGGTAGTGGGTATTTGTTACGGATAGTCACCTTATTCAATTGACGATAATCGATGCACAACCTCATGGTTCCATCTTTCTTCTTCACAAACAATATTGGGGCTCCCCAAGGTGATACGCTAGGCCTTATAAAACCACAATCTAACAAGTCTTGCAACTGTATTTTTAGCTCTTTTAATTCTGCAGGTGCCATAGGATATGGTGCAATAGATATCAGTGCGGTGCCTGGTACCAACTCAATCGCAAATTCTACCTCACGGTCTGGTGCTAACCTTGGGAATTCTTTTGGGAAGACATCTGCAAACTCATTAACCACTGGTATATCTGATAGTTTTCCAGCCTCTTGTCGTGTGTCCACCAGATGGCAAGATAACCCTGACACCCTTTCCTTAACAATTCATAAAATTTTGTAGCAGAAATTAAACATGTTGGAGTGACATTTCATTCCCCAATAAATTTAAATTCAGGTTCACCCAGTGATCGAAACACTACCACCTTTCGAAAGAGATCTAAATATACATGATATGAGTCCAACCAATCCATACCTAGTATCACATCAAAGTCACGCATATCGAGAGGTAACAAGTCAACTAGTAATTCTTTTTCACCCACTCGCACCACACACTCCCTATATACCCTCTCAATAAAAACCAACACCCCCACTGGAGTAACAATACCTAAACCAGAATCTAATGATGATAATGGTTTATTAAGATGCAACAGATAAAACAAAGACACAAAAGAATGTGTAGAACCAGTATCTATCAACACATAAGCATCTTTATCACCAATAGGAAGTGTACCTATCACTACGTTAGGCATAGCTTGTGCATCTTGTTGCGTCAGTGCAAACACTCTGCCTTGTCCTTGACATTGCGATATACATCCTCTACTTCCCCTGGGTACATTCTGTTTAGAACTCCTACATCCTACTTCCACACTCCCAATTGATGTTGTAGCTCCCACCATTGGACAATTCTTTTGTAAGTGCCCTGGTTGATGACAATGGAAACACAAAGGTGTCGTCTCAGCTATTGTACACTCCCGGACATGTGCCCTTGATCACCACATCTATAACAAAATATGGCCCTCGGCACCAACACAGATGCATTTTCTGATCGATTCATCCCAGTCCTTCCATCTCGAGCTTGAAATCTTCCACGTGCACTTATATTATTTTTAAATTCTTGACCCTTAGGTACTCCTCGTGCTACACTTTGAGTTGAGGTTCCCGTCTCCCACCCATATGATCTTATAACATCATGTCTAGCTTTCTTCGAGTGTTCAACTTACATTTCTTTCACTGACTTTTCTGACACCATGGCCCTATCAACCAAGTCCACATAATCTCTGATCTTCATATTAGCAACCATGCTTTTTATGTCTACACTCTGCCCGGTTTGAAACCGATCACATTTACTTTCTTCCCTCCTCACCAAGTTAGATGAAAATATAGATAAGGATATAAATAAAGCTTCATACTCTTCCACTGTTCGGTTCCCTTATTTCAACGTGATAAATTCTTCCTCTTTCTCTTTCCTATAAAGCCTTGGAAAATATTTTTCAAACAACACCTTTACAAACCTCTCCCATGTAATTTGTGGAGGATTTATTGGCACCACTTCCCCCATTGTAGTAAGTAACCTTTCTATTGCATCCCACCATAACTTTGTATCATCCTCTAACCTAAAGGTTGCTAACAAAACCTTTTGTTCATCTCTCACTTCCATCACCTTGAATATTGTTTCCTTCTATCTAATCCACCCCTCTGCCACTAATGGATCAGTAGTCCCAGTAAATGCTGGCGGATTTAACTTCATGAACCTCTCATGCAATTTATCCCTATCCCCACCATGTTCTCCACTTCTTGCTTATTCCATGAATTGCGCCACAACACGTAATATTCTTCCCACGTAATCAATAGGTTGTTATTGCACCTCTGGATCCTCCACTTCAATATGTCTACGTCCCTACTGACTACTAGGAACATAAGATGCCTCACCCTCTATTCTATCATGCGGCTCGTGTGGATCCATCAATCACTTCAATATAATTAACTTAAACAAAATATAATAACAACAGTTTAATATTAACATTGTTAGTCAAAATCCAGATGCATAGCAAACTCACTTTCTAATGTCCACTGCCAATCTAGACCCTCACACACTGTCCAAAACCTAATAACCACGCTCTGATACCAAGTTGTTGTGCCCCGACTTAATTAAGTTAAACCCATCCTTCTAATTAGAGATAAATTGCCTTAAACAATGCTTTAATTTAAATCTCTAAGGAAAAATAGCATAAGATTTTTCTTTTTTTTCAAAGGTATGTGTACATGAAAACATAACCGCCTTTACTTATAACTTATAAGTACTACATAACTTTACATAACCAAGATCCTTAATTTAAAAATTACACAAAAGGAATCTTGATATTCAAACCATACTAGATATCTGTCACTCCCCCGTTTTAAGGTCCTAACTTGGCAGTGAACTCCAAGTTATAAGCATACTTGAAACAAAACATTATAGGAGTGTAAGCTATAAAGGCTTAGTGAATGACCACATACCACACATATAACCAATTAGAATAACCATTTTTATTTTGTTCTAATGCTATAACCCAACAGGAATTGTGAAATTCTCACAAGCCTGGACCCGCCACAATCCAATTAACCTACCACAGTTATTGGGGACTACCACATCCCTTTATTAGGCCCGAGTACACAAACCTTTAAGTTGGATTAACAGGACCACCACATCCCGTAGGATCCACCACAGTCCTTAACATTATATAAAGGGCTCACTAGTCCATATCATTATATAATATCGCTTAACATCTTTAATCATATGCATATGTTTCATAAATACAACATCACTCCGATAAGCATTTTAACACTTTTGTTTAACTACACATTTCCATATGAACATATAAGCATATATATTTCATAGGATAGGCCACTCACCTTGGATTTGGTGATAATATTAATACCAAACTACTTCCTTGGTATGGTAGTATTAGCTGCCTCCCCACCTAACAAGTCAATGTCGTTAGTATTTGAATACACCGATTAACATCAAACCCAGTAATACATCACATCATTTGGTAAATCATAAATAACTAAAGAGGAATTAAAGATGACACTTCACATTATATAACACCCAATTAATTAGGGTTCTAACACAATTTACGGAATTAAATTATGAATTTGCTAGACAAAGTTATGCTCATTTTATTACACCCTTTTCCAAATCGTTTCTCAAGAAAAACAACAACACAACTTCAACTTCCTGGAATTCTCATAATTTTTATGCAACATAACTTTCCACGAGATTCCACCTAACATCATTAAACACATTCAATAATACAAAATTAATGTTTCGTAATTTTTAGGGCTCATTTTCTATGTCGAGCAAAACGCCAAACACCTGGTATGCATTCTTGCTCCTTTAGGGCAGATTTTAAAACAAAACTTCAAACTATCACCAAAGCTTCATTGCTTGGTATTTTTACACAATTTTCGTATATGTTATACATGTATGAGTATATTTTACTCTCCAACTTAAATCACTCAATTCTAATAAGTATTCCATGATTAGTGCCATTTTTAGCATAACTAGGTCAAAATAGAACATTAACGCATAACTTAACATTTTTAAGCATAAATAACCTCGACCTTGGGTATAATTCATGGAAACATATAATAAACATGTTTTAGCAGAAATAGACATCATAAGAATGAATTTTCTCAATCAAAATGCTTTACGAAAAATGATGTAAATTTAGGACTATAAAGTATGCATTTACGATCCTAGCTCCAGTTCTAACTTATGTTCTTAACCCATACTTATTTTAATAAACTTAGGCAATATGGGTATCATTAAAATATTTATCCAAATTAAAAATATAAATATGCCAAGTGTATAACTCATCCATGTGACCAACTTTAATAAAGAAAAAATTACCTTACAAGGATTCCTCGATTTATAGAAATTTTCCAAATATTTCTTCCTTAACTTTCTTCTCTTTCTCTCTCTTTAGGTAAAACTTGTTATTTCTTATGAGGAAGAAGACATACCTCTCATTTATGATAATAAATAAGTTGTATAGTGGTCCAATAGAAATAGGGTTAGTGGTAACACGTGATTGGTTGAACGAAAGGTGGAATTAGACAATTCTTTTAATGACACATTTGTCCCACCTTAGTAAAATCACCATTACTCACTATCATGGACCCATATTTACTACCTCTTTGTGTATATGAGGAGATAACTTAAACATTATCAACTTTCATATAACCATAAAACTAGTACACCTAATTTGGGCTCGAACAGGAAAGTAGCCGTTTACCGAAAATCTCAAAACTTTCACATTTGGCGACCAAACACTGCAAATTTTGCACCAACACCCTAGATTACATTTATAAACATAACCATGCATTAAAAACATAATTTATGAAGCATTAACCACATAACTAATTATATGCTCTAAACATGTTATCCCTGATAATAAGCTCAATTAGCACCTAATGTAAACAACACATATATCATATGAGCATGCATTCCCTAAACATGATAATTAACATGTTTAACACACATAATTAATTTATAACTTATAACCCATAACTTATAATTAATCATTTAATTAACCTTTCTAATCCTGTTTTAGGTCCTTACTTTGATGACCACCCTCCTTGTGGAACACGTACCTCAATGCGTTGTTCCTCTTGGTTGGATCGTCGCCCATCTTCTTAGGACATTTGATGAAGGGATCATCATTAATCTTGCTGAGAATCTTATAGATGGGTTCCTTAAAGACTGTGTTAACAACTTGGAACGCCTTGGAGGGATCATTCTTACCTCCAACTTTGGATCCATTCTTGCCCCCATTCTTTCTTCCCTTCTTTCGGGTGTCATTCTTCTCTTTCCCCTTGTTCACTTTTGCTCGACCATTGTCTCCCCTATTAGGATGGACCACGTCCTCGACCTTAGCGTACTTGTCGATATGAGTCAATTTTAAAGGACGCTACGGTAACCTACTCTGAGCAGTCCTCGATCTCATTAGATATTTACTAATATCTTTTGGCATAATTTCAGAGGTTCTCCTGAGGATTTTTCTTCATAGTAAGAAGTGCATCCATCCGCTTAGGATGGGAGCTGCTCGTTATGAGCTGTGCCATGAAAGCCTCTGCCAGTGCTGTAAAATTATTGATTGGCCTATAGGGGAGCCTCTTAAACCACTTATGTGCTACATCGTGTTGGATAGAAGGGAATATCTTGCACATTAGTGCGTCATTGTGGCTCCATAAGGTCATTATTGACAGATACTGCCTGATGTGGTCTATGGGATATGTCTTCCCATCATAGACCTTGAACCTAGGGACGACAAATTTCTTTCGAGGGCTCTTGCCATTCAATTTCCCTTAAAAAAGGGTCTTTAAATGAGAGTTTAGAGCTCTTTTATCAAGCTCTCTGGTCGATTTGGCTCCTCAGTGCACTGGATGTTGGTCCATCTCCCTACGGACTAGAATCCTTAAATCCTCACTTAATAGATCATTATTCATATGACGCCTATCTTGGTGGCCATGATTTGATCATGATTGCTCCGATTTGTCACATTCAGTTCTCTCCTAGTCACGCGTAGGGCTCCTTCCTCGATTGGGAAAGTTTCCCCCTGAGGGTTGGGAGTCCTGGCTTGATGCCACCTTATGTTTACTAGAGAGACCCCTCTCCATTCTTTCCAATCGCCTCTTAAGGAGAACATTATTTTCTTCTTGGAGGCATGTAGCCTCTCTTATTCTCGAAGTCAATCTTCATAGGCATTGACCAAACTAGATATATGAGTGAACCTTGGAGGTCCATGGCTCTCTTATGAGGGTTGCTTTTCATGGAGAATCCTTGGGGTTGAATGTTGGCGAATTTTAGACCTTACCTTAGGAGGGGCAGGCTCTTCCTGAACATTAGCGGATTGTGGAATGTTGCTGCTACGGTGAGACGTTGTTAGATTTCTGGCCAATTATAAGTGCCGAAAAATTCATAATAAAAAATCTACGAAAATAATCTAAAAGGCATAAAGTAAATGGAATCACACACAACAATGATGTACGTGGTTCGACAACTTGCCTATGTCCACAGAGAGGTTACTTGCTTTTATTAAGTGTCTCTCAACTATTATAATTTTTCATCCATTTTCCTGGGTTAGGGCGTATAATTTATAGATGTGTTTGTTACAGAGTTTGAGTTGTTTAAAGAACTCCATCATCATACGTGGATTGGCCATGAGGTGCTTGAATATCTCGATAGAGATCCTTGGCACCTGATTTGACCATATCTGCGAGTATCCTCCTCTAACTAAACTACCTACATATAAATTAAGCCATGATTTGGGTAGGGCAAAATAACTCAAATTATCTTGGTTGGCTACTCTCATGGGCTTGTAAAAAGGGGGCTCCCACAGTATCTATAACACAAAATCTGAAGATTAATTGCACAAGAAAATTCACACAAGTGTTGTATACTCTATTATGTATGTATCAACATGAGAAATATTATTTGATAACAATCCAAAATAGTGGTGTGCCTAGGCTTAAAATAATCCTAACAAGTGTTAGTGGGTGTGAATAGGATATAATTGAATCAAATTAAAAATATGTTCAAATTTTATTTAAACTAGTTATTTTCAAGTTTTAGCTAGAACTGGAATTTATATGTGTAAATATGAATATGTGAAGTGTTAGGGGTAAAAATCTAGCACAAACAACACAATAATGCAGAATGTAAAATGGTAGCAGGAAGTAAAAAGTAATAGAGAAAGTAGACAGAAGGTGTATATGGTTCGACTTCATCATCTACATTTACGGGGCAAAGGGCTAGGGGGATTTTTCTTATTTGAATAATTACACTGATTATATGCAAATCATTTGACTTAGCAATCCCCCATACTATTTGGCCTTATATACTGGCCTTACGTTGTCATTCATATTCACCCATTCCCACTACTTCAGGGAGTGGTTAACGTTGTGGTACACGTGGTCAACTCCGAGGTTGACATGTCTCGTATTCCTTATCCATTAGGGAAGTGCCTCGTATTTAGAGGGAATGTGCATTACTTTAAACAACGACTGGTTGACTAGGTCCTTTATAACCAAACTTCCGTTTGACCAAACATCGCCCTCATCAGTGGTCCCCATGCTCTTTGCATTCACAGAGATGGATCGAAGATTCTTGATCATAACCGGAAGGAGTTGCAATTAGTTGTCTTGTTTTTGCGATTGGAAGCACTTGGATCCTTTGTTGATAGGATTATATGCTTAATAATTCATGTGCTTTTAATATATGACGTCAGTTGATATTTGTGCCAAAATAATTACACGCTTGATGATGCGCATGCTTCTGATGTGCACATGGGAACAAACACTTATCTTACGCACTTTGAATGCATGTGTATCCCACCAATCATAGATATTTGACTGATTAAAAGGAATCTAGGCACTGAATTTAAACATTCCTTTTCTCATTTTTATCATTCAAGAGGCTATAATTTTGTTGCTCAAAAGATGGCTAAAATATGTGAAGAACATATTTCTCTCCCGAGGTCACTTCCAATCTATCCGACATATGAGACTGATAGAGCACCAAACCCTGATAATGAGAATTATGTTTTTATGAACATTGATTTCAGGCCGAACTTAGCATTGCTTTGCCAAAACCTATTCAGGATGTCCTTTATTTCATTAAGCTTTCACCATCCCAACCTATACCTAATGCTTGATGAATTTTAGTTGGTTCAATAGTGCACTTTCAACATCTATTTGGAGCTAAAACCCAATGATCGGTGTACCATTCATTAACTTCTTAAGGGGGTGGTATACCCTTGCTTGTCTAAAGAACAATGTAGGGCTCATTACATCCCTTCCATCCTCGAACCATGAGTGGAGCACCCACTTCATATTTATTCACGGGTAGGGTTAGGAACGCGATGACCAGAACGACTTTATCAGTCACCTATTCATCACCACACTAATCTAGACTAGACTATAACTGGGTGAGTCTTTTACTTATATGATTTTCCTTTTCCTTTTGTTGAATTATTCATATTAATGATTTGTCCTTTGTTCGCAAAAATTTCAAAGAATTTCCAAACATCTTTGAGGATCGTCAAGCCTTAGAAAAGCTCTCACATTCAAAGAATTATGAGATTTACTGAAGTTGAGGTAGCTTGGTTTCATAGTAAGAGGCGAGGAGCTTAAGAACCATGACACTTTTGTCTTCGAGCACAAACCAAAGACCTTCACATTATTTTCTCCTTCTAATCTTCATATTTTCTTGAGTGATTAGATACAATAAATTATACTTTGGGTTTTCATTCTCTACTTTACATTTGTCTGTTAACAAATAGATTTCTTTTAATAGGTAGTGCCATGTATAATGCTTCATACTGAGAATATCTTCAAAGGTTTAACCAAATAGCGAACCTAAATCTATCTGTTTAGCCTTTTCTTTCACTACATCGACTTATTATCGTTGATCAGACCCTTCGGATTCAAAATCCTAGGTCTAAGGTTGTTGATACTAACGATTTATTGATGTTTATGGGACTTTTTCCCTTGAAGTCATGGTAATCCAACCTCTGGATAGGAGAAGTGGGAAAAAACCTCTTAACGAGGAAGCCACATCGATCTCTGTCCGTCGAAGTGTAACTATGATCGAAGATCTTTTTGAACTTGAAAAAGAGCATTGGTTTTCTTATCTTAATTACCAAGAAAAAATGAGAACTATGTGGATTTTACGAATACCCTTAGGGAATAGGAAATGGAGAGTCTGTATGTATGTCCATCCAGTTGTGCCAATAAAGTTAACCATCTAGGCACTAAGATGAAATTTTGTTCGACTTTATGTTTTATACTAGCTTGATATTTAAATTCTGAGTATTCTTACTTTTTTCAGGTAGGGATTATTTCTTCCTAGTACGGCTAAGTAGTGGAAGGTGAATAAAGAGGAGACGAATACCATCCCCCATTAAATATCAATCTGACCATTGAGAGGGATCTTTGAAAGAAACCTGAGGAGGATCTTAGGGATGATAAAGATGATTATGATAAAGAGATGAAATAGAAAGACACTTCTGCCACCAATAAGATAAAGAATAAATAGGAAGAAACTCATTTTCGAAATGAGGTCACTGATTTGAAACAACAATTGGTAGAAAATGATATAGAGATGAAGGAGGTAGTCCGAGATGAAAGGACCTTAACTCCCCTTATTCAGTTCAGGTATCTGAATTCCTTCCTAAACTTTTAATAAATGGGGCTGTTAAAGTTCCAATTTGTTATTAACAGGTATAAGGAGCTTCAGATTAAGGTGAATGTTTCTTTTCTAGACTTGGATATATCCAGCTATGATGAAACTAATTACAAGGGATATGATGAGGATCCCATGCCATCTTCATCTTTACTGGATATAAAAAAATTTACAGTGTACCATGGGCTTATTACTATGTATTATTCGTTGGCATATTCCAGTTCTGAAGACCTTTCTTTCTTCATGTGTGAAGAGCTTGGTGGTCTCATCCTTTGTCCTTCCCTAGTTCATTAAACATTGTTCTTCCATATGGAAACATTTAAAATAGTTGGCCTTTAATATTTTTGATATAATTTTTGAATTTCGAATGGTTTTTTAATGTCTTTAATGGATATTTTGTTTTATGTTATGCAAGTTTTTTATTTTTCTAGAATGAATGAATCCCTCTATTGTGTGAATTCATTCTTCTTCTATGGATAACTAATTACTTGTTCACTATATGCTTGGATGATCTCAAATAGAATAAGTGAATCCATGTTAATATGTAGATTTAGTTATTGATTATTCAACTAATTCATCCATCAGTAAGGATAACTAGAATGAGGTGTTTGGTATTTCATTGTCCATCAACAAGTCATGAATTTTGAACATCGTTAATACTGAGGTGTTCAGTGTTTATCGACCATCCAAAATTCATTTAATGAATGATCTAGACTAAATTATTCGATAAAAATTAGTCGTCTGTTAAATCATAATTAAATTAGTATATAATTGAGGTGTTCGGTGAAGATCGAACATCAATTAAATCACACTTCGATAAGTCAATAAATTCTGAAAGGTTAGCATAACTGAGGTGTTAAGTATTCCATGATCGTCAGCAAGCCATATCCCAATCATTAGTTAATTGGATTTTCAGAGACTAATGAGTAAGCATAATATGACTTATATCCCCCTTCAAACTAATCAATAGAGCGATCGGGTTATCCCTACTATTTGTTTTCATTCACCGTACGTCAGACCGCATCGATAAAATAACTTAGGTCTGACGGGATTGATTAAATAGCTCGATGATCATCCAATTTTTTTCCTAGACTATTACAAGTATGGCAAAGTTTGGTTGATCACAGAGATATCTAGTTCGACCATTTTGTTGGTGCTAACTGTCTAATTAAGCATATACTAAATAATTTATGCGGGTAAAGTTGATGAATACAATCTTGAAAAGGAAAATGTGCACTTTATTATAATAGAGTTCCAATATCGTGTGTTGATTAACACAACTAGATAACAAGAAAAACATGCAAGCACAGAGATGAATAAAATATAAACTTCATAATTGAATAAAATACAGATTTTCTAATTGAATAAAAGATAAAATAGGTGTTGAATGATGTCCCTACTGCTTAACTATCTACTAATACTAGATCTTCAGGTTTTTAACATTGTAGGGGTGATGTAGTGTTCGGCATTCATAATCCTTTAATTTCATAGGTTCCCATTTGAACTGCACGGGTGACAATGCAAGTCCCTCCCAGTTGTCAACCAAATTATTGTGGCTGGGATTTCTAATTGACTGCATGATTTTCCGAAGGAAAACATCGACCATCTTAAATTTTCCATTCTTTACTCTTCGATTGTTGTATATGGCAACCTTTTGCTAGGTGGTGGCCATCCTCAATGACGCATCCTCTCTTTTCCCCTCTAACGTGTCAAAACTGTCCTTCATTCGTTAATTGTTTCTTCCCATTTAAATAAATAAACCCTGAGGATATGTAGCTCAAGTTCAGTCGATATAGCTTCCTTCATACTGCAAGTTAGAGCGAACAATGTTGCCCTAGTGGGCACCCGACTAGTTGATCGATATAACCACACGACTGTAATCAATTGTTGTACCCACAAACCGTGGGATTATCCAACCAATTCTTCAACCCATGAAATATTGTGCGGTTGGTAACTTCTATTTGTTTTTTTCATCTTAGATTCCCTGGTGCAAAGAATAAGTGTTTGACTCTGAACTAGTCTCACATGTTATTGATCGGAACTCTATTGAACTGTTGCCTACTGTCTATGACTAGCATGTAGGGTACTTTAAATCTACTTATGATTAACCTATAAATGAATTAATGGACCTTTTGACCTGTGATTTATGCTAATGGTTCCGCCTCCACCCACTTTGTGAAATAATTTATGGCCACTAAGAGGAAATGACATTAGCCATTTTTAATCGGGAATGAGCCCAAAAAATCCATTCCCATCATAAAAAAGGCCATTGAGACACGGTTGTTGACGCAAAAAAATTACCCATCTACGTGGACTAGTAGGAAAAGGGACACCTTTCATCTTACATGGCGATATTCATACTTGCTCGGCATGGAAGACACTTGGTCGGCACCCGAGGAGAGTTGGTCGGCATACCAGATGACCAACCTAGAAAAGACAAACCATTCAGGAAGCCAAAAGTCATTAGAGAAGAGCAACCAACAGTAATTGAACCCTAGAAGGCCAAGAGTCATATTTATTGTAAATAAATGTATATGACTGATTATATAAATACATCCCATCTCTTGGACTCCCATCACTATAAATACATGCCTTCCCTTAGCCAAAGGGACAATCTGAACTAGGCAACTAACCAATTCATCCTTAACAAGCAATTCAATATCTCTCTCTACACACCTCTCTCTCTCTACACCATGTTGTGCTATTGTAAACCCCCGAGAATAAGATAACAGTGGACCTAGGCTTTATTTATAGCCGAACCACTTTAAAAGTATTTGTCTTTTATATATTTTATGTGATTGTTTACCTTCATTTCATCTTAAATATCATCCTCATCACTTTATCTGCTGTTGACGCCCCTAAAATGGCATAAAGGCCATTTTCTGTCTTCAACAGATTGGCCCACCGTCTGTGGGAATTCAACACAAGAATTATTTTCTTCTTATTATCAAAAACGAAGATCATCATCAAAAGCTAAGTCTTTCTATCTTTTTATATGAACAATAACATGTTACATATATATTATTTCATTCAATCATGAATCACGTATTCAGGAACTGTGTAATTTTTAGAATTCACATAACACTGTTATATAGAATGATTTGTCATATTATAATGAAATCTGAAATTTATAGATGTTAACCACCTCATTTTATGCATTTGTATTGGTGAGTTATGCACTAAATTTTTTCATCCGTAAATCTGAACAAACCATGACAAATTTGATAATTTTCATTATTGGTTCTGAAATGAATTTTGAAAGATCTTTGATGACTATTCAAATTCTCATCATATTTTTAATCATAGAATAGGAAAAGTTAAAGTCAAAGAACAATATTCTCTTTCTAGATAATCACAATCCTAACCCAGATCTCCTGCTGTCGTCGATTTGATTTATATATGATTTAATTTTTAATATATAAAAATCTTCGTCCCTATGTTCAAGGCCAATTTTGTTTGGGCAAACCCTTTAATAGGATTACATGGAGACACTGTTGTATAAAGATATACATGAGATATTTTGATTGTCATCCCTCACATTAATTGACATAAATATCAACAAATTTTTCTCATCATAAACCTTTTCTACATAATTATGATTCTTATGTATATCTGTCAAAAGATCTGGGTTATTTGATCCTCACATATATCCGCTATCAGACCTAGATTTGAAGTTCTCATCAAATTGATTCATTACAAATAAAAGCAACGATGATTAGAACCAAATTGGTTCGAACTCCAACGATCAAGATTGGCTTCATTACCAACATAATCGTCTTCTTCTTCTGATGATAAAGTTTCCTACCAATGGCATAAAATTAGAAAACCCCTTATCCATACGAATAACTCCAACAGTTGATTGCGATTGTTGTCAATTCATTATCAGGTCTGAAATTTTCAAATTCATTACGAAAGGGACCCAATTCTCGGGCAAGAATTCGTTTATGTGTATAAAGAAGAAACATTAACTTGTAGTTCAGATACAACGATGTCTTATAATCAGTTCATTGGCAAAGACCCAGACCCTCATCACGATTCTCATCATCAGCGTGTTCATTACGACGAATAGAACACATCAGCAACAAGAAAATCCACTTTTATTGGTCGACAATGTAGTTAGTCCATTTTTATAAATCTGTACCATTCAACACTACTCGGCGAAACCTATTGTTGGTCAGAAGCATATATCGATCTTAATCGAAGGAATTATACTTGAATACCCCCGACCATCTATTGACAATCGGGGTTATATACAGTTGGTCAGGGGAAATCAATTATTGGTCAACGTTATATAAAGCTGGTCGGAAAAATCAATTATTATCACTTATTCTTGGTCGGAGATACTTGGTAAAACCTATTGTTGGTCGGACGCACGTGTCGTTGTTCGGCGACAGTTATGATACCAGGTGTTGTTGGTTAGTGAAATGAACGATAACATTGTTGTTGGTCGGAGACATGGATTATGATACCTTTTTTTGTTGATTGGCATAGGCTATTACAGGTCGACGAAGGCTATAACGCCATGGCAAATCCATCGACTTACTGTTGGTCAGCGACAGATATTGGTAGGCGGTGGTTATCACCTATGGACGACAAGTAATTGAAAAGAGAGTTGGAAATTTTGTTATCTCAGATTATTGACTTTGACTTTGTCAAAATCACTACTTTGCTGCTAAAGGACAAGACTATCCCCTTATCCTTGTCCTTTATTAATTCATAACATGAAACTTCATACCAGATTATTTGCTAATTTATTAAATCACATAAACTTTATGTGAAAAATATTTTGAGACCAACTTATATTTGAGCATTTATTGACTTTCAAATAATTCCTAGAGTGATTAATTATCCCTAATTATGGAAAATGTTTGATAAAAATCTGTTCATGTGACATTTATTCAGTACACAACATATTATTTCATGTTTTGATTGCTAGAGCATATACGTATTATATATATTAATTAGATGACTAAATTATTCTCATGATAACTAATTGATTTCACCTCCATATATGGTATAACAAGTTATTAATTTTTACAGGTACAATTTTCAGTCTTGACAAAGTATTCGACCACGATCTTAAATGTCTAGAAATCTTATTAACGCTCCGAGATATATATTCATGCCCGAATAACTACTCGATCACATTCTTATGTTCTGGAAAATATTATCATTGCTCGACCACAATCTTCATCTCTTGGAATCTTAATAATGCTCCGCTATATATATGTTCACGCACAAATAGGTGATCGATCATATTTTTATGTTTTGGAAAATATTATCCTTGTTCGGCATTATGCAATTTTGCCTCGACAGATTAGCCACACACTTTATTATTGTTCTGAATCATTATTTATATCTATTCGGATGCATAATCTATATTCATCTCAGCATGGAGTGCAGTAAAATATTTATTATCATATATTTTGTTCCAGGGAAATCTGCATCAGTTATTGTATTATCTCCAACAGACAGTTGGTCGAGAAAATTCTTCTCTCTCTCTCTCTCTCTCTCTCTCTCTATATATATATATATATATATATATATATATATATATATATATATTCAACAAACCAACTAAATGTTGGTCGGCTATCAGCAACCGCCAACTAAATCTTGGTTGGACCTCAACAACCGCCAACTAAATGTTGGTCGGCAATCAAGAACCACCGACTAAATGTTGGTTGGCATCAACAAAGACACCAACAAGTTGGCCGTCGGCCATGCTAGGCAAAAGTACCAAATGCATGGTTAAATTTTGGGTGAATAAATTTTACCTAAACTGAGCTAAAAGTTGGACCAACGCTTCACTCACACCTGGAAACCATAGTACTAATGAAATTACCTAAACAAGTTTGGGTACATTAGTGTAACCAACCATGGTGATACATTGGTAATTGGTACCATACTTAGGTAAAACCTAAGGGTATCAATAGAACCGGTGAAAAATTATAGATTGATAAATCGTCGATCCAAAAATTAGAGGTTGACAAATCGTCGATTCATTCATATACAAAGATTGACGGATGGATCCATCGACCCCCTCTCTTATTATTTATTTGGGTTTCTTATTAAAGCCCGACAGATGGTCGACATTCTCATTATTTATATGGATTTCTCAGCGCTTTTATTATAGATATGGATTTGTCACTAGCATGGATATTCGATGCAAATTATATTTTGTACTCAATCATTCTCATTATTGGATCTTTCTATTAAGTCCCGATGAATGCTCGGGCATCATTATTATTATTCACTCTCCTAAGCCCAACTAGGGGCTCCACATGTTAAATACGCCGATCAATGGCACATATCAGAATCAGATTGAACTTATTAAATTCCATATTTTTCTGACTTATCCGATCACATATTCCTAATTTGAATATATCACATTCCTAATTGGAATGCCCACATATCCCTAATTGGAATATATCACATTCCTAATGGGAATGCCAGCATATTTCTAATTAGACTAAATGTTAAAAGCGGGTTTACTCAACCAAAATTACTTATCGGAAAATTATTCTATAATTACATCAGGACAATATGTAAATGAAAACATGCAAAACTCTTGGGAAGTCATTTCAGGGAATATTTCCTCGGCCTTATCTTCTCTAGCAAGTTCCACATACTTCAAAGGCTAAGAAATCATTCATAGTTCATATTCCACACTTGGGGGCTTTTATTGCAGAATTAATTATTCATTCAGTGGCACAGTTTGATAGCATCATATAATATCAGCCGAGCATCAGATTTAGCTCCAAATCATAACATAATAAGACATATCACTAGCTAAACATCATCCAGGAGTTATTATGCACATGCTATTGAAATTCAGGAGTCAGATTAAGCATCTACAACATTGGGATCTCCATTACTGCTGTCCCGACCAACACTAAAGAAGAAGTTGTACTTATATGTAAATGTTTCAGATTCTGTTACTAGCTCGACACTAATCAAATCAAAGAATTGGGTTCAAAAGTTAGCATGATACATCAGCAAAACCAACAAATTGGAGCAGAAATCAGAAAAAATCAAATACGTATAGTCAGCACTCAATTGGTTGGATAACTAGTCAACCAACCCATTTAAAGATTATGATAAGCCATAAGTTGAAAACTATGACATATCTCATTGCTGCATCTAAATTCCCAGGGGTGACATATAGCACACGTTCCCTTGATGAACAGAGTTCCTCAAAAGAAAGATTAGCTCTAATGAAATCATCGATCACCCTACATCATCCATCGTCCAGGAGATTCCCCACTCATATGTTGAACAAATTAGGAAGGCAGATGAATAATCTCATTATGCGCAAGCACCGAGCAATATTTCAGAATAAATACTCCATCCTCTCAGTAAACCATCAAGCATGGAGCATTGGGGGCTTATATTGATGCAAAAAATCACCCATCTATGTGGACCAGTCAGAAAGGGACACCTGTCATCCTACATGGTAATATTCATACTTGATCGGCATGAAAGACACTTTGTCGGCATCCGAGGAGAGTTGGTCGGCACCCAAGGAGAGTTGGTCAGCGTACCAGAGGACCAACCTACAGAAGAAAAAACATGAAAAAATCCAAACGTCATTAGAGAAGAGAAACTAATAGTCATTAAACCCTAGAAGGCCAACAATCATATTTATTGTAAATAGATGTAAATGTCTGAATATATAAATACATAACATCTCTTGGACTCCCATAACTATAAATACATGCCTTCCCTTAGCCAAAGGGACAATCTGAACTAGGCAACTAACCAATTCACCCTTAGCAAGAAATTCTATTGAAAAGCCAAGAAATACGTGTGATAATTGATTAACTTCGCAAGTTTCCAAGTAACCCTTATTTAACTAGCGTCTACTTTTAAACCAAATAAATTCAACCCTTAAACATGCATATAAATCAACCCATCAAATATAAAGCTTGCGACACAAAGTTAAGGAAAAAATCCCCGAAGGGCAAAACCTTTTATTTCTAGAACTTTAAAGAATTTACAAGACCATTGACTTACATACAACCTGATAATCGCCCACAAGTGTAACGCACGGTGTCTTCGGTAAACCTTCAAAGCAACGGCTAGAAATAGTGTGACACAGAAATACCCGCAGGTGTCGGTTCCTATGTCAGCGGCTGGAATTTTCCCTTTCCAGGAGGGCAGCAATGAAGAGGAAGAAGCGGTCCACTTCACAAGGGTTGAACAACAGTAATGGTGTTCTTGGGTTACCAAACTTTGATTCACATAGATATGGAAGATGTGTGAATCTAAAAACCTAGAATCATAGGACTCAATAGGTGAAGACTTTAGGGTTGATATGCTCTGATAATCGTGGGAAAGTCTTAAGAAAACCAACTGCTGATCGTGGTTTAAATAAGGGATCGAAACCCTACAAAATCGGTTGCACGATCTGGCAGTAATTATCCTCGCCGGATCGGTCCGGTCGACTAGGCGGATCGGTCCGGTTAAGTCGGATCGGTTCTTTTTCTGAAACCGGATCGGTCTGGTTGGCATCGGATCGGTCCGGGACTTTTGCCTTCATCGGTTCGCTATGGATCCGGGGTGTACTGGATTTTGACAAATCGGATCGGTCTGGTAGGAGGTCGGATCGGTCTGGTGAACCGGATCGGTTCTTTTATCTGATCCGGATCGGTCCGGTCCTCAGAAATCAGATTCCTTCTTCTTTTGATCTTCGGATTTTGTTGATGACGATGTGATCTTTTCAACTATCATTCTTGTAACGGCGTAAGACATATCATATACATAATGATGGACAAATTGTCCTTACAAATCTCCCCCTATGTCTATGCCGGAACAAACATAAAAAATCCGAATTATCAAATATGAAATTTCCTATACAAATCTACCCTTCCATGAACCCAAAACTGAAAGAGTACAAGTGAATAAGACTGCATCGTTTGTTCTTCAATTCTTCAGGAATCTCAAAGCTTTTCTCATCAGGGTGTGCAATTCAGAGATCATCAAGATAGTACCTACACACATGAGATAAAGCAAAATACCAAGTGACGTATCGAGTTTTGAAATGAGATAAACATAAGCATATATATCAATGTAAGATGATATTCTCAGAATTACAAAAACTAAACTCCCCCATAATCAGATAATTCATTCTCCCCCTTATTATGATGTCCCCAAATAGACAAATGAGAGAAATACATCAAGCAATCAAGTACCGGGATGTCACAAGGCATAAAATCACACCATGAATGAACATAAAACAACCAAGTCGGTGAAAGCGTAAAAGAATGGGTGTGATCAAAATTCGATAGGAAAATCAAAGCATACAAACATGACATATGTGCACGATGAATATTGGATATTCCTAACGAATGAACTCAAATGCTTCCTTTGGTGTAAACGAGTGACAGTATAAGATATTGACTCAATCAAATCATCAAATCAAAGCTCAAAGTGATTTCTACACCAATAACGTCCAAAATGATTTATGCTTTTTCAGGACTTTCAAGGAAGTGCAAACCCGTTTTTCAATCTCCAACCAAACTCCCTCAGATTTATATTATGAATAGAGGTATACTAAATTCTCAAACTTTGGAGAATTGATGGTGAAACCTAAATGGCCCATATATGGCATGTATTGCTTTTTATTGCCTTTCAATTTTTTCGGGCTCTTTTAACCTCTTAGGACCTCGGATATTACAATTCCTCCATTTTTTAGGTCCTTTTTAACGGTGGCTTTTGCGCAAAGGATTAAAATCAACTTTCGCAGCCCCTCCCCGTCATGCAAATATGCGCACAGTCTCACCAAATGGTTTTTACATGCAATCCAATCTTGTCAAGTTTTATCGGATTTTATACATTGTATAGACAGGATTGAGATGGAAACACTCAAGCCAACATGAGATTGACAAGTGCAATAATCAAATATAGCCGTGCATGTGTGCAATAAAGGATATAGGAGTCAAGCATGTAGGAAATATCACTAATTACATCTCAAGGACTCCAATCAATGTTAAGCACATGGATGAAATGATGTAGCCTCTCAAATCTCTATTAAACAGTCACATGGATATATGGAATGAAGTTGTGACTTGGCTATCTTAAATGCTCATCCATAAAAGGCAAATCTCTTTTTGATTTTTTTAAAAATTTTATCAAAATAAAATCTTTTTGTGCTTTTCTGAAAATTTTTCTAAAAAGAAAATCTTTTTGTATTTTTCAAAAACAAGAATATATACAAAAATGATACATACTAGCAATAGGCAACCAATGCCATCATGAAAAAAACACCCTATGCTAGTAAACAAGTCAAACCTCAATCATTAGGCGCGGAGGGGTTTTCCAAAGGTGGTGACAACTTATGAAAAACCTCCATCAATTCTTGTGAAGTTTTGACTAAAAACTTAACTTGCTCACCTAAATGTGCAAACTCTCTCATGTAGTCTCCGGGAGCATGTAAAGTAACATGAGTGGGTGCATGTGTGCCAGAAACACGTGTAGAAGCAAAGCGTGACACATACCCCAACTTAAAGCAAAATTCCCTAAGGTGTCCTCTCCTCTTGCAATGTGAGCAAACATAAATAGGCCTAGGAACACCTCTCTCAAAAACTCTAGGACGCACTTTCCTAATAGGAAAGGGACGCCTAGGTGGGTTAGGGTGAGACACATGTGAAACTGTCACTAAAGTGGGAACCGGCTCGGGTGCTAATTGGGAAGCAGAAGCACCGTCATGACTTATTCCTAACTTCTCACCTTTACCCTTAAGAACCACCTTTTCAACCTTCTTAGGTGCGTTCTCAAACATGACTTTGACCACCCTGGCATGTTCGAGATCACTCTCGAGTTGGGATACACGTGTCGTCAGACTAGACAACGTGTCGGTCAAATCACACTTCTCCTTTCTCAAACCCTCCTTCTCTTTCTCCAAATCTAAAACCCGATGACCTAAATCCCTGTTATACTTCTTTGTTTTCAAGGTCTCAAAGTACAAATCTCTAAAAGCTTTTTGGAGCTCACTTTCATCTCCACTTTCACGCTCACTTTCTCCCTCACTTGAATCGCTCAAAACATCACTATCACATTCGTGTGCACTATTGTGGGACAAGGTGGTTGTGCTCACACGACTAGAAAAAGCTACACATTTTTCACCACTAGTCTCATCACCCTCACCTTCACTACTATCACTGAGTGTGGCGGGCATAGCAGTCTCTTTTCCCTTTCTCCTTATCCTAGTAGGACACTCTCTAGCTATGTGCCCTTTCCCTTCACACTCAAAGCACCTGATCTCATCCTCCTTTTCACTATCTTTGGCCTCCTCTTTCTTTTTATTTTTCTCAAAGAAATTCTTTTTATTGGAAGAATTATTTTTGTTCATGTTGAGAAATTTTTTAAAATTTTTCGCAAGCAAGGCCATATCATTAAAATCAAAATCTCCCTCAGAATCGGACTCACAAACTTTTTCTTTCTTTTTCTTAAAATGAGTCTTTAAAGCAATCCCATTATCCTTAGCCTTAATGGTTTTGGGAAACATGTCAATCTCATAGGTTTGAAGATCTCCTACAAGTTCTTCCAACTTAAGTGATTTCAGATTTCCCAAAGAGTTCAAAACAGTGACTTTAGGAATAAAGCGTTTTGGAAGAGATCTCAAAATATTTTTAACGACACGCGTGTTATCAATCACCTCACCCAAATTAAAACTAGTGTTAACAATGTCCGACAAACGTGCATAAAATTCATCAAAGCATTCGGACTCAGACATGGTGATAGTCTCAAATTGGGTGGCCAGATTTTGTAATTTTGACTCTTTAACCGCGTTCGTACCCTCATGTGTCAATTTCAAAACATCCCAAGCTTCTTTAGACGTGGAGCACGTCATGATACGGCAATACTCATCAGGAGTGATAGCACCAGAAATAGCACTCAGACCACGGGAGTTAAAATTGGACAATTTATAATCATCTTCAGTCCAGGCTGACACGGGGTTTAAAGAGGTGATGTTATTAACAGTGACCGTGGGAGGAGTCCAACCATTTTCACAAAGTAACCAAACACGCTCGTCAATAGATTTTAAAATCGATTTCATACGAGCTTTCCAGTAGGCATAATTAGTCCCGTCAAAAATAGGTATCTGATTATATAAGCGCTCCATAGGAAAAATTGTGATTTTTCACAAAACAGATTTTTCAAAAAAAATCAATATCACACGATTTTGCGGAAAATAGGATCACGCGATAAATTAGCGTAACCTGCTCTGATACCAATTTGAAAAGCCAAGAAATACGTATGATAATTGATTAACTTCGCAAGTTTCCAAGTAACCCTTATTTAACTAGCGTCTACTTTTAAACCAAATAAATTCAACCCTTAAACATGCATCTAAATCAACCCATCAAATATAAAGCATGCGACACAAAGTTAAGGAAAAAATCCCCGAAGGGCAAAACCTTTTATTTCTAGAACTTTAAAGAATTTACAAGACCATTGACTTACATACAACCTGATAATCGCCCACAAGTGTAACGCACGGTGTCTTCGGTAAACCTTCAAAGCAACGGCTAGAAATAGTGTGACACAGAAATACCCGCAGGTGTCGGTTCCTATGTCGGCGGCTGGAATTTTCCCTTTCCAGGAGGGCAGCAATGAAGAGGAAGAAGCGGTCCACTTCACAAGGGTTGAACAACAGTAATGGTGTTCTTGGGTTACCAAACTTTGATTCACATAGATATGGAAGATGTGTGAATCTAAAAACCTAGAATCATAGGACTCAATAGGTGAAGACTTTAGGGTTGATATGCTCTGATAATCGTGGGAAAGTCTTAAGAAAACCAACTGCTGATCGTGGTTTAAATAAGGGATCGAAACCCTACAAAATCGGCTGCACGATCTGGCAGTAATTATCCTCGCCGGATCGGTCCGGTCGACTAGGCGGATCGGTCCGGTTAAGTCGGATCGGTTCTTTTTCTGAAACCGGATCGGTCTGGTTGGCATCGGATCGGTCCGGGACTTTTGCCTTCATCGGTTCGCTATGGATCCAGGGTGTACTGGATTTTGACAAATCGGATCGGTCTGGTAGGAGGTCGGATCGGTCCGGTGAACCGGATCGGTTCTTTTATCTGATCCGGATCGGTCCGGTCCTCAGAAATCAGATTCCTTCTTCTTTTGATCTTCGGATTTTGTTGATGACGATGTGATCTTTTCAACTATCATTCTTGTAACGGCGTAAGACATATCATATACATAATGATGGACAAATTGTCCTTACATCTATCTCTCTCTCTCTACATGAAATTTGTCCAACGAATACATCTTTGTATGTATCTTTCGACGTCCTTGGTCATTATCGGCCAGTAGTATCCTTATGTCAATCCTTTTTTTCCAAACTTCTCTTCCCTGTGTGCCTCTACAATTCTTTTCATGTAGTCTTCTTAGAGCTTTGGTAACTTATGTTGGGTGTATACAACAGATTATTGGGCAAGTGACCCTCGCATGTATAAGATTATCGTATAGAGTATATAATTGGTATCTTTAGATCGTACTTTCTTACCCTTTGAACCTACATATAGAAGGATTCCTTATTTTATATATTATACAAACTTATCCACCCATATTGGTTATTATTTTTCCATGTTAACCTCCTTTTCTTCCTCTAGCTAAATACTAGGCTGATCGATAATTTCCATAAGAGGGTTCCCCTCATCTGAAGATGTCGCCTGGTCAATTGGTCGACCTTTGCATTCTTCTCATGGTATATGACAGATGGTGAATGCCTATAGATGGCTCTCCAATTTTTGGAATTTCTTTATATATGCCATAATATTTTCTCCTTTGGCCTCATACTCCATCTAATAACTACCTTTTAGTCACTACAAAACTCTATTTGATCATCCTGAAGAGGCAATGCCAGTTGCGCTCAAATGATTAATGTTTTACACTCAACCTTGTTATTGGATACCCAAAAATTAAAACTCAAAGCATAATCGAAACCATCAGGTGTATATATAATTAGTCCCGCTCCACTTACTGTGCCGTTGGATTATTTGTCCATGTAGATGAACTAAACATGTTGTTGAGTGTTCATCTTCTAAACATATTCGCTACCTTCAATATTGACTAACTTTGTAAGGAAGTTTGCAACCACGTGCCCTTTTATAGATACTCATGACTTATACAGAAGGTTGAGCTCCCTTAGTTCTACCAACCATTTCATTCATCAACTAGAGACTTATGCCTGCTAGAGGACTTACCTGAGGGGGCAGTTGATAAGGACGATTATGTGTGAGCCTAAAAATAAGGTCTCAACTTTAGAGTTGAGATGATAAGTGAAAATTATATCTTCTGAAGCTTGCGATATATTAACTCTGCCCCTATTAATGCTTTGCTTAAGTAGTACACCAGTCGTTATATCCCGTTATCATCTCTAAAAGGGGGTGATCTGGCTGTTATGGAGGAGATGGATAGATAGAGGCATAACACTCCACCTATGGTTAGTTTTGAGGGTAGTGGAGCTCTATCCAGGTAAGTCTTCAACTCTTGAAAATCATTTTCACGTTCGTCTATCCAGAAAAATTCCTTCTTTAGTGTCCAGAAGAAAGGGAGACAATTTTCCATCGCCTCATTGATAAATTTGTTAAGAGCCTCCACCCTCCCAACAAACGACTATACTTCCTTGATTATCTTTGGGCTTCTTATGTTATAAATTGTGGAGGCAATTATTATGCAACACAAATAAATACGAGAGAAGCAATTATCAAGAAAGAACAAGGAATATAAGATGCCAATCACACAAAAAAGGATGTACGTGGTTCAGCAAGGATGTGCCTACGTCCACGGTGGTGCAGTCGATATTATTTCTATAAACTTCGGAGAGTAATTACAGAGAATCTAACTTGTCCTTTTTCCCCGAACCTAGGGTTTAATATATACATGTAAATATAGGTAAGTGGAGGTGATGGGTTTCTCCACGTTTTCCATCTCCCGTATAACTTCCAATTTGTGGAAACGTGGGGGAGACCGGATCAATATAAGAGATGAGGGGTCCGGACTTTGGGCTACCAGGACTAGGCTACTCGTCCGGGCCCATGGTTCTAAATTTTGGGTACCCACATAAATTACTTGAGTTTTTTTTTATATCCACCCGTATTCCTATAAAAGTGACCATAAACCTTAGGGAATTTCCCAAAAAAAAACTTTCAATGCACACTTTTTAGATTTAACTTCATTTTATACTTGTTAAGGATGATGAAGGTCTCCTCAAGATTTTTGATCTGCACATCTTGCTTCAAACTCTTCACTAATATGTCATCCACGTAAACTTCCATTGTCCTACATATCTTCTTCTCAAATATAGTGTTGACAAGTATCTAGTATGTTGCCCCAACATTCTTTAATCTGAATAACATTACTCTTTAGTATTACATCCCCCAGTCAGTTACAAGCGGGGACTTTTCCCCATAAACTGAGTGTATACGAATATGATTGCACACAAAATATATGAAAGAATCTCATGGCCAGTTATGTCATACACCAACATATGAATTTGGGGGACCGGGTATGAACCTTATGGGAAGGCTTCATTCAAGTCAAAATTTGACACAAAGTCACTATTTTCCATTCGACTTCCTAACAATTACAATGTTGGAATGCTATTTACTGTAGTTTATGTCCCAAATAAAACTGAGCATTACGTAGCTTTACCACTTCAGTATGAACTGCTTGATTCCTTCTAGGGGCGTAAATCCTCAGATTTTGCCTTACCAATCGTCTTACCGAATCAATCTTAAAATAGTGGGTCACCACTGAAGAATCTATTTTTGGTATATCACCATGAATCCATGCAAATATTTCATGATGTTTTTGTATAAAGGACACCAAATCATCTATTCTCTGATTCGTTAGGGATAACCTTACATATTCCACTCTCTTTGGACGAGTGTGTGATATCTGAATCAAGATTAAATCTTTAGTGGTGATCCACTAGTTATCTTCTCCTTGATGTCTAACCCATAAATGCGGAATTACTATTTCTTTTTCTTTAATGAAAAAACACTTCTTGTGCGGGATTGATTATCGCGCATTGTTCGTGTTATTTTTGGTATCGAGAATCAAATGATTAGGGTTTTGATGGGCAAAAATGCGTTTAATCGGATCACCATCATTCGTACGATCATGACATTATATGATAATGATGATCGTACTATCATAAACTCTACATGAAAATGTGGTGGAACTTATGCTCTTTCCCACTATAGACGATAATTTTATAGTTCCCTCACGATACATCTGCTCCTTGATGAAGCCTAGAAGTGGGCAATTCAATGGCCTTAGCCGAGCGCCTCCCAACTTCATCTATTTAAAATAGTCGTAGTAGATGATAACCAGATACTTCCCTGTGTCTATCATAATTCTTCCAATAGTACAGTTTGATATTAGAGCTTTAATCAACAAAGGGTTATCATTTCAGGTGATCAGATTATTAGAGTCCTTCTTCCATCAGTTGTCTCTTTTGACCTCAATAGGCTTTGTAGGTGAAGGTGGATTTTCTTTCAGCTACAAAACATCCTAATATCATATTAATCCACCGACCTCTTTCTATGATAGCAATAGTTTTAGACCCTCTTATGGATAATCACATTCCCTTGATCGTCTTTTGATTTAGCCCCATTTCCCTCATTGTTCCAATCACATGACCTTCCTGCCTCTCCTTCCATGAACTCCCTTTAATGATGCTTCTAAACCAAAGTTTCTATCTCCCTCTTCAAGAGGAGGAAATTGTTCATATTTTTCCTATAATTATAATAGAATTTACAATAGAAGTTTGACCTTCTTCCAGGAGGTCGGCTCCTTGGTCTTATCAACTAGTTCAATAACTTTGGGTCTGCTATGGTGGATATGACCCATCCCACTGTCATGTTGAGAGGGGTAAGATGAATAAACCTCATTTGATTTCTTGTCTTATTCCCCTTTGGGGGAGAACTTACCTTATTTCGTTCGTCTCTTGATTTTCTTTCACGTGTTTCCTCATCCTCCAAGGAATAAGGCAATTATTGATTGTGTCCTCATTGTGAATATGTTTCCCCACCTCACTCATCAACTCTCCCATATTGGTTGGGAGTCTTTGATAGGGATTGAATGGTGTTACTATTATATAGGCCTTTTAGGAAGGCTGGCCCTACCACCTACTCATCCGGATGATCGATCTAGAGAAATTCATCATTGAATCTTTTCATAATCTCTCTTAAAAAATTGTGTTTTATCTATAGTATATTCATCAAGTTATCAATCATCTTTTTATTGACTCGACTACCAATAAAATTCCTAACAAAGAATTTGATAAGATCCTTGAAATAGGTGACTGTGTTTGGTTGTTGCCGATTGAAACAAGTTCTAGATGAACCCTTCATTGTGGTGGAAAATGCCTTGAATCTAATAGAATTTAAACTACCCAAAAATTCCATATATTCCTGATAATGGTCTATATGGTCTCGTGGATCCGACATTCTGTCGAATGAGTCCATTTTTGGAATTTTAAAGGCTGGGGGAATCAAAAAATTTAGAACCTCCCTGCAGAATGGGGATGCATGAATGAAATCTCCATTATTGAAGTTTGCAAGGGAAAGATGAATCCTCTAGAATATTGAAGCTTGGTTATAGTGGAAGAGAGTGCTAATGGAGGATGAGGATGGAATGGGGCCTCGTCCTCTGCATTCTTAACTATGGTTACTTAAACTACGTGTTGCTTAGGAACTAGAGGCAAAAGGTTGGGTTACAACCGGTATATGATCTAAGCTAGGCTGGCTTAGAAATCCTCATGTTGTCCTACAAGTCTTTTGATGGACTAGATCACATGGTGTCTATTTATGGCTTTGGAAGTTTTCGTTCCCACAAACGGTGAAAATTATGTTCGGGTGAAAATATATCACATACAACAAAATAATAAAGAATGATAAATGATACTAGCAAGTAAAGATTAATAGTGATAGTAAACACAAGTTGTAAGTGGTTCGGTCTTGAAAACCTATGTCAACAGGGTAAGGGGAGAGGGGGAAGAGTTTTGTTTTCTAGAGAATTACAATGATTACATGCAAATAAACTTACTAAGTTGCCCCCTTATGTTAGCTTAGCCTTATATACTGGCCTTATATCATCGTTCCTGTCCCCCTGTTCCCAATACTTAATGGAGTGGTTAACTTTATGGTACAGTTGATCAACTCTTGGAAGTCAGCGTGTCTCATGTTCTCTATTCATTAGGGGAGTTTCTCGTCTTTAAGGGGAATGTGCATTATTTGAAGTAATGACTAGATAATTGGGTTCTTTATGATCTAATGCTTGGTCACCCGAACAACTAAAAATCTCCCTCGTCATAAAGCATGTGAAATGTTTGAATTGATAAAAATATATCAATAAGGTTCTCTAATCAACTCACACACACAATATACAACCCGAGTCAAATTAGCAATTCATTAGGTAAAATTCCATAATAGGCATCAATTACCCATCCATGTTATCATTCGACCTTAGATATAGGTTGAGGAAGTATGTGACGTGTAAGATTAGTAAGAATTAACATAATCAAACTCAAAATATCATATTTATGAGGAAATAACCCACCTATGGGAAAAACTTCTGGATCATCATCTCTCTCATTAGATTAGAAAAGATATTGTCCAAGGTGAAAATACCCAACTCTAATATTGAAGGTCCTTTACATTAAACTAAATTAAATACATAAACTCTTCCTCTTCTACATGAAAATAGGTTCACAAAGATTCATCACAATTGAGAAAACCTTCAGATTCTAAGGCTCCTGTAATAATCAATTCAAGCTCTAATCTAATCCTTAACATGACTAAAATAAACAACTCAATAAGAAAGTTTTTATCGATCTAGGCTTAGTAGATTTAAAGAAATATTCAATTAAAAACACTAGTTCTCTCATTAATCAATAATAAATTGACGGGATTCTGCCATATAAGGTAGGTTAAAGCTAATTCAATTTAGAGTCTTTAGAAGAGCATTATGATAGAATTTAATAATCAAAACTCAACAACCCTACATTTTGAAATTTGATAAAAAATCTTTTAAATTTGCTGGATGAAAATGCAGGGTTCGTGTGTGCAATGGAAATTTCTTCACCATGTGCACGGTAAATATTTTATTGGATAATATTAGGCCATATGAATTTTTTTATTGAATGGTTAGAATCATGATCATAGTTGAGTTTTACTTCCTCTTGAATGCTTGCGTATTAAGGCTAATATTCAACATGTACAATATCTTAAAACTATTCCTTATGGTTTGTAAAACTTAAATATTTTGTAAAATATATTGGAATAATCTCCCAATACGTTAACATATAAAAACACACATGTGTACAAAGTCGTAGTTGTCAAATGAATACATATCCATCTGAAGAAGATATTCTTCAAAGTTGTGCATAGAGGGATGCTCATATGTATACCCAATTAACAATGTCGTATGAGGTAAGAAGGCAAGTAACATAGGATCCGCACAACTCTCACCTAAACGGGTACATGAAATTAATCTGTTTGCTTAAATGATGGAAGTAAGTTTCAAATGTTTTTTTTACAAGACTAGCCAATTATATTAAAATTTATATATTTACATTATTATGAAAGGTGGCTGTCATTTTCATTTTTATATTTTTAGGGAAATTTAGATCCATAAAACATTATTAGGGCATACTTTGTGAATACACATAAAAAAAGATAAAAACAAATGCTAAACAAATATTAAATACACACACACACACACACACACACACACACACACACACACATATATATATATATATATATATATATATATATATATATATATATATATATATATATATATATATATATAGAGAGAGAGAGAGAGAGAGAGAGAGAGAGAGAGAGAGAGAGGATCACAAGTGGACCAAAAGAATGGACTTTTTAATGGACTTAACAAAAAGCATTAATAACCTATTAATTTTAATTCCTATAGTTTAATTGATCCGCGCCAGCGGCACCCAAAACCCGAGACCCCACTTTCACCCATACCCCTACCCACCCACGTTAACCACCCCACACCCAAGCGCCCCCCCCCCCCCCCCCCCCCCCCCCCCCGTCCTCCTACCCCCATACACACCTGCTTTATCCCAATCAAATTGCACACAACCTCTTGCCTTATATCTCCAAGCCTAACCCGATCTAGCCACTTGCCTCACCTCCTAAACCCCAACTAACTTCGGCAGCAGAGCCATAACCTCCATACCCCTTATTGCCTGAACTCGCGACCCCAAGCTCCGGCGAACTAAACCGCGGCCATTACCTCCTTGATCCATTTCCGACTGAAACCTATCTCTCCCAACCCACCGATTTTGTCAGTTGGTAGCAAACATATCAACATGAATAATTTCACATCATTTGTTGTAAAAAAAGGATAAGAACAGGTTTGGGTTTGAATTCCAACCTCCGGAACAGCGGGATGGAGTCGTCGGCGGCAGGGGTTGTGGCTGGCCAACATACTTCTGGGTTTGGGTTATTGTTATTTTTTGGTTGGGACTTTTGGGTTTGGGTTTACTGAAATGGGTCTAGACAGGGATAATGGGTCAATGGGTTGTGGGTTTAGGGGATCAAAGTTGGGTGGCAGTAATTCGTAGAGGCTGCAGATGGGGTGGGTGGGGGGCGGGGGGGGGGGGGGGGGGGGGGGGGGGGGAGGGGGAGGGGGGTTGGTGTTAAGGTGGGTGTGTATTAAAAAATACGCGTGAGACACGCGTGTCGGGTGCCACTGGCGCGGTCCAATCACACCAAGGAATTACAATTAATTGTTTTTTTAATATTTTATTAGGTCCATTAAAAAGTCCATTCTTTTGGTCCACTCATGATCCTCTCTCTCTCTCTCTCTCTCTCTCTCTATATATATATATATATATATATATATATAGTTTTGTTCTCAGTATGACACGTGGAAGTCATAAATTGGTAACTTCATAAATGAGGTATTTTTCATTAGTGTAACTTAAGATACTCTCTAAGGAATGGAGAATTATTTTTACTCATTCACCATTAACACCTATTCAATAAAAAGATGATCAACTTGAAATCTTGATTTATTAAATGAGGTATTTTTCATTAGTGTGAAACCATAAGATCACTTTCCCCTTTTATATCGTATTTATCTGTAATTTGCAAGGCATCGTAGAGACCCACGTCATAGACTTAAATGAGATCTCTTTCTATTTTACCCCATGTCTCTTCACTTTCTACCATCTATATCGATACCTACTGCATGGACTCCACATAGTACGTCTTTACATATTATGAGTTTGCCTTTTCACTTTCTTCCATTAAATAGATTCGAAACAGGATGTCTCTTTGTATGAAATTTCTTTCATTTTTTTGTGTTAAATTCATCCGATGTTCTTCTATACTTTGTGTTAAATCCATCTACTTTATATACCCCAATTACGTATTTTTATTAATATAATCTGTTTTGTTTTTACAGGAAGGAGAGATAAGGAGAAGTAAAGAAAAAGAAAATAGTGAGACAAGATGGGGATAATCAAAAGGGGGTAATCGAGAGTAAGGTTAAATCTCTATTTTTTTTAAAACATTTGTTGGTGTTTTTAAAAAGTATAAGTGGTACCGTAAAAATAAGAAAATTATCAATTTAAAAGGTGTTGGCACCTTTTTTTCAAATCAAAATGACTTTTTTAAAAATTTGTTGACTATAATTTGAACATAAGTATAAATGTTTTGGCTTACTTGAATTATATTTCTCTGACATGTTTTATGAATGTTCAAAAAGACATCTCTATTTTCTTATCACATGTTTCATAACATGTGTTAGAGATTTGTTTTTGGAGGGCCAAGTGTGTTTTGGTATAGATGGTTTTTATTGATCTTATATGTTTTACAAATTTCATATAACATTTTTGAGTACATATATTCTTTTATTTTAGTTTTAACAATTTGGTAAAATTTTTATATGTTCTAACAGTTTTCTATTTTTAACAGGGTAACATTAAATATTTACTTATTTTATTGTATATAAATTTCATGCTAGTTTTTTTCAACACTATTTTATATTGGATCAAGTTTTAGGAATCTTAGACCAAGTGGCCGAGCTGCTTGGGACCACTGGAAATCGGTAAAATACCACCGTTTTGCGTAGTTTTAACCACTATTACCATTAATAAAAGTTAATGTTCATTTAAAAAGGGAGAAAATGGTTGTGGGATTTTTGGTTTTGGGAATTGTTGGTGGTAATTTCCTACTGATAATTGTATTGAATGTGCACAAAGCAAACAAAAGAAAATATTAAAGAGATTAATGAAATAACACACACACAACAAGAATTATGGCTTTGAGCAAGGAAAAAAATCGTTGCAAAAAGTATGTTTTCGTTGCAAAACACCTTTTCCAACGTTTTTTTTCCTTGCAGTGTTCTTCACATTAGCCAACATGCTATAGATCTTTTGCAAGGAAAGTTTGTCATGCTCACTAAAAATATTTTGCAATAAAAAATTTCCTTGGGGAAAACAAGATATTTCGTTGCAAAAACATTCTCATATCTTGACTAAAAAGCTTTTGCAATGAAGATTTCGTTGCAAAAAATACTAATAAATCCTCACAAATGATATTTTGAGAGAATTAAAATTCCTTGGTAAATTTTAATTTTACATTGCTAAAAATCTTTTGTAACACTAATTTTCATTGCAAAAAAGTTCTCGAATTTTGACTAAAAATCGTTTAAAACGAATATTTCGTTGCAAAAGATACTAAAAAATTCTTGCAAAAGATATTTTGAGAGAATTAAAATTCCTTGCTAAATGTTAATTTTGCATTGGTAAAAGTCTTTTGTAACACTCTTTTTCGTTGCAATAAAGTTCTCGAATTTTGACTAAAAAACCTTTAAAACGAATATTTGATTGCAAAAGATACTAACAAATCCTTGCAAAGATATTTTGATTGAATTACAATTCCTTGCCAAATGTTAATTTTACATTTCTAAAAGTCTTTTGTAACACTCTTTTTAGTTACAGAAAAGTTCTCGTATTTCAACTAAAAACCCTTTAAAACGAATATTTCGTTGCAAAAGATACTAACAAATCATTGCAAAAGATATTTTGATTGAATTACAATTCCTTGCCAAATGTTAATTTTACATTTCTAAAAGTCTTTTGTAACACTCTTTTTAGTTGCAGAAAAGTTCTCGTATTTCGACTAAAAATATTTTACAATGAATATTTCGTTGCAAAATATACTAATAAATCCTCGCAAAAAATATTGAGGGAATTAAAATTCCTTGCCAAATGTCAATTCTTCGTTGCTAATAGTCTTTTGTAACATCCTTTTTCGCTGCAACATTTATTTCGTTGCAGAATTATATTAAATATTGAAATAAATAAAAAGAAAATTAAGTAAACACACATAATTAAAAGATGTTATATCATATTCAAAACATAAATATACTACTATTCATGTCACAATGATGCTCAAAAGTAAATAATACTTCAATAACTAAAAGATGAGTTTAAACTAGTTTTCTCATCACAAACAAAATGATAAAATTAACAGTGGCCATCATGCAACTTGATTCGATGGGGCAGAAGATCCTTCAGGAATATTTTCCTCCGAAGCAACGTCTTTATCTAGCAGTAAGGTGTCCTTCATTGTATCCATCTCTAACACAAGACCTTGGACTAGTTTTTTCAATTCTATGATCTCTGTTTGTAACTTTTTATTCTCCAAATCAAAATTCTGCCTGCATAGTGATTTCAAAGGTCGGGTACCAAGACCCTTTACGTATCCCGACCTTTTTTCCAAGGACTTTTTGACAGATTGATGCTTCATCAGAATCTTCCGAGATTTTTTGCAATTCAATCATCTCTTTCTACAAAGAAAAAGAAAGTAATATGTTACACAATCGGTTTGGCTATTTTTAAACTTAAAAAAAAAACAAAATCGACAGAGATTCCTTTGTTTATTTAGGAAATCCAACATGTTGTGACACACAAATCACTAATCGAACAACTATAGATACAAGTAAATCATCAATGCGTCCCTTCCACCGATTTCACTTTATTTTTTAAAAAATGGGCAGAATTTCCTTTATTTATTCATAAAATCCAACCTGTTGTGACAGAAATCAATAATAAAAAAATCAATCTAACCCGCACGACTTGAGAATAATTCTTTATGTCTAAGAATGTAAAATTATTTTCTTTTAAATACTTACATAGTCAGACTCTACTTTTTCAGTAATCCACCCGTTGTCCTTCGTCCAATGAGTATCATTAAATACTTCAATTTGTCCTTTCGGCCTATTAACATATGAAAGTAAAATACATAAGTACATGTATCCACATAGATTAAAATTTAACAAATTTTAAGTGCTAAAAAAATTATCCTGTCTTTATACAAGTATTGGATAGAAGACTTTGTCCCACCGCGATGAACATACTTGGCATTTTAACGACTAGTAGAGCAAGCATCGGATTTACGCTACAAAAAAGTGATATACTTCAAGTTAATTTACTGAAACTTAAGAAAACATACAATTTTAACATAAAACATACAACGAAAATTATTACCTTATGTTCCTCTGTACTAAAAAACGAGCAAAGAAATTTCCAATCTTCGTGCTTTTCCACATCACTAGGTTTGTTCTTGTTCGCCTCCTCAATATTCAAAAATTTAGATAAATGTTTCTTCAATGTGTTACGGAATCCACTATAACGTGCGGACATTTATGTATGCAAATAGCTGACAACAACCAGATTTGTGATGCCTAACTCAAATTTTGACTGCACAAGTTTTAACGAGTTTAGAATATAAAATCATAACTTTTTAAGGGAATAGAACACAAAAAATTAAATATACCAAAACTCGATCAATCATTGATGTCTTCTCCTTCTCTTCAACATTTCTCCATGTTTCCACCTTTAACGGGGAAAAAATTCGTATGACAAAGCCAATTTCATTAGCCAAAGAGGTAGTGGTACGTCCAATCGGTTTATTATACTTTGAGTCTCATTGAATTGAAATTTTAGAACCCCTAAAACTTTTCATAAGAACATCAGTTACAATCCCACGTGTTCTGCCACAAACTTTTTTCTTGGAAGTGGATCCAAATTCTGAAAAACACTATAGGTTATAGTTTAGTTTTTATCCACCAATGTGCCAAAGTAGTGTCTGACTTCATAATAATATCCTCAAAATTTAGATAAGTTGAGTGATTATTGATCAACTAACAGGTTAAATTAGGCGTAACTAACCCAAATAAAATGATGTATCGTATTAAAGTTGAACGTAGCATAAATAAGTCGACCAACGGCTTAAGAATATAACAATAAACATTGAAATTGAAATGCAAGGTAATAAAGATACTCTATTTTTTCACAACTAAAAAACTACTATATTTAACATAGCAGTGTTGGAAAAGAGAAACAGGGCAAGGGTTTGTCAATGACCTTACACTTTTTTTTTCTGTATTCAAATCTCATCGAAGGTATCTCCAAAGTAGTCCATCACTAATATATTCAAAAGATAAATATTAATGAATACAGAAAAGTATATATTTGAATACTACTATAATGTTTTGCACCAGAATAATGAACACAAAATAGTAAAGTTCAAGATCAAGATTCAAAGCCATTTGATAATTCAAAATTTCAATGTTTCAAATGCAAGATGTATGGTCATTTTTTTTATCTAAATGTTGGGTCATCTCATCTAGAAACAATGGTGAAAATTCCATTTCATAGAAAAGGAGGAAGACATTTGATGTTCTTCCTTATTTTTTTAAGTATAATGAAGGATCCTTCGGGGTTATGGTATCTCTGTTATGTCCACTTGAATTTTAATGGGATAAAGCTTCTTCATTAAAAGGATATGGTGGTAGGATTTCCACAAATTTATAAATATCAGTAAAGGTGTGAAGGTTGTGTTATAACCAAACACTATGATTTATTTCCAAAACAGAGAGTTTGGAGAGCCAAAAAGGTACTGGAGTTTATTCATACTGATATTTGTTGGCCGATTACTCCACAATCAAATGGTAAGAAGAGGTATTTTAGAATATTTATTGACGATTACAGTTGTAAAATATGCATTTATTTTTTCATGAGAAATCTGAGGCTTTTATAGTGTTTGAATATAGTAAGGCTCTTGTTGAGAAAGAAACATTGTGTTTTATTTATACCTTAAGATCAGATCATGCCAGAGAGTAAAATTTCAATATGTTTACAGAAATTTGTGAGGAATTTGGAATTAAAAGGCAACTCAGATTAGTGAACACCTCATAATAAAATACTGCAGCTGAGTGAAAGAACCACACAATCATAGATATGGTGAAAAATGTTCGACATACCTCAGGACTTCCGAAGAAATTTTGGCCAAAATATATTTTGTGACGCATTTATTTACTAAACAGGAGTCCCACAAAAGTTGTAGTGATCAGGACATCGTAAGTGGCTTGGAGTGCTAGAAAATAACATGTGGAGCACTTGAGAGTTTTTGGTTGCAGTGCATATGCACAAGTTCCCGACGAGAAAAGGAAGAAACTAGACGATGAATGGGGTAAAATGTATTTTTCTTGGTTATAGTGATGTTTCAAAAGATTATAAATTATTTGATTTTATAACTAGAAAAAACTTGATTAGTCAGGATGTTATTTTTGATGAAGCACATTTATGAAGATGGAAGGCTGATGGTGCTGGAGAGCTCAAATTTAGTTGAATCTAATGATAATGCAGAGAGTTTATTTGATATATGAGCCTAAACACCGAACACTTTTCCACCAGGTACATCCGACCCACTGAATATGACATCGTTAAATATGTTTTCACCAATTTCATCCATCCAGCAAGACATGTCTTCATCAAGCCACCCTACTATAAAGCAATTTCAATCTACATATTTTGCACCTGATCGTAACTAACTCCGAACTTGTTCTTTATGTTGCGCTGAGACCATTAATAAAAAAGACCCTTAGCTTATAATTATTGATTTCAGAATCTGGCCTTTAGCAAAACAGAATAGTATATATTTGTAATACAATCAATGTGGACAGGTATATATTAGTGATGGACTACTTTAGAGATACCTTCGATGAGAACTTACCACAAACAATTAACAGAATGGGTGGTATATATTTGTAATACAATCAATGCAGACTGGTATATATTTGTAATACAATCAATACGGATGTTATGAAGCACTTACCACAGACAATTAACACTGCTAGAGATAGCCTGAATGACTACATTTGAATCGGCTTCACCTATTCAATATTGACTTCATGTGTATAACAGAAGCTTAAACTACATTCCATTGTAAAGGACATCATTTTTTGGAAGCCAAATTTCCCAACAAGTAGCACAAACAGTTGCTACCTTAAGCATACCGTATTGGGATTTCATACACATGCCATGAGACCAACTATGGAGGACAAAACGAAAAGATCACAAATTAAAAGTGACATTAAACTAGAAAGAAAATAGCTTCCAGAGATATCTAGCCAAGCTTTCATGGTAAAAGAGATGGTCTATAGATTCCTTTATGGGAGTGTACAAACATCTACACTGGAAATCAAAAGCGAATTTCGAAGAGGGGGAAACCCTAGCCCGTGGAAGATAAGGAGAAATCGTAGAGACTACGACAGGTACAAAGATCATTTGCCAAGGGATTGAGAGAGTTACAATCGATGTTGAGGAAAAAGAGACCATGGAGATCCATGATATTATGATGGAGGACAACCAAACAAATGGTGCTGAATTGCGATTACTCAATGTGGAATCAAGAACAATATCTGAGACCTCTATAAACCCTATCTGTCCCCATCTTACCAAGTTATCTTCCATTTCTACGACCAACGAAAATAATAACAGAGTTCGTATTAATAGATCTCATGATGAGGTTCCTGGCGATTCCAGTACAAATGGGACATTTGAAGATGCTAGGAAGAGTGGAGATATCCCTTTTGAAGACTTTGAAAAAGTAGGTATATCTTCCCCGGTGGAGAAAGAATTAGTAGAAAAGATGAAGGCGCTGAATCCTTTGCATGTCAGCTCGAATTCAGTTGGTAGTTCACAAGTTGGGTCAAAGTAGGGCTTTAGAACCCTATTTTCTAGTTCAGGAATACTTCCCTTACCTGTACCATCAGTTGTTCCTACTGTTAAGGCAATAAATGCTTTGACTTTATATTTTACTGCTGAACATGGAGCTGCACTGATCATGGAGAAGTTCTCCGTCTATCGAAAACAGTTTCCCTCAGCTCAACTGTTGATAAGAAACTCGGAGGTGAGATATCTCCCAAGGAAAAGTGAATTGAAGAATATGAATATAATAAAGTACGTGTTTAAACCCATATGATCAAGAGTAAGCAAAATCAATGATATCAAGGTACCTAATACACTTCTAAAGAATGCAGAAGTTGGGGTGTACAAAATCAATGACCTTTCAGATCCACAGAACCTTGCTATGGTTTGCTTTCAGGCAGAGAATTACAGTTTAACAGGATGCGCGGTAATAACAAAGGGTATTAGTGTTGTGGTTGTTTGTGGTAAAAACAAATTGATCAATAGATACAATCAGATTATACTCGGGCATAAAAAATGGGGCGAGGGAAAAGTCAAAGCCTAAGATAATGATATCAAGGATAAATCCGTGAATGAGTGTGTATTGTTGTGGAAGGGTGATATTGATATACCAAGCTTCTACAGGTTTTCTATTCATAAGTGTGGGACCGAAGCTGCTGCACGCATCATCACCGTGTTAAGACTAATGGCAGTGGAGACCATGGAGAAGGGGGGATAATTATAAAAAATGATTCTTAGATCTATACGAGTTAATACTAATGGCAGTGAAGACCAACCCAACTGTAGTGCGCTCTACAAATGGAATATTAGAGGCTCAGATAAAGCTAAATCTACTCAGACGATTAAATAAATTCAATCCTTCCATTCTAGTTTTCCTCGAACCTATGATTGATGCAATTAAAGTAGATACTAAGAATATTGACAAGTATAATATAAAGTGGAAATTGCAATTAAATGATATGACATGTACCGTTAGAATTAGTCTCAATTGTAAAATTTTCACCCGTCATTAGTGCTCCATTCAATGTCCTAGATTCAATTTCATTAGGTATTGGATCCTCATGCATAGTTGAATATTCCACACTCGGTGGCTCTACCAAAGCAGTAGTTGAAGAACCACGCCCACGTCCACGTCCACGTCCACGTCCACGTCCACGTCCACCAGGTGCCATAAATATGGTAATAATCCTGATCAATAAATCAAAATAATTCATTTACAAATATAAAATTAAAAAGCAGTGATAACGAAACCAACTCAATTAAGTAACATATAATTTAGATTTTAAATAAAATAAACACAAATCCTTCACATATCACAGAAATTTAACTAAGCTCAATCAACATCACAACTAATAAGTACATAGTAATCTAACAAGTTCCATCACATAATAATAAGTGCATTGTGATTTAAATAACAAAAAAAACTCAAATGTGTAATCTTCCTTCACTCGCTGTCATAATCATCATCACTGCAATTCTCTTCATCACTACAGTATTCTCCTAATATGTCATCTTCCTCATCATCACCATCACCATTGTCAAGATTATCATCACCATGTGCTAGAAAATCATTACTTTCAATAATGTCTGGTAGAGCATCGGTCCTAGCCATTTGACTCAAGTCCAAATATCCCTCTTGAATAACCATTTGAATATCAAAAGATTCTTCTTTTTGGTATGCAACATTATTTGAACAATCGTTGGTATCTCCAGCATCATCTTCTTCTGGAATGTCCCAAATGTGTCCATGTTTCACTTTTTGTAATACTTTCCAGTTAGGACCTAACTTGTAGTCATCTAAGTAAAATACATGTGTTACTTGAGTTGCAATCAGAAAGGGATCATCATTATACCATGTCGAACTAATATTAATAGAAGTGAGGTGATAGTAAGTTTGTACTCTCTTCTTCTTAGGATTATTATCGAACCACTCACTCTCAAATATAGAAACAATAAACTGATTTAGGTACTTTATTTGCATGACACTACACAAACGTCCATAAAAATTAACCACTTCATCATCGTGCCCTCCGGGAACAAGAATTCCACTATTTTGAGTTGTGTGATGATCGTCACGATCCTTAGCATGAAATCCAATCCCATTAACAATACAACCAGAGTATTTTTCCACACGAACGTCTGGAATGCATGCTAACGAATACAACTCATTTGTGGCCTTGATGATGCAAAATTTTCATCTATATAAAGAAGATGTTGGTGGTATATTTCCTATCATGTTTTAATATCAAAAAATTAACAAACGCATTATTAAAATTATTCACTTACACGGTCCGCAAACCGCTTTGTAAATTCACGTTCTTGCCTTTGAAATAAATTGTCTGGAGATTCAATCTCTAATTGTGTCATATGTTCACTACACATGCAAAATAAGATTTATTTTTATTTTGTGAAATAATAATAAAAGATTGTGTAAAACAATACTTACTCAACATAAGGTTGTATTTCTTCGGAGTTATTCAAGATATATTAGTGGACCTTGTCAATGATTTGGGATAATTGAGTGGGTTGTACGGTACCCAAGGGACGAACAGATTCAGAGAAAACAAAGAGTTTTACATTACGTTTTCCTCCACATGTATCATCGTTCCATTCTCCTCGATTTAATTTGGTTTCGACCTCATGAAGGTACATTGAACATAAAGTTATGGCTTCATTAACAACGTACGCCTCTGCTATCGATCCTTCGGGTCGAGCTTTATTTTTTACGCTTAACTTCAGTGATCCCAGATTCATGGACACATTAAATGCTATATAGATAAATCATTTTATATATTGAAAGTTCATAATTAAACATTTCAATAAATATTTTTTAAGTACCTCTCAAAAGGGAACATCCATCGCGTATTTACCGGGGCGGCAAGCATAGCCTCGTGTGGTAAGTGAACGGCCAAATCTACCATAACATCAAAAAATGATGACGAAAAAATTCTTTCAAGCTTGAAGAGTATAAGGAAAATCGCTTCCTCTAGTTTCTCCAAGTCCTTCACATTCAAAGTTTTTGCACATAGTTGCTGAAAAAATTTTGACAACTCAATTAATGCAGTATTAACATCCTTTGGCAAATATCAACGTATACCGAGAGGAATAAGTCATTGCAGAATAACATGGAAATCATGACTTTTTAATCCCGATATCTTTCCATCCTTGATGCTCACATATCTAGATATATTCTCTACATAACCATCTGGGAATTTGACCGAGTTTAAGAACGCACAAAAGTCCTTTCTCTCTTCTAATGGTAAGGTATAAGATGCATGTGGTTTCAGCCACCAGTTAGCTTGTTCTTATAAATGCAACTCCTGTCTTATCTTCATAGACGAGCCTTGTTTGTATCTTTTGTCTTTCCTTTTATTTGCATCAATGTTCCAAGAATGCTATCACATATGTTCTTCTCAATATGAATTATATCGAGATTATGTCTTAATTTTAACTTTGAGCACTACTCTAACTCAAAGAAAATGATTTTTTTTTGTCCAGTTTAGTTCCTCGAAGGTAAGTTTTCTCTTCCTATCCTTATTATTTGGATGTTTACCCGATTTTAAAAATTTCACCTTCTCTAACTACTCCAATATGTCATCTCCAGTAAAATCCCTCGGTACTGGTCTATCTTCGTTTCTCCCATCATTTAGTCTACTTTTTTGCCAAGCATGGTTCGACGGAAAACAATGACGATGACCTATATAGCTTATTTTACTGATCAATCATTACAAGGATGTGTCTTCATTACATACCGGTCATGCATTGTACCCTTTCGTACTCCATCCAGATAAATTATCGTATGCCGGGAAGTCATTAATCGTCCATAATATAATTGCATGTAAGCGAAAATATTTCTTACCAAAATTATCCCATGTTTCTACACCAACATGCCAAAGATCTTTAAACTCATCTATCAAGGTTTGTAAGAAGACATCCATGTCCTTACTCGGTGTTTCTGGACCCGGAATTAATAAAGCCATCATGAAAAATTATTCCATCATACATAGCCAGGGTGGAAAATTGTAAGGCAGGAGAATTACCGGTCACATGCTGTATGAGTTACTCATATTTCCAAATGGATTAAAACCATCAGAAGCAAGTCCTAACCTAACATTGTGAGAGTCATCCGCAAACCAAGGGTACTGCTTATCAAAGTCTTTCCATGCCTCGACATCAGCCGGATGCCTCAAAACATTCTACGTATCGAATCGTTTTTCCTTATGCCAACTCATATCGTTGCAACCTTGGTTTCAATGGGAAGTAGTGCAGTACTTTATGAGGAATATTCTTCCGTTTCTTATCATTAAACTCGTACCTAGGCTTATCACATACCGGACACCTATCCACATTTTGATTCTCTTTCCAAAACAATGCATATTCATATTTGCACACGTGAATCGATTCATAATCGAGTCCCAAATCTCGCAACTTTTGTTTTGATTTATAATGCGAAGAGGGGTTATTTGAATTTGGATAAGTTTCCTTCAACAGTTGGAGTATCATATCAAAGGATTTATTGCTCCAGCGGTTAAGAACCTTAACATGCATCGCCTTTATAAGAAACTAAAATGAGGAGAACTTTTTACATCCCGGATATAGCTCTTCTTCGAGTTCACCAAATAATGTATTATATATACTATCAACATTTTCACTATGATCGATAGAACCATTGGGGTGAAACATATCATTTAACAGCCCGAACATGTCATCATCTTCCTCCTCAACTTCTACATTTTTCGGCACCTGTGCACTTTAAAAGTTTTGTTCATCATTCACATCCTCTCCGTGATTTATCTAGAAAGTATAACTATAAGACATTCCATGACTCAACAAATGACTCCTGATAGTTATCAGATCATGGAAATATGGGTTGTGACAATATCTACATGGACATCGTGACTTGTTATTTTGATTAAGGTGGTCTTTTGCAATCTCGATGAACGAATCAACACCGAATTTATATTTCTTAGACAACTTATTAGGCAAAAACATCCAACTCTTATCCATCTTTATCTTCCTGTTATTTCACACCAAATATCATTACTTGTTTGGAAAAATAAATTATGATTGTCGTAATTAATCATTATTAAGACAGATAACACAACATCATAGCAACATGAGTAATAGGACCAAATACCAAATATCCCAAAGAAAAGCTTGGAATAAAATAGCACTTAAAAACACCAAACCTAAAAATAATTTAAAGTGTGATGGAAATAATGGGCTTTTGCCAAAAGGCTAGTTATATATTTAACACTGTGACTACTAATGCTATTGTCATTACCTAAAAAGCGTAATAGAATTAAAGTTCGTGTGGTGTCTTATCCTTAAAAATATATCGATTACCCAAACCAAACCGAATATAGAAACATGTTTAGTTATGCCCGAAATTTCAAATCCCTAGTTTCAATTGCATCTCTCGTTCTTTTAATTCTTTTGAACTAAAGACTTTAACACACAAATCCACTATATCTCGCCGAAATTTAAAATCCCTAATTTTAATTACATCTCAGTGAATGAATTTTTTTCCCTTCTTTAAATCTCACGACTTATTCTACGTCTCTCATACTCATTTATTGATCTCTCAATGTCGATAAATGAAAAAAAATGCTGATTGTATTATTATTTCCAATACCAATTAATAGTTAGGGACAAATCCCTGATTTATTGTTAAAGGGGGCCATAAATAAATATATAAAAATATTTTTTATCGACAATATAATATATATTTATTCATATAAGGTTAAAAGTTGCATTATATGAACAAAAAACACTAAAATAATATAATACTCTTCACAGTGATAACAGGGATAAAAGTGGAAAATTATTATTTTTAATCACTCTCTTATTGACTAAATCAAATTCTACCCAATAGTCTTTGTCAAATCCCACTTTCCTTTAATTCTTTGGGTAGAATTTGATTTCCAATACGAATTAGTACCCAAAGATTTTGCGGGTGAGAATTACTAATTATATTACTCAAGATAATTTTGGATACATCAGATCTCAAGAAGCCATAAACAAATTCCAAAAGATCTGATGGAGAAATCAAATTCTACCCAAAGATTTTGGTTGTGAAAATTGCCAATTATATTAGTCAAGATAATTTTGGATACATCAGATCTCAAGAATCCATAAACAAAAAAAAAACTTCCACATAAAAACATCAAATTAAGATATGGTTTTCATCTATCAATATAGTTTATGGAAGTACCGGTGGAAACATCAAACAAAAAACATACTTCCTCATGGAAGTACCGACAGTGTACCGACGGAGTCCAAAGATGATGTGTATTGACAGCGTCCGAAGATGAAGTCCGAAAGCTTTTGGGTCTGCGTCCGAAGATGAAGTCCGTGCTACTTTTTGCAAAATCCTTTATGAGCTTGAAATAACCAAAAGCCTTTGATAAAAACATTGGAGCTTGAAATAACCAAAAGCCTTTGATAGTTAGGGTTTTAATTTATTTTTTATTGTCTGTGCTGCTTTTTGCAAGGAAAGTAATAAAAACTTTGGAAAAAATGTTATGAATACTAAAAAATAGAGTGGGAAATTTTGCCGCCATATTTTTTAGCAAGAATTCTACAATTTCCTTGGTAAAATTTACCTTATGTGAGGAAACATTTCCTTGCAACATGTTTATAACAAGGTTATATTTTTAGCCATGTTTTTTCCATTTTCCTTGCTAAAAATATACTCTTAGCAACGAAAATTAATTCCTTGCTAAAGAATTCATTACTAAAACCAAATTTTCTTATAGTGACAGAACGCAAGATGTACATGGTTCGATAATGTGCCTACGTCAATGGGGTTTAGGGTTTGCTCTTTATTAATTATAGAACTAGTCGGCAGAGTTGTAGTATTGCTTGATTATAAAATATCACATGCCCCCTCAATGGGGAGCGAATTTACATTTATAGAGAATTTTAAGAGAGTCCTAATCTCCGTTAATAGCTATCCCTAAAATTTCAGACCTATCCTTTATCAATTTTTCCTATTCTAAGTGATGGATACGTGGGGGTATTCTATGACTTGTATTATTCAATAACTTGGAGCCCAAGAAGTTTATACGCTCATGCCAAGAACGTGCTAGCTTAATTATGGTCCCCATAATTTCCCATAAATCTCAAGGTCCCTTTACGGTCACTCTTATTTGTTGTATCTAGGTCTCTTCATACTCAAAGGAATAACGATATTCCTTCCTCGAAAATGATTGCTGTCAGGAATCTTTACAGGTTGGTTGGAGGGTAATTTGGTAAATGCCTTTAACAACTGGAGATTTTTCCCGTTAAGTTCCCCGGGGGAACACTAGTAAATAAAGCCACTTTTACTGGTGGTAAATCATCAATTCGATAGTCATTATACGCGCGTGTAATCAATATGCTCTTGGGGAGCCGTGAGGACATTTCTCACCATAGGACAACGGTTCCCACTCTTTTTCTCTCTTTTTTGTTCATTTAAAAAACATGCAAACTTTCAAAGGATAGATTTTCACTGTCGTCATTTTGTCTATAAAAACTCTCCGAACACTTTCTTTATTTTGATCATTTTTCTGCACTTTTCTTTCATTGAGTTGTCATCTTAGATATACATAAGTATGACCTCGTATGGACGGGGTTCAACCCATAAGCATGCCCCTCACAGCTTATCTCAAACTCATCCTCATATGGGCCCACATTGTAATGGGGTAAGTCAAACAGTCTCGGCCTCCGAGAACCACCCTAGAGAACATCTATTACTTCTCAGGAAAAATACAATCACGTCAGGCCACGTCATCCTCAATGCTTGACCTTATCATGCGTTGGCCATATATAACACCATTGATGTGAAAAACTAGACTAGTCCTAATTAATCGACCACAAATAAAAATAAGTAAAACGAACTAGACACAAGAAATTTTAAAGTGGCTCGGCTCAAAAGAATAGCCTACGTCCACGGTTCTGTATTGGTTGTCTTGAGTTATTTTTTCGATCCCCTTGCAATGAGGGTGATACAATGTATTTATATCCAAAGAGGGTTATTGATCGTTTACATGTGTAAGGATGGGATGCCTTTATTTGTTAGGCATTTACATCAATACATAATGAGAATTAAATATATGAATGATGTTGCTTAATTGGAAATACAAGTTGTAAGACTGTTGGAGCTTGGTTGGCTGTACATACTGGATCACCGACTAAACTATTGATCGATCTTCCTAGTTAATCGGGTAACTGTGTTAGTCGGTCTTCCTTGTTGGTCAGGATTTTCTATCTTGCTGACTTGGATTTATTCGACATTAGATGACACGTGCTGGCTTGTAATTGGTCCATGTAGGATTTTAAATTTTAATATCAACAGAAGCCCCCAATGTTTCATACTTGGAGTCGATGCGAAAGTGTGGAACATTATGTTTCACCAGTAGTTCAGGCTATTTGGTTTAGATGCAGACCTTCCAGACTTGTGAAATTTATCCATTTGATTGTTGATTTTTGAGTGAGAATGGAAATTTCATAAATATTTCAAATTTTAGCGAACTATTATAGGGTATCTTCGTCTTTTCCTTTGTCATCCACTGTAAACCCAAAAGTCGTTCGTGTTAATCATTACTTTGTCCAGTTTTTGATGCATCTTATAAAAAGGGCGGTAAAAACTTCGATCATCTTTTACCTCTTACTTCTGATTCTACTGCTGTGTTCTTTACTTTCGTGAGATCATTTTCTTTTCCGTCTTCAGTTCTTGCTGAATCCTTAAATCTTTGTAAGAATTTTTCTTCTCTTCTTCTTTGTTTTCTTCATTAAGGTTTACTCTATCGAGTCACTTGATAAGTTCAGAACCGATTTTAATATTCCATCTTGGGTTTTATTATAACATCCCACTTTTCCTTCCAATTTTTCCTCTCTTGCTGAGGGTCATTGGTTCCCCTCCATCTTTATTGCTGAATGTGGTTTCACATTTTCTCCTAATCCCATGTGTTTGCAATTTTGTCAATATTTTGACATTGTACCTGCAAGAGTGGCTCCTAACATATGGAGAGTTGTAAATGGTGTTTATAGGTTAAATTAAATTTATGGAACCCATCTAGGGATTTCAAAAATTATTTTTTGTTATAAATGTGTAACTAGTGACACCACCTTTTATTTGAAAACTAGGGCTGTTAGTAAAGCTTTGGTAGTTAATCTCCCGAATTGTAATACGGATTATTTTGATCATGGTGTCATTGTAAAAAATTGGCAACATGCCCCTTTAGTTGGAGGTTCTAAATACCAAGGACCTAGATGTCCTCTCTTTGGCAATGGAATAGGTTGTTTTATGTTTTAGTAAATTTTCCCTTTTTATGTGATAAAATGTTATACTAACTATTGTTTTATAAATTGATTTACAGTTGAGCAAAAAATAATGTTCCCTAAAGAGAGTGAAGTAAATTTTAAAGAGTTAAAGTTTATTTGGGGTCTTCATAAGGTCGTTGTTGAAGAGCAAGTTAGATCTGCTTCCTATCTTCTCTTATACAAAAACATAAGTTCTTCTTTTATTACCAGACCTACTGCCTCTCCTACTCTGGTAATTGATCTTGAACAAGAGGTTGTTGTTGATTCTGATACTCCTCTGTCTGAAATTATGAAGAAGAGGAAGTTTCCTGACCTTTACAATAAGAGTGCTTCTGACTCTCACTCATCTGTTGAAGGAGCCAAGAATAAAATAGGGAATGTTATGAAGCCCCCCAGCCCCCAAGGGTCCAGTACCTAAATATCCATCCCCCAAACACTTGACTCCTAAGGATGTAGATCCTAAAGATGTTGAAGTTCCTCTATTAGAAATGTAGGGCCCCTAGTATAGAAATGAATTTCCTTTAATTCTGAATAAAGATGGTTTAACACACTTAAATGACAAATTTTAATTTCTTAAAACAAATTTAAATTAAACACAACAAAGTGAATTAAACTAAAGTCACACACACTTTAAATTCACTCAAACCAAATTAATTTAATTATCAAGTTTAAATAAATTAGATAAGACTATTAACCCATTAATTAGTGGCAACTTGAATTAAATTAACTTACACAAAATTTACCCAAATAATTAAACATGCACCATTTTAATCAAGAATGCGAATTAAGCCCAATTTTATCTTTTTGCCTTAAGCATGAGTTCTAAGTGATTTTTGCAAAAGATAAAATAAATTCACAATCCCAGAACATGACGATGTACGAGAAAAAAGCCAAATCAGAAAAAAAAACCTCGGACGACCCTGGCCTAACAAATGCACTAAATACGGTATGAATTTTATAAAGAATCGACAAGAGGACTTACACAACCGACTCGACTCCCTTCAAGCCTTGAAGCGCTCCTTCGAACTTCAACCTCTACCTAGCGAGTAATCTCGGAGTCCATCGGAACCTTAGAGTCCACCAATTGAGACTAAGTAACCATCAACCACACATGGTGCCTTTCACCATGTGAGAATGCTAGAGCAAAAAAAAAACTTCTTCTTCTTCTTTGAGGGATGTATCTCCTTCTTGTGGTAGAGATAAGCTAATGGTGCCAAACAACTCCAATCAAGATATATATATATATATAAGAACTTGGAATAAACATAAACTGATTTTATGGGTGTAAACACATGTGTATGAGAGAATTTTCTAGATAAATTAACCAATGAAAATGGGGACTTTTGTTTGGAAATATTTTTCTCTAAAAAACTCTTAAAGATGTTGCAAAAGTCTCATGAAAAATATGTCCCAAAATTAGTTTTAAACTGCGAAAAGAAAGTGGGACAAAAGAGTGGAAAAATGGGTAAAAACTGTTAAAACTATTTCCGCCCTGAAATCTCGTTCAAACGAGATTTTCGTTCGAACGAAGTCTCGTTCGAACTAACATCTAACGATGTTCCAGTGGAAAAAATGGAAAACTCGTTGGTAAACTCGTTCGAACGACATTATGCATAATTGGACTTCTGACATTTCGTTCGAAATTGTCGTTCGAACGACATTATCGTTTGAACGAAAATTTTGAACAAAATGTCAGAAGTCCAATTTTGCATATTAAGCCCAAAAACTTTTCATTCAAAGTTTCTAAAGAAGCGTTCTAAAAATAAAATTCATTTTTTTAAAAATAAAATTACACCCATTATAAAATTATTCCAAGTATTCAAATATTTATAAAAATGCATTCATACCTTTTGGTGACTATGGAATCTTCAAGTTGATGGCATAGAAACGAGGCACTAGAAACTCGACAATGATGAATCTTTAGAAATCTGGCCACTGCATCTGCAACAAATACGTCATAGGCTTATAAGGATACACATGAACTCTATCCTATGACTCAACTATTTTTCTCCCGAATTGAGCCAACACTACATTAAGACTCAATTGGAAGTTTGTGTCCTTATAAATCTTCCCGTTTGGCTATTCAGGGACAAAACCCAAAAAAAAATTCTACACGACCGTCAAGCTCTACTAGACTCAAAAAATTCCAACCCAAAAGTAAAAATACAAGTTTACTCAAGACCCAAGGATGAGTATCTTTGCCAATGAAAGTTGTTGCTAAAAAATTCTTGCACACATAAGAAAACATTAAACGCATAGGGAATATCAAAATATAAATGAAATGCAATTAAAGTAGATACATCCCCTAAGTTAATTCTCCCTTTATCAAATATGATTAACCTAAGAAGATAGCGCTCTCCTCCTAAGTTAAATCTCCTAAACTACGATACAATGATAATAGGATTAGATACCATTTCTCCCCTATCATTAGATACCATTTCTCCCCTATCATTCTCCCCCTTTTTGTTTAGGAATAGACAAAGGATAAAAGAACTAATTAAACAAGATGAAGTATAAGGTGATAGTATCAAGAAAGCTTATGGGTAATAAAATCATAACTAATCCATACACATAATAAACGATACCAACTAAGATGAAAAAAAAAATGATACCAATTATGAATTAGAGGCATAAATGGACTAGCAAGCAAGGAAAAGAAAAAAATTACCATATATATGTAGACATAATGAATATCACTAATCCACACGCACATATATAGGTATAAACACCACACATGACACAAAAAATATTAAGCTTTTTACACTCGTATGGCAAAAATGTGTCCAAATACATGTGGTAAACGGAAGTGTAGGGGTGTGAACTAGTAACAATTAAATTTAGAACCAATCACTTAAAACTTATTCACGGATTTCTCATTTGATTGCAAAACTTATCACATTTAGATATAGCCTCATGTGACAATATAAATGTAAGGACATAAATTTCCAACTGAGTCCCTGTATTGTTTTGACTTAATTCTGTGAACAAAAATGTGCTTGTAATATGTCATAGGGAGATGTTTATTTTGTCACGATTCCACTTGGTCTAGGACGTATTGAAGAAAATTGAAGACGTTGCGGCAAAGCTTCAAAGAATTAATCATGCCGATGTTTAATTGGTGCAAGTTTACTCGTCTTCAAAGTTACTTGCATTCCGAGATCACTCAAGTATGAATGCGTATAATTAATGGTGCTCGGAATTGTTTTTATAAAAGATAAGGATGTATTTTTATAAAGAAAAATATTTTAAAATGTTTTTAAAAGTGTTTTAATTTGTTTACACTACGTTTTATTTTGATATACTCGAAAGAGAGGTTGACTTATTTGAATCTCCTTTAAAAGAGACATTTTGAACTAAAAGTCAAAAAGTCAAACTGCCACATCATCTCGTTTAAACGACATAGGGATCTCGCTCGAACGAGATGCCTAAGTCGCGTGAATGACATGGAATTTTTGTTCAAACGACACGTTTTTCTAAGCGGCACTAAATTATTATTTAAAGCATGTTTCTATTAGAGTTTCGCAAGTGTGCATTCTGGAAAACTCTTTACGAACCAGAAACTTGTTTGAACATGTTTTCTAAGGTTTACAAAGCATAAAAACATCCTTAGAGTTTGCAAAGATCCGAGTTTTCATTCTTATATGCTTACGTGATCTTGCTGCACCAAAGAAGTTTGTTCTACCCATTGAACATAAGGGTTTTGCAGTGAAGAAAAGAGAAGGACATATTGTTCGACAACATAGATGAATCAAAGCCATTCGGTGGACACCAAGACATACGTGGACGCGTGTGTTGTGGACAGGTATTGTGGAAGACGGAAGTTCTGTATGGGCACTATTAAAGAACGATTGAAGATCAGAAGGAGCATCAAGACCCGTGGGGATTGAGTCTTAGTGTAAGGCTAATCTATCTTCTTAAAACCATTGTTCACAGTGATTGTCTGTCTTGGGCCGTCCGAGGTTGTTTTCCCGTTTTTGAGTTTTTCCCTCGTACATCCGGCGTTATGAGTATTCTTTACTTTATTTTACTTGGTTGAATCACTAGATGCATGTTTAGTATTAATCAAGATAAAATTGGTTTAAAGTAAGAATTGGGTTTTCACAACTTGGTTTGGTGCACAATTAAAAGTTGAATAATTTTTGGTGAAAAATTTGGTTTTGTTTAAAACACACATATCGGGCCGCACTTACAAATTGGTATCATAGGTAGAAAATATTTTTTTGTTTTGTGATTCCGTGTGTTTTCAAAGATGAATTCTGGATATAATTAATATTCTCAAAGTCCTGTTTTTTATGGCACTAATTACACTTATTGGAAGATGAGAATGAGATGTGCATTAAAGTCAATTGATGAACGTGTGTGGCTAGCAGTTGAGAAAGTTTGGACACCCCCTGTTACTATTGTAGGTGAGGTAACTAGTTTAAAGCCTGTTGAGTCATGGATCAAAACAGAACAACGACTTGCACAATATAATTCTAAAGGTCTGCACGTTATTGCATCACATGTCACACAGGAAGAATATAATAGAATTATGACTTGTGAAACATCAAAAGAGGCTTGGGATATTTTAGCACTCACTCACGAGGGCACTGGCACGGTTAGGTTGTCAAAACTTCAAAATCTCACTACACAGTTTAAGACCATTACGATGTTAGAGAGAGGCTTTTTATGAGTTTTATGCTAGGTTGTACAATATTGTCAACTCGTCATTTAACCTAGGTGAGAAAATTCCCGACAACCGTGTCATTAGAAAAATCCGTAGGTCATTGTCAAGTAGGTTTGATGAGAAAGTGACCATTTTAAACTCATTGGGTAGGTTAGATTCGATGGAATTAGAAGAGATTGTAAGTGACTTAAAAACCTATGAAATCGACATGATTACCTCCAAGAAAGTGCCGAAGAAAGAAAAGGGTATTGCTTTGAAAACCCAAAAGGAGGAAATTAAAGTTTCAGATTCCGATTTCGATTACGATTTTGAGGATGTTGTTTGTTGGCAAAGAAATTTAAAAAATTTATTAAGTTTCAAAAGCAATCGAAAGATGCCAAGAAATTTGAAAAATTCAAGAACAATAAAGTAGATCCCACCTCTAAGGATAAGTCTGAGAAGACTAAGAGAGATGAGTCGGATAAGTGTTTTGGGTGTGAGGGGTACGGTCACAAAGTTAATGAGTTCTCCACTATACTTAAGAAAGAGGGCAAGCAACCCATTGTCTATGATGCCATCTTAAGTGATAGTGATCCAGAAGAGGGAGAGAGTTCTCCCATTGATCGAACATTGTTGCGTTTATGGCATGTCATGTGAGCGACGACGATTCTCATGTGCATGACACTTCCAAGGAGGTTTTGAGTGTATCCCATGCTAGTGAGGGTAAAGAGACTGACGAGGAGGAGATTGATGTGAAAGAGTTGCAAAATGAGTTTAATGAGTTGTATGCCGAAACGGTGAAGGTGAAAAATGCTAACTCAAAATTGCAAGCTAAGTTGAATGAGCATGCCATAGATAATGATGATAGTTTGATTGAGGATCTTAGGGCACGAGAGAAGAAGTTTAGTGAGAAACTAGAGTTTGTGGAGAAAGAGAGAGATAATCTCCGTTGTTTGATGGAGTCCTTAAAAAAGGAGATTTTAGAGTTTGAGGATTCTAGGCGTTTGCTCGAGTATAGGATTCACGAGTTGGAGGAGAGATTGAGAGACTCGTCTAGAGTCAAGTTTGAATTGGAGGTTAGGTCGGAGAAGTTAGATAAGATCTTAGGCACCGTCCAAATTAAGGGAGATAGGGGAGGTATAGGTTTTAATGAGAGAGTGCTCTTAGGAAGTTTAGGAATAAAGTTTCCCCAGTACCCAAAACCCCCATGCATCGTTTCACACCTACTTGGGTTAGGAAATCGGATTTAGTGGCTTTAGGAATTAAACGTCATGATTCTCGTTTGGGTGCACTTGATTCTTCCCATGCCAAATCTAAAGGATGATAGTGTTGCCATGTTTGTCATAGTTTTGCTTCATGATATATTCATTGCTAGTATTATGACATATGTATCATTTTTGTATTATAGTTTTCATTTGTTTGAGTCCTATTGAAAAATACAAAAAGATTTTGTTTTTAGAATTTTTTTTGAGAATCCAAAAAGATTTTGTTTTTGAGAAAACTTTTGAAAAACCAAAAAGATTTTTCTTTTATTTGAGTCAAAATATGAAAATCCAAAAATATTTTCGATTTTTGTTTTTGAGTTTACATGTTTAATGTGGCATATTGGTGTGCTTGCCCCCCCCCCCCCCCCCCCCCCGCCCCAATCGTTTCATTATCCATGTGGCTAGGACATTTGGTCATTATTATCGATGCTTAGAATGATCTTAACCATTGTTTAAATGGGGTTGTTTCGAACATGATATGCTTTTTTATTCGACTTTGTATATATGCCAACATTGCACACATGCACTAGTTTACATGGATGTTTGACTTCTCTTGCATATTTGAATTTGGTGAGGCGTTCTTATCTCAATCTTTTCATCTATGCATAAGTGAACTTAAGGAGAAGTGTGCATGTAAGAACCGTTTATCGTGAGTATTTAAATTGGTAAAAATAATGATTGATTCATGGAAAAAGGCTGCGATAGTTCAAAATTAACTCGTCGTGAAAGCCACCGTTTAAAAGAGCCCAAAAGAAAATGCTATATGTTAAGAAAAGGGCCAAATTAGTTTAGTTCATTCCAAAGAAAATATGATATTATCGAGGGAGTTTGGATGGATTAAAAATTTAAACGGGTTTGCACAACTAATCCTAACGTTGAAACATTGCAATTTGATGCTATTGTTCATGAAATCGTCAAAATTCTGGATTTGTGTGCATGTAGTATGTTTAGTTCATTAAGCTCACACTTTTATTATCATATGGATATGATAGAGTTTGATGATTTATCACTATCAATTAGAGCTTCTTGATCGTTTCTATGTATTGAAATTGTGACTCATTCGTTTTAGTTTCAGACCTATACATTCCATATCCATGTTTGAGCACATTGGCACTATGTTTGGATGTAACTCATATTTTTAGTTTTTACGAGTTTTTGCGTTTTGTGTTAAAAGCCTACTGTTTTAACATTATTTTTCTTATGTCAAGCCCTTCCTGGAATTTTTTTGTGGAAAATTTTTCACTGGGCAATAATTTACAATATTTATGGGAATCTGGGAAATTCTGACAGGTCGCGAGAAGTCATTCAAATGACTTATCCATCTCGCACGAATGATAGCTATAGTTCGTTCGAGCGACATCCTCAACTCGTTTGAGTGATATCCCTAGTTCGTTAGAACGACATGCTATTTTGGAGCTTCTGATTGGTTTGCAGTCCTCTGGGTTAAATTGGTATATTTTTGGTACTGCTGGAAGTTTGTTTTCTGGACTGAATGTTTTGTATGCAAGTTTTAATTGGTTTAAAATTGGATTTTTTGCATATAGTTCGTTTATCACACCTGCTTAGATTGCTATATTCTTTGTGTGATCCATTGGTTTACTAGCTACTGATTTTTCATCTTTTGATCATATTTAGCTAGTTGTTTCATGGTTATCTAGCGTTTTCAATTCTGAAATTGGTATCCAATTGATTCAAATTGGTATATTCTCAAGTTAAATACTTGGTTTAGTTTATCTTTTCACCGGATTGTCTATTCGAGGCAAAAAGGGGGAGAGATGTATGTGATGTAGGGGGAGAGCGTTTTTATTGATATCTGGATTTATATAGTGTTTGATTATATTTCTTCAAATTGGTATCAAATAATTGCTCACATGTTTCAAATGACTTGTTCTTATTAGAAATATAAATTGGTATCATTTTTTTCTCCGTACTTCACTAGGTATTTGTTTGTTTGTTTCATGTGTGTAGGTATACTTCAGCGATTCGAGATTTCAAGTCCACATCACATTCTGACATTTCATGCTTGACGGTGCTACATATACTAGTCCATGTCCTGTATTTTTTTTTGGGTTTATGGGATGCGATTTAAGCGTTATATGACTTGACGGCTCGGTTAGGCATTTCACTGGTTTAGTTTTGTCCCAGAATAGTCAAAGGGGGAGATTTGTAAGGACATAAATTTCCAATTGATTCCCTGTATTGTTTTGACTTAATTCCGTGAACAAAACTGTGTTTGTAATATGTCATAGGGAGATGTTTATTTTGTCACGATCCCACTTCGTCTATGACGTATTGAAGAAAATTTAAGACGTTGTGGCAAAGCTTCAAAGAATTAATCATGCTGATGTTTAATTGGTGCAAGTTTACTCATCTTCAAAGTTACTTGCATTTCGAGATCACTCAGGTATGAGTGCGTATAATTAATGGTGCTCGGAATTATTTTTATGAAAGATAAGGATGTATTTTTATAAAGAAAAATATTTTAAAATGTTTTTAAAAGTGTTTTAATTTGTTTACACTACGTTTTATTTTGATATACTAAAAAGAGAGTTTGACTTATTTGGATCTCCTTTCAAAGAGACATTTTGAACTAAAAGTCAAAAAGTCAGACTGCCACATCAACTCGTTCAAACGATATAGGGATCTCGCTCGAATGAAATGCCTAAGTCGCGTGAATGACACATTTTTTAAGACGACGCTAAATTGTTATTTAAAGCGTGTTTCTATCCGAGTTTCGCAAGTGTGCATTCTCGAAAACTGTTTACAAACCAGAAACTTGTTTGCACATGTTTTCTAAGGTTTACAAAGCATAAAAACATCCTTAGAGTTTGCAAAGATCCGAGTTATCATTCTTGTATGCTTACGTGATCTTGCTGCACCAAAGAAGTTTGTTCTACACATTGAACATAAGGGTTTTGCAGTGAAGAAAAGAGAAGGACATATTGTTCGACAACGTAGATGAATCAAAGCCATTCGGTGGACACCAAGACATACGTGGACGCGTGTGTTGTGGACAGGTATCGTGGAAGACAGAAGTTCTGCATGGGCACTATTAAAGAACGATTGAAGATCAGAAGGAGCGTCAAGACCCGTGGGGATCGAGTCTTAGTGTAAAGCTAATCTTTCTTTGTAAAACCACTATTCATAGTGATTGTCTGGCTTGGGCCTTCCGAGGTTGTTTTCCTATTTTTGGGTTTTTTCTTCGTACATCCGGCTTTGTAAGCATTCTTTACTTTATTTTATATTCTTTAATCACTAGATGCATGTTTAGTATTAATCAAGATAAAATCGGTTTAAAGTAAGAATTTGGTTTTCACAACTTGGTTTGGTGCATAATTAAAAGTTGAATAATTTTTTGTGAAAAATTTGGTGTTTTTTAAAGCACACATATCGGGCCACACTTACAATAAATTGAACTCAATGAAAACAAATTCACAATGCATACAAGCCTAGAATTTTGATGATTCTACAAACCAATAGAGTCATGAGAATGAAAGCGCAACTTGGATAAACGGACATTATGCAAAACCATTGATATACCGTCCAAACTCGCTCAAAATATGCATATAGTTATGGAATGACTATATCAACTAAACAAATTAGGACTTGGCAAATATTTTTCTTTTAATGCCATTTTATTTTAGGCCTTTGGACCACGTATTTCTTTTAGATCCATTAAAAGCGATGGCTTAGTCGAAAGGGTAAATTTCCTTTCGGAGCCCTTCCCCGTGCACATTCATATATCATTTTTTATAGCACACAAATCTCATGTGCAATGCATTTAACATGCACAAGTCCTCCTATGTCAAAAAATACGTAGATGACTAGATTGGTAGGAGAACACCTCATAAAGCTCAAATATATTTCAAATGAGCTCGTGAATGTGTGAAAAGAAGCATATAAAAATAGAATCCATTAAGCAACACAAAATGAAACTAATCCATGCATGCATGACAAAGAACATTTTCAGGATTGACAATCTTAACCAAAAGTTCTACCCACATGGAAGCGAAAAAGATGGGATTCAAACACAATTCTATGCCATATAAAGTGTCAAATTAAAATACACGCAATAAGAAATTTTTTTGATTTTTTGAAAATTTTAACCAAACAAACAAAAATATTTACTCAAAAGACAAACAAAAATCATTTGAAATTTTCATTAAGCCCAAATTACTAAAACGGTAAAACACAAATGATAAACAAAAATCTTTTTATATTTTTCATTTAAGGCAAACAAAATAAATATAATACAAAAGATAAAAAAGTCATAATTTCTAGCATGAGATATGAAATAAAGCAATTACTAGAAAAGAACTAAACATGCATACACCTAGCAATGATATATAATATGAAGAACAAAAAGCTAGAGTATGGAAACAACTAACACATTCAACCTTTGTATTTAGCAAGGGAGGTATCGTGTGAAAGTAAATGAGAAGAAAAAACCATATCTTGTAAAGCTACGAAGTCAGATCTCCTAACCCAAACTAATGATGAATGACGATCTCGGGGTGTAGGAATTTTTGCTACCCCGATTTCCTTACGGTTGGATTTTCTAGAAAATCTTTTAAGATCAAAACAAAATTTCTTAAGATGACCTTTTTTACTGCAGTGTGAACAAGTAAAAACACGTCGAATGGTGGAACCTAAGGATTGATCTCTGAATGATTTCCTAGGTGATTCTCTTAAAATATTGGCGTTGGATTGAATAGTGAATCGAAGCCTAAACCACATGTGTCATTTTTAATTTGGACCGTGCCTAATATTTTATCTAATTTTTTCGAACGACACTCCAAATTAAATTTGACTTTACTAGAGTCTTTTAATTTTTTTTCTAAATCTAAAATGTGAGACTCTAATAAAATATTGAGTTCTTCAAACGCGAGAAGCTCCTTTTTCAAGGATTCCATTAAGCCCTTAAGGCTACCTCTCTCGCCTTTTACATACACAAGCTTCTCTCGAAGAGCTCTATCTCGTGTCCTAAGGTCAACAACTAACTCACTCTCATCGATAACCTTGGTACGCTACTTTAAACTCGCTTCTAACTTCAAATTTGTTCTTTTTAATTCAATACATTCTTTATATAGTTATTGAAATGCAAATTGAAGTTCACTCACTCAACCTATTCTTCATTCTCACTCTCTCTCTCTTCTTCACTCTCACAACCATCAACTTTCTGAGCTTCAGAAACAAAGGCCTCAGAAATGTTATGTATTAAAATGTCATCATTGGATGATTTCTCACTATCACTTACATAACTAGCAATGAACGCGATAAAGTTACGCTCACTTGGGGAATTGGGACCCTCGTCCTTATCACTATCACTAAGGGTGGCATTGAATGAAATAGGTTGCTTACCCTCTCTCCTTAGTTTGGGGCACTCAAAAGCCCGATGTCCATGACCTTCACAACCATAACACCTATTTGACTCATCCCTATTTAAATTTTTAATAAAAATTTTAGGTATCTTTTCTTCTTTGTCATGCTTAGAATTTTCATATTTTTTAAAATCCGTTTTAAATATTTCTTTGTTAAATTTAAGAAATTTATGAAACTTCCTAGCAAACATAGCCATATTTTCCGAGTCACTATCACTCTCATCAACCGCAACTTTTTTTACTCCTTTCGGGATTTTAAAGCTATTCCCTTACAGATTTTCTTTTCATTTTTGGAGGGGAACATATCTAGTTCATAAGTTTGTAAATCACCTACTAGTTCCTCAAGTTTGGTAGAGTTCAAGGTGGATAAGGAATTTAAAATGGTCACTTTAGGAATAAATCTCTCAAGTAGGGACCTTAAAATTTTCTTTAATACTCGGTCGTCGGTATTTTCTCTCCCAAATTAAAAGATGAATTAACTATATCGGAAAGCCTAGCATAAAATTCATCAAATGTTTGTTTTTCATTCGTTTTGATGGTTTCAAATTGAGTGGCGAGGTTTTGGATTTTAGAAGCTTTTATGACACTAGTTCCCTTGTGAGTGAGTTGTAAAATATTCCAAGCTTCTTTAGAGGTTTCACACGTCATAATGCGTCGGAATTCATCCGGTGTGACCGTGCTAAACAAGGCATTTAAACCTAAGGAATTAAAATTTGCAAGTTTAAATTCATTCTCACTCCATCTATCTGGGGGGTTTAGGAACACGCTCATTTTCTACCAAATATGTAGGTGGAGACCACCCGTTAACTACTGACAACCAAACCCTCTCATCGATAGATTTTAGTGCCAATTTTATACGCGCTTTCCAATACGCGTAATTGGAACCATCGAAAATAGAAAAAATTGAAAATGGGAAAAATTCCATTTTGACCAAAAATATTTATAAAGACCTTAACATAATAAATTAGCGCTTCGGCTCTGATACCACTTATTGGCAACGTAGGGACCCTATTTTAATTTTATAGAAATGAATTTACTGTAATGTGGAATAAAGATGGTTCAACACACTTAAATGACAAAGTTTAATTTCTTAAAACAAATTTAAATTAAACACAACAAAGTGAATTAAAGTAAACTCACACACACTTTAAATTCACTCAAACCAAACTAATTTAATTATCAAGTTTAAACAAATTAGACAAGAATATTAACCAATTAATTAGTGCCAACTTGAATTAAATTAACTTAAACAAAATTTACCCAAATAATTAAGCATGCACCATTTTAATCAAGAATGGGAATTAAGACCAATTTTATCTTTTTACCTTAAGCATGATTTCTAGGTGATTTTTGAAAAAGATAAAATAAATTCACAATCACACAACACGACGATTTACGAGGAAAAACCCAAATCAGGAAAAAATCTCGAACGGCCTTGGCCTAACAAATTCACTAATTACGGTATGAATTTTACAAAGACTCGACAATAAGACTTATACAATCGACTCGACTCTCATACACTGCGACTTTTGTTTGAAAATATTTTTCTCTCAAAAACTCTCAAAGATGTTACAAAAGTCTCCTGAAAAATCTGTCCCGAAATTAGTTTTAAACTCCCAAAAGGAAGTGGGAAAATGGGTAAATACTGCCAAAACTGTTCCCGCCCGAAAATCTCGTTCGAATGAGATTATCGTTTGAACGAAGTCTCGTTTGAACGAACATCTAATGATGTTCCAGTGGATAAATTGGAAAACTCATTTGAATGAAATTCTCATTCAAACTACATTATCATTCGAACGATAATTTCGAACGAAATTTCACAAGTCCAATTTTGCATATTAAGCCCTAAATCTTTTTATTCAAAGTTTCTAAAGAAGCCTTCTGAAAATAAAATATATTTTTTAAAAATAAAATTACACCCGTTATAAAATTATTCCAATTCTTTTAATATATATAAAAGTGCATTCATACCTTTTGGATACTATGGAATCTTCAAGTTGATTACGTAAAAACAAGGCACTAGAAACTCGGCAATGATGAAGATTTACAAATCTGGCCGCTATGTCTTCAACAAACACGTCATAGTCTTGGAAGGATACACATGATGTTTATCCTATGACTCAATTGTTTTTATTCGTAATTGATCTAACACCAGATTAATACTCAGTTGGAAATTTGCGTCCTTACATCTTTTGAGGAGACTTAGGAGAGGGCTTGGAGAGAAGCATGTTAACCAAGTGACCGATCAACTGTCCTTGGTTGATTTACCCTCCTCTGATGTTGTTCCTCCAACAGCTATTACTCCTGGTTTATCTAGGAGATTGATCATGTCTGGTATTATTCCAGACCACAAGGGTGGATGCCAAGCTTCCTAGAATGAGGGTCTCTAAATTGGTTGCTCAGAACCTTGAATCAGTAAGTAATTTCCATTGTCTTGGTTTGGTTGTCATTTATATTACTCATATGCTAATTTTAATCTTCATCTTTTGTAGTTCTTGGTACATTTTAATAATATGCTGGAGAAGGATGATGCAATTAAGGCTTCTTCTTCTTCAAATGAGGTGGACGAAGCCTTGTCTGGTTTGAAGAAGTATTTGCTTGAGTTTTAGTAGGCTTTGAAGACTTAGAAGAGCACTTGGGCAGAGAAATTGAAGATAGCTAAAACTGGTCATCAAACGTCAAATGCAAATGCCCTTGAAGCGGAGCGCAGGGCTAATGAAGTTGGGCTCTAGAAAGAGGAAGATGAGTGATAAAAAGAGGAAGCTGAGCACATGGCAAAGGCTGCTGAAGATCTTGTATCCTCTGCCAAAGCTAAGAGAAAGTCTGATGTGAAGGTTTCCTTCAGTGCTGGTTGGGATAAAGGCTGGAATAAATAAATTTATGTTGCTTCTTCTCGGATTGAGTATGTGAATCACAAATGCGTCAGAGATGGTTGGGTTGCTGCCCTTCAAGAGTTTAATATAAATGGAGACTCTGAAATTTTTTAGAGGTATGTTCATCGCCCCCTTCTAGTCATAGAGGATGAGGTTGAAGATCAAGCTTCCTCTGAAGAGTCTTCATTTGTGGTTGAGTCTACTACTAAATAACTTGAAATCCCTAAGTCTTCTCTTCCTCCAATTGAACAAACTGAGCAACTCCGACCTGTAGTCCCTTTTTCTGAGAAAAATAAAAAGGTTGAAAATGATAGGGAGAAGGTGTAAAGTTGTTCGGCATTTTCCCTTTTTTCTTTTGTTGTTTCTTTTTTCTTTATTTTGATTATACTTGAACTCTTTGTTATCAATAAAAGAACCTTTTGTTGTTCTTTTTTTTATCTCCTGTTGATTATACATGATGTACATCCTTGTTGTTAATTGGTGGTTGTTTCATCTTGCAAGTTTATAATGAAGATGGAATAATTATCTTCCCATGATACCGAACTACTTAGGAAGTGCAATTATTTTTTTAAAACTGGTCATACAGACTTATCTGAAGAAGAAATCACTCAGTTATTTGGTGATGATGCATCAGAGCAGGTTAATGAATCCTATAAGTACTTGAAGTACTTACTTGATCGGGTGGTAGAAAATAATGTTGCCTATTATAAAATGATAGAGGAACTTCAAAAAGAGTATAAAGAATCCACTGCACTGTTGCACCCAAGCTATGAGAAGAAATATCAAAGCTTAAGTATAGGTCGGCGTTTTGATAGCTTTGTCTATGTTTATAATAAAAAGGAAGCTTTACTTAAGGTTCAAATTGAAGAAACTAGGTGTTGATACCAAATTTAGTCTACTGACATAGCTCAATTGAGTGAGGACACGTGGCAATCTACGTGGCAACGACAAACACTTACAAACAAAACCTTGACTCCGAGGAACCATACTGCAACGAGGAACTCTGCTTCCCCGATCAACTCAGACGCTCCGACATACAAGAACTCTCCGAGGAACTTTTGAGTACCGAGGAACTTAGGCGGTCCGAGCAGCTTAGGCGATCCGAGCTGCACCTCAAACAAAGCATTAGTAGCAGGATAACCAACAGTTTGGCTGCGCATTAAATGCTTATTATCATACAGATGTATACGCTTAAGGGGCATTGAAAGCCTTAGGGCTATAAATACATTGTATTATCCTCATTGTTAGGGGGATCGGAATTTTTTGAGAAAACTTGTAATCGAGAATTTCCAAACAGTCAGCAATAATAGAAACAATGGACGTAGGCCATTCTCATAAGGCTGAACCACTTTAAAAGTTCTTTGTCTCATTTTATTTATCTGTGATTAAATAATTAGATATAATCTAATTTTTTACACCAACACTAGGGTTGTTGCCAAACTCTTGGAAGAGGACAATAATAATTTGAGGGATGAAGTAAATCTTTTGAAGTCTGCCTCGGTTGCTGTTGTTACTACTACAGATGAATGTTATTCCCTTTTAGAAGCTGAGAATGAAATATTAAGAGATGAATTGGAGGCTTTGAAAAACATTAAATCTGCGTCTTCCTCTGGATCTAGAAATAGGCCTGGCCGAGGAACCAAAGAGGAAATTAGGGCCCAACAGGCACTTGCCAACCAAGCTATATAGTTAAAAGAAAAACATCAAGCTATTGTTGTGATGTCTTAAAGGTTGTAGACCTTATTTCAATAACTATCCACTCAATCTTCCCAATTAGAGGTTAAGGATGGGATACTGAATAAACTGCAATCACAAGTTGATAAATTAACCCATCAATTCCATAAACAGCTAAGAGAAGTTTGGATGGATGGGTATAATGAAGGTTTGGGATATTTTAATGATAGACTTCAACAGGACCAGAACGAATCCTATAAATGGGTTTGGATAAACGCTTTAACTGTGATGAAGGTGGATGGGAATAACTCTCTATGGGATCGGTACAATCCGAGATTGCTGGAGCTTGAAAATCCTGCATTCAAGTTAGATGCTAATTGGATACCTGCTCACCGTAATCCCCTATGCTTGATTTACCTGTACTTGGGGGATTACAAGCTATATGATGAATTAGAGATCATCCATCCTCCTCATTATCTTGACCGTTCTAGTAGAAGCAATACCAGGATGCTTCAGGACTTTAACTTCATCAACTCTCCTTTTACTTTGAATGATCCTCCAACTGGCATGGATCTTAACTCTAAGGCTGAAGAAAAGCGTCCTATAGAATAAACTTTTATATTTTGTTTTTCCATGTTTAAACAATAATATGTAATCATTTAATTTTAATGAAAAATTTATATTATGAATGGATAAACTTTAGTTAATCTTTGAGTGTTTTCTTAATCATTGGCTATGAACGGATAAACTTTTTAATTAATCTCTAGTTTTTCATCGGTTGTATTGATATCCTTAGGATTATCCTATGTTTTCTACCAATTACCAATGTTTCGCCATGGTTCAACTAATGTACCTAAATTTTATGGTAATTGCATTAGTTACCTTGGTTCCCAGACATGAATTGAACATTTTTCCATCTTTTATCCCAGTTTAGATGAAAACTATTCATTAGGGTCTCCATTAACCAAGCATTTAGGACTTACCATTTTACCTTGCGTGGTTTTATATGTTTGACAACCGACTTTGTTGGTGTCATTATTGATGCCAACCATCTTTATTAGTGGTTGATGTTGATACCGATCAACTTTGTTAGTGGTTTTATTAGTGCCGACCAACTTTATTGGTGGCCTTTGTTGTTATAAACCAACTTTGTTGGCGACCTTCATTTATACCAACCAAATTTTTTGGTGGTTTTATTGACGCCAACCGACTTTTTTTGGTGGCCTTTGTTCGTGGCCAACTTTTTTGGTGGCCTTTATTGATATCGACCTGCTTTATTGGTGGGTTGCAAGTGCATAACACTATTACTCCGAAAATAAAAATAAAAAATAAATAAATAGCAATTTGGGGGAAGTCATGTTCTCATTAAATTTGAAGCAAAGTGAGTACAACATAACTACATTTACTGATAATACTTCTTCAGGTGTTCAGCATTCCATGGGTTCTTGAATTATTCCCCTTCCAAAGTCTCAATTCGATATGTGCCTGGTCAGATAATTGTCATAATACGATAAGGCCCATGCCAATTGGATTCAAGCTTATTTCTCTTCTGAATCACTTTCTTCAAAACAAAATCACCCTATTTTAAGTTTCTCGGCATGACCCTCTTATTATAGAAACATGCAGTCCTTTGTTGATAGGCTGCAGGCCTTAAAGTTGCATATTCACAGACTTCTTTCAGCACGTCTAAATCCAGCCTTCTCATCAAATCACTGATTGGGGTATTGAAGTTAAGAACTCTATGCGTAGGTAAACCTAACTCAACAAGAATTACGGATTCAGTGCCAAATGCCAATAGGTAGGGAGTTTCCCTAGTAGCTACTCTAGAAGTTGTTCGGTAAGCCCACAAGACAGAATGTAGTTCATTGATCCAATTTCCTTTTGCATTTTCCAACCTTTTCTTTAGCCCATTCAGTAAAGTTCTATTAGTTACCTCTGTTTGGTCATTGCTTTGAGGATGGCCAGGAGCAGAGTGGATTTTTTGGACATTGGACTAGGCACAATTAGCGCTGAATTCGTCGTTGTCAAACAGTGTGCCATGATTAGTAATAAAGGCATTGGGTATGCTATACCTGCATATAATGTTCTTCCAAATAAATTGATAAACCTTTTCATAGGACATATCGATCAATGTTTCAGCTTCCACCCATTTAGTAAAGTAATCAACAACTATCACCAGGTGTTTGAACCTTCCTCGGGTGGCCCGACCAAGTCAATCCCCCACATAGCAAAGGGCTAAGGGGATGTGATTGGTGTTAGGAGAGCTTGTGGAGCCTTGCGTATGCTAGAAAACCTCTGGAACTTATCACACTTCTTCGTAAAATTTGCACAATCTGCTCGTATAGTTGGCCAGTAGTATTCTTATTTATGAATTATTTGTAACAACATTCTTCCTGCTATATGGGATCCACAGGACCCTTCATGGACTTTTGCAATTAAATCCTTCACTTCAGTTGGATACACACACCGTTGTAGACCAGTAGTTAATCCTCTTATATATAGCACACCACCATCTAACACCTATCTTGCAGCTTTGTATTTTAGTCTATTAGCTACAAGTAGATCAGTTGAGAGAATCCCATCTTTAATATATGCTGTTATACGATCCATCCATGATGGCCCCATATCAACTACAATAAATTTAACCATCAGATCTTCATCAATGCTCATGTTAGCCAGTAGCTCAATAAGAATAATTATTCGTATCTCCATTTTGCTTATTGAAGCTAATCGAGCAAGTGCATCTGCTTAGGCATTTTCGATCTTAGAATTTTGACCATCTGGACCACTAGCAAATTGGAAATTGCTTCCAAAGTTTTGGCCAAATATCCGATCATTAATTCTCCTTTTGTTGTATATAAGCTCAAGACCTGATTTACCACTAATTGTGAGTCACTATACACCACAACTTGCTCGACATTCAGTGTTTTAGCTAGATTTAAACCAACAATCATAACTTCATACTCTGCCTCATTATTAGAGGCTTAAAATTGGAAACGTAGAGAGTACTCTATATATAGGCCGTCTGTGGTATTAAGAATTAATTTAGCTCCATACCCGGTTGCACAAGATGACCCATCAACATACAGACTCCATATGGGGATATCACTATCAAACGCTTGGTTTCCCAGGATCCCTTGATGGAAGCTTTTATCCTTCACCTCCTCATATTTCCTCTTCATCTCCTGTAGTCCACTGGATGAATCTGGTTGGTCTTTTACTACGATTTTCCCTATTTGGTGTTGGTTGGGCGTATCTCCAGTAGGTATGTTGACTCCTACATATTGCTCTGCTAGAGTCCATTGTTGCTCGGGGACCTCTGGGTAAGTGAATTCTGTAATAAAATTGGCCATAACTTGGCCTTTTAAAGAAGTCCTTGGTTCATTTAAAACGTCATATTCCCCCAACTCCACAGCCCAATACATCAATCTTCCATATTTTTTTGGCTTATGCAAAGCCTGCCTTAGTGGCATGTCAGTGTATACCACTATGGCGTGGGCTTGAAAATATGGCTTCATTCGCCTACTGGCCTCAATTATGGCCAATGCCAATTTCTCCAATTTGGGATATCTCACTTCTGCTCCTTGAAAAGCTTTGCTGGTGTAATAAACTAGCTTTTGGGCCCATTTCCCTCCCTAATCAAGGCAGAGATGACTCTGATAACTTTGTTGGTGGACTTTATTGATACCGACCAGCTTTATAAGTGGTTTGCAAGTACATAGCACTAGTACTCCGAAAATAAAAACAAAAAATAAATAAATAACAATTTTGGGGAAGTCATATTCTCATTAAATTTGAAGCAAAGTGAGTACAACATAACTACATTTACTGATAATACTTCTTCAGGTGTTCTGCATTCCATGGGTTCTTGAATTATTACCCTTCCAAAGTTTCAATTCGATATGTACCTAGTCGAATAATTGTAGTAATACGATAAAGCCCATGCCAATTGGCTTCCAGATTATTGCTATTCTGAATCACTTTCTTCAAAACATAGTCACCTTATTTTAAGTTGCTCGGCATGACCCTCTTATTATAGAAACATCCAGTCCTTTGTTGATAGGTTGCATACTTTAAAGTTGCATCTTTACGAACTTCTTTCAGCACGTCTAAATCCAGCCTTCTCATCAAATCACTGACTGGGGTATTGAAGTTAAGAACTCTATACGTAGGTAAACATAACTCAACTGGAATTACGGCTTTAGTGCCAAATGCTAATAGGTATAGAGTTTCTCTAGTAGCTATTCTAGAAGTTGTTTGGTAAGCCCACAATACATAATGTAGTTCATTGATCCAATTTCCTTTTGCATTTTACAACCTTTTCATCAGGCCATTCAATAATGTTCTATTAGTTACCACTGTTTGGTCGTTGCTTTGAGGATGGCCAGGAGCAGAGTGGATTTTTTGGACATTGGACTAGGCACAATAAGCGGTTAATTCATCGTTGTCAAATTGTGTGCCATGATTAGTTTTAAAGGCATAGGGTAAGCCATACCTACATATAATATTCTTCCAAATAAATTGATAAACCTTTTTATAAGACATATCAATGAACGACTAATCTTTCACTCATTTAGTAAAGTAATCAACAACTATATCCAGGTATTTGAACCTTCCTCGGGTGGCCCGACCAAGTCAATCCCCCACATAGCAAAGGGCTAAGGGGATGAGATCGGCGTTAGGAGAGCTTGTGGAGCATTGCGTATGCTAGAAAACCTCTGGCACTTATCACACTTCTTCGTAAAATCTGCACAATCTGCTCGTATAGTTGGCCAATAGTATCCTTGTGTATGAATTCTTTGTAACAACATTCTTCCTTCTATATGGGATCCACATGACCCTTCATGGACTTCTGCAATTAAATCCTTCACTATGCACACACCGTTGTAGACCATGAGTTAATCCTCTTCTATATAGCACACCACCATCTAGCACCTATCTTCCAGCTTTGTATTTCAGTCTATTGGCTTTAAGTAGATCGGCTGAAAGAATAACATCTTCAATATATGCTCTTATGGGATCCATCCATGATAGCCCCATATCATCTACAATAAATTTAACCATCAGATCTTCATTAATGCTCATGTTATCCAATAGCTCAATAGGAATAGTTCTTCGTATCTCCATTCTGGTTGTTGAAGCTAATAGAGCAACTGCATCTGCTCAGGAATTTTTTGATCTTAAAATTCTGACCATCTGGACTGCTAGAAAATTGATAATTTCTTCCAAAGTTTTAGCCAAATATCCTATCATTAATTCTCCTTTTACTGCATATAAGCTCAAGACTTGATTTACCACCAATTATGAGTCACTATACACCACAACTTGCTCGGCATTAAGTGATTTAGCTAAATTTAGACCAACAATCACAACTTCATACTCTGCCTCATTATTAGAGGTTTAAAATTGGAAACATAGAGCGTACTCTATATATAGCTCGTTTGGGGTATTGATAATGATTTTAGCTCCACATCCGGTTGAACAAGATGACCCGTCAACATACAGACTCCATATGGGATATCACTGTCAAATGCTTGGTTTCTCAGAATCCCATGATGGTAAATTTTATCCTTCACCTCCTCATATTTACTCTTCATCTCCTGTAGTCCACTGGACGACTCTGGTTGGTCTTTTACTATGGTTTTACCTATTTGGAGTAGGTCAGGCGTATTTGCAGTAGGTCTGCTAACTCTGCATGTTGCTCGGCTAGAGTCCCTTATTGTTCGGGGACCTCTGGGTAAGTGAATTTTGCAATAAAATAAGCCACAACTTGGCCTTTTAAAGCTGTCCTTGGTTCATATACAAGGTCATATTCCCTCAACTCCACAGCCCAATACATCAATCTTCCTGTTTTTTTTGCTTATGCAAAGCCTGCCTTAGTGGCATGTCAGTGTATACCACTATGGTGTGGGCTTGAAAATATGGCTTCATTCGCCTATTGGCCTCAATTAAGGCGAATGCTAATTTCTCTATTCTGGGATATCTCACTTCTGCTCCTTGAAAAGCTTTGCTGGTCTAATAAACTGGCTTTTGAGCTCTATTTTCCTCCCTGATCAAGGTAAAGCTAACTGTTGACTCTGATACGACCAAATATAAATATAGCTTTTCTCCTATCATTGGTCGGGAGAGTAGTGGTGGTGCTCCCAGGTAATTTTTTTAACTCCATGAAGGCTTTTTCATAATGATCATTCCATTCAAAGGTTTTTTCGAGTACCTTGAATAATGGCAAATACTTATCCGTTGCTCGTGACATAAGCCTATTGAGTGCTGCTACGCGCCTAGTTAGCCTTTGGCATCTTTTTTATAGCTTGGGGACTTTATTTTGATCATAACTTTAATCTAATTTGAATTATCTTCAATTCCTGTTTGATTCACTATATACCCGAGGAACATTCCCTCATGCACTCCGAAGATGCATTTGGTGGGGTTTAACTTCCTTTGGTGCTTTTCCAATTAATTAAACATCTGGCTGAGGTCGGTAATATGATCAACAACTTTTTTGCTCATTGTGAGCATATAATCAACATACACTTCCATATTTTTACCTATCTTCTTCTCAAATACATTGTTTATCAGTCTCTGATAAGTAGCACCTGTATTTTTCAGGTCAAACAACATAATATTATAGCAATAAGTTCCTCGAGGAGTGATGAAGTAAGTACCTTCTCTATCTTTCGGCTTCATTTTGATCTGGTTATAACCAAGAATATGCATCCATGAAACTCGACAGCTCATGCCCTGAAGTAGGATCTACCAATTGATCAATTCATGGCAAAGGAAAGTGATCCTTTGGGCACGCTTTGTTCAAGTCAGTAAAATACACACACATCGTCCACTTGTTGTTCTTCTTCTTAACCATAACTGCATTGTCCAACCAATCCGGGTACTTCATATCTTTAATAAAGGAAGCTATTTGAAGCTTCTCCACTTCTTCATGTATATCCTGGTTCTTCTCCGGTCTAAGAACTCTTCTTCCCTACTTTACAGGTTTAACCTCCTTATTCACATTAAGCTCATGGTATAGGAAATTTGGGTTTATGCCTGGCATATCTTCATGACTCCACGCGAATACTTGTTTCGTTTGTCTCGAGAAGGCTACCAACTCCTGTTTAAGAAATGGTTCCAATGACGCTCCTATTTGAGTTGTTCGTTCTGGTTTATCATCATCCAAAACAATACTCTCTGTTACCTCCATCACTTAGCCTTTTACAATTCGTCTCGTGGATCTAAGGTTTTAACCCCAGACTTGTTATTTGAGTATGATATATCCACTTAATAAGTGGTTATTTTTCTCTTTGTCTCTAACATATCTTCTTCCTCGATAGAGGAATAGTAACACTCCCAAGCTACATTCTGATCTCCTTTCACTACTCCAACTCTGAAGTTAGTCAGGAATTTCAGGCATTGATGAACAGTAGAGGGTACACCTTTTAATTTCTTCAGACCAACTCTTCCCATAATCATATTATAAGCAGAATAAACATTTTTATCCATTACAAAGAAACTCACCTTCTTTATCCTGCTCGCTGTCTGTGTCCCGATTAACACATATAGCTTGATAGTCCCTAAAGGAAACACCTTCTTGCCTGAGAATTGAATGATTGGCCTGTGATAAGGCTCCAATTGACTGAGTTTTAAACCCAAACTATCAAAATAGGGATAAAACATGACTTATATTGAACTGCAGTTATCCACTAATGTTCTTGCTACCAATACTTCTTTCATCCTAACTCCGATCACTAAAGGATCATTATGAGGATACAACACTCCAAATAAATCATTTTTGGAAAAGACAATTACGAGCTTATCCTTGTTAACTTTTCTTAGTTAGTCTTCCTCAATGAGGTTTAGGAACAATGTTGAGCCTCAGTGAGGTAAGCTTTTCTTTCAATTGTATGATCTACTCCTCCGGCATCTCCACTTGTAGTCATATGATAATTAAAATATCCAAAACTGAGTGTGAATACCTCAGGTGCCGGTTGTCTAGGCTTCTTGGTAAAATCAGGATCATCGTCATGGTTCCTCTTCTTCTCTTCCCTGGGCTTAACTAGCAATTTAGATCTCTGTCGACCTCTAACTCCATTTATTCCACCATTCTGTCGATCAATAAATATGTCCAACTTTCCTCTTCCGATGAGTGCTTCTATCTCATTCTCTAGGGCAATACAACGGTTAGTAGTGTGACGATGATCTTTCTGAAACTCAAAATACTTAGACTTATCCCTCGTATCAGCAGGTGGCTTAACTTTTCAGGCCAACTCAAATCATTGTTGTGCTTGATTTCCTCCAACACATGATGTATATTCGCCGTTAAAGGAGTGTAATTAGTGAATTTCCTCAGCTGATCTAGGCCTTACTTTACCTTCGAACTCCTGCGCTCATTATGATTATTGTGCTCCTTCTTATCTGGCTTCCTTTTTTTATTTTCTTTCTCCTTTGTATCTGAATCCCTTTTAGCAACCATAGCTTCCTTGGCATTCATAATCTTCACTGCTTTGGGCATCAATTCTGTCATCACATCTTTGGTGGATCTTTTGCCAAAGTATAATATAATTTATTAGGGAGAAAACCACTCATAAGGGCAGTGATTTTGGTCTTCTCTTCATACTCAATGACTTACAGTTTCTCTTTATTGAAATGAGTCATGTAATCCCTAGTACTTTCTCCTTCCTTGTGTCTTACACTGAGCAAATGAGCTACTCGTTTCACTAGTTTTTATCCAAAGAAAAAATTACTAATGAATATCTCAGTGAGTTATTGAAAGTAAGAAATATGCCCCCGAGGAAGGCTGTTGTACCAGATTTGAGCACATCCAGTGATTGTTCCCAATAATGCCCTACATCTCATCTCATCAGGAACATCGTAGATATCAGCAGTTGCTTGGTACTATTCTATATGAAGAACTGGATAAACCTTCCCATCATATTTAGGAGTGACCACTGGATCTTTAAACTTGGTCAGCATGGGGAAATCTATGATGGTTTTCACAAAGGGGGATCCCTTAATAAAGCTTCTTTGGAGGGTATTCTTGGTCTTGGAGATTTCTCCCAATATGTCTTCCAAACATTGAATGGAAGCTTTATAGGCATCACTGCTAGCACCATGGATGGCAGCTTTTTTATGATGACCAATAAATCAGGCTCCACCACCGATCGATCAAGAATTTCAAATCCCTAGCCGAACTCTTTACAGCACGATTCATTACCAGTAGCTCCCATCCCAAAAGGATGGATGCTCTGCTAACAATAAAGAAAACGCCTTAAGAGACCCTCCGAGAATACACAAAGAGGTAATGGGAGTTATTTAATGAGATCGAGGACTGCGCGGAGGAAGTGGCAGTGGCCTCCTTCAAAATTGGGCTCCCTAGTTCTTCCCTCCTCTACGAGTCCCTGACAATGAAGGAAGCTATGACTATTGATGACCTAATGGCCCGAATCGAGAAATACGCAAAGGTGGAAGATGTCACCCGCCCTAATACAGGAGAAAACGGTCGAGCTAAGCTCACTACCAAGGTCGGTGAGAAAACTGAGAACCATAGGAAAAGAGGAAAGAACGGAGGCGAAAATGGCTCTAAGAACGGAGGGAACCATGACGCGTCGAAAGCATTCCAGGCGGTCAAGACCGTCTTCAAAGAACCAATTTATAAGATTCTCGCGAAGATATAGGATGAGCCATTCATCAAGTGGCCCAGGAAGATGGGAGGAGATCCCTCGAAGAGGAACAATGCGTTGAGGTGCGCTTTTCACAAAGAAGGAGGACACAAGACCGAGCACTGCAAAGCTCTCAAGTCTCACCTCGAATAATTGGCCCAGTCCAGGAATTTGAACGACTTTGTGGAGAAAAGGGCAGAGAAAGTGACTGCTAACAGAGAGGCGAGACCCGACAACGTGCTGGAGGATGATGCTGGACACGAGTTCGCAGTAATCCACGGAGTATCTGACGTCAACCAGATACAAGGGAACTCAGCTAGAATGGAAATAAAAAAACTTACAGTGGTAATGCAGGCTTTTCAAATCGATCCAGTAAAGTCACAGTCAGGAAAGCGTCGACGAGCAGAGGACGTCAACTATAACAAGCATATTGTTTTCACGGATGAAGACTTGATGGGAGTAAGGAAACCACATCATGATGCCCTGGTCATTACACTCATGATAGCCAACTTTGACATCGACAAGCTGTTCATCGATCAAGGAAGCTCATCCGAAGTAATGTACCTCGACCTATTCAGGAAATTGAAGTTAAGCGTCGCCGACCTAAAGGAAACTATTGTTCCTTTGGTCGGCTTCGTTGGAAAAATAACCATGCCCCTAGGCAAGATAGTGCTGTCAGTTAGTGCTGGGAATGTCTCCAAGATGATTGAGTTTTTGGTAGTTGACATCGAATCACCGTACCAGGCCATCCTCGGCAGAGGATGGCTTCATGCAATGAAGGCAGTCTCCTCGACCTACCATCAGAAGCTCAAGTATGTAACCGAGTGAGGAGTAATGGAGATTCACGGCGACCAAGCAATGACGAGGAAGTGATTCATAGCATCCATCCGACCAAAGCCAGAGAAGAAGGCCGGTTAACCCAGCGAGAAAGTTAAAGAGGGTGTGATACCTTCTAAATAGCAATTAAAGTATGGAAGACCTGGAGTAAAGGAGACCAGGCTCCTCCCCTCCGAACGTGTCGTCGAGGACCTGGTAGAAGTTATAGCCGAAGTTGGTGACAGTAGCAGAGTCTTCTTGATTGGATCATCTCTCACCGACCAAGAACATAAGGAGTTGACAACCTTGCTGAGACACAACGTAGACGTTTTCGCATGGGAACCATACGAGCTGCCTGGCATTGATCCCAATATGGTCTGTCATCAGCTGCACGTTGACCCCACATTCGAGCCAGTCACGCTGAAGGCACGAAGAACTGCACCCGAGAAGGCTAAAGTGGTCGAAAAAGAAGTCGAAAAACTGCTGGAAGCAGGATCCATATGCAAAGTGCAATTCCCTAAGTGGTTATCCAACCCAGTAGTGGTTCTAAAGAATAATGGGAAGTGGAGAGTTTGCATCGACTTCACTGACCTTAACAAAGCATGCCCTAAGGATAGTTTCCCCCTCCCAAAGATAGACCATCTAGTAGATGCCACTACAGCTCACGAGCGAATGAGTTTCCTGGACGCATACTCAGGATATCACCAGATCCCCTTATATGCCCCAGACCAGGACAAAATTGCATTCATCACGACAGTTGGGTTATATTGCTACAAGGTCATGCCATTTGGGCTCAAGAATGCGGGGGCAACCTATCAGCGGCTGGTCACAAAAATGTTCAAGGATCAAATGGGAGACACAATGGAGGTCTACATCGATGACATGCTCATTAAGACCAAGAACAAGGAAAATCACCTCTCAGACCTGTCAAAGACCTTCGAAATCCTCCGGAAGTACTGAATGAAGCTAAATGCGAGCAAGTGTTCCTTCAGTGTCCATTCAGGAAAATTTCTTGGATACTTGGTTAGTAAGAGAGGCATAGAAGCTAATCCAGGCCAGATCGATGCAATCAATAGGGTACAACCCCCTCGAACAATCCGGGACATGTAGAAGTTCACTGGAATGCTCGCTGCCTTAAATCGCTTCATTTCCAAATCCTTCGAGAAGTGCAAGCCTTTTTTTCCAGCTTTTAAAAGGGAGTAAACCGATAGAATGGAGACTAGATTGCTCGCGAGCATTGGACGAGCTCAAATCCTACCTAAGCACTCCACCGTTGTTGGTCATACCATAACAAACGAATTCTTTGTACCTGTACCTCTCTGTATCCAATCACACTGTCAGCTCTGCGCTAATATGCGAGGTTGCAGGGATCCAACACCCCATTTATTATGCAAGCAAGACCTTAATAGACGCAGAGTAAAGGTACCTGCTATTGGAGAAGCTCGCCTTTGCCCTAGTAATAGCCTCGAGGAAGCTGAAGATTTATTTCTAAGCTCATGCTATCATCTTCCTTACATCGCACCCCCTTAAGGCGGTCCTAAGGAAAGAGAATTTGTCGGGCAGATTATCTAAGTGGTCAATCGATCTCGACCGATTTGACATCCAATTTCAACCAAGGACATCTATCAAGGGTCAAATCCTTGTTGATTTCATAGTCGAATTCACAGGCGAAGAACTCCCCGACCAACCTCAACCAACAAAGCAAAAGGAGAACCAAGCAATAGTGGAAACCTGGAAACTCTTTGTTGATGGAGCCTCCAACTCAAAGGGGGCAGGGGTAGGCATTGTCCTCATCACTCCAGAAAACACAATCCTCAAACAAGGAATCAGGCTTGGATTTACAGCCTCTAACAACGAAGCAGAATACGAAGCCCTAATAGCTGGTCTCCAAAAGGCGCAAACTCTGGGAGAAAAATGTCTACAGGTGTTCGGCGATTCTCAACTAGTCTCTAATCAGATAAGTGGAGATTATAACATAAAGGATGAAAGAATGGCATCCTACCTTGCCCTGGTGAGAAAACTAATGACGAGATTTGAGGAGATCAACATCCAGCAGTTTCCCAGGGGCAAAACAGTCACGCTGATGCCTTAGCAGCCTTGAGTTCGACAGTTGACTCTGACCTTAAGAGGGTCATCCCCATCGATTTCCTTATTTGTTTGAGCATTAACCGCAACAGCAAGTTACTAAACGTGGAACAAGTACTCTAGGTGGGATCATCCCCCAGTTGTATGGACCCCTTAAGGGACTATTTAAAGGATGGCACGCTCCCAGATGACAAGAAAACTGCCCACCAGATAAGAGTTAAAGCTGCTCGCTTTCACTTATCCACAGGAGGCGACTTGTATAAGAAATCCTTCTCCGGTCCCTACCTTAGATGCGTCCACCCAGGAGATGTCGAGCAAGTGCTACATGAGCTTCACGAAAGAATCTGTGGAAGTCATATCGGAGGAAGGTCTCTAGCCTTTCGAGCAATAAAGGAAGGCTATTGGTGGCCATATATGCAAAAGAACTCTGCAGTATATGTTCGCAAATGCCCGAAATGCCAATTCCACGCTCCTATGGTCCACCAACCAACCAGCGATCTGAAGTCCCTGTCCAGCCCATGGCCCTTCGCCCAATGGGGAATGGACACTGTGGGACCACTACCTACCGCCGTTGGCAATCGAAAATACCTGTTGGTTGCGACTGACTACTTCACCAAATGGATCGAGGCTGAATCCTTGGCGAACATCCGAGATGCTGATATGATAAGGTTCATATGGAGAAATATAATCACTCGGTTTGGGATCCCCAGAACCATCATCACCGACAATGGAACGCAGTTCGAAAGTGGCCCCTTTCAGAACTTCTGTAACGAACATGGGATCAGACACCACTTCAGCTCTTTAGCCTACCCTTAGAGCAATGGCCAAGCCGAAGCTTCTAACAAAACTGTGATCGAAGGATTAAAGAAGTGATTAGAGCGAGCCAAGGGCGCATGGGTAATAGAGCTACCCCATGTTTTATGGGCATACCGAACCACTCCTCGGCGAGCAACAGAAGAAACCCCATTTTCGCTGACATATGGCATGGAAGCAGTCATCCCATTAGAAGCAGGTTTTATAATAATGAGATCCAACCTTGTCGACCAAGGCCTGAATGAAGAAGCATTGCTCGCCGAACTCGACTTAGCCTACGAGCATAGAGAACTGGCCCTGGTAAAGCTTGCGAGCTATCAGCAACAGCTCGCAAAGCACTACCATAAAAGGTTAACCCGAGAAGATTCCAAGTTGGGGACTATGTTCTAAGAAAAGTCCTGGGCAACGCGGTGAAGTCATCAGATGGCAAGCTAGGCCCAAACTGGGAAGGACCCTTTAAAATAACTAAAGACGACCTGCAAGGTGCCTATCATTTGGAAACGATGGAGGGAAGTGAGATATCACGAGCATGGAACGCAACTTATCTCAAGAAATTCTATTTTTAGATTCTCAAGGAATTCTATTATTGAATATTTTTCTTGTATTTGTTATGTGAAAGGACAATTCATTTCCCTTATTACTAATGAAATCAGTAACAGTTGCATTTCATCACACATCTTTTCCAAATCACGGGCACGATGGTCGATATAGCAGGGGAATACCCCTCCTCAGGTCATTGTCATGAAACACGAGAGACCTCTTATCATTTCCCTTGGCAATATATAAAGCCCTACAGAGGATTCTTAGGCAATGCGACCAGATTTTGTATTGTCCATCAAACCTACTTTGGTTGAGCAAAATCGTGATCGGATGAAGACATCCAATACCAGGTGTGTCCTCGCCAATTGCCCTACTTAGGCCTAAGGGAGTGTGACGACACAACCTAAAAGGTAAAATGGGGCATAATGGTATTTTAGTATTATACTGGACTGGGGGGACACTTGCATGACAAAACAAAAAGTATTATGAAGCAGCAAGAATATAAAAAGATTGGATGAACACGTTTAGTCGGCAAAATTGCCCAAAACACGAAATTTTCATTAATCCCTTATATTTACAACAATGATAATACATGTTTAGTCGGTGAAGCTCGCCCAAAGCATTTACATTATCAAAGGTTTCATTAATCCCTCATATTTACAACAATGATAATACATGTTTAGTCGGCAAAGCTCGCCCAAAGCATTTACATTATCAAAGGTTTCATTAATCCCTCATATTTACAACAATGATAATACATGTTTAGTCGACGAAGCTCGCCCAAAGCATTTACATTATCAAAGTTTTCATTAATCCCTTATATTTACAACAATGATAATACATGTTTAGTCGGTGAAGCTCGCCCAAAGCATTTACATTATCAAAAAAGACAAAAGAATAACAACTTGCAAAATATCAAGGAGGTGGAAGCCTCCAAACAAGATAATCTGCCACTCTAGCTCTTCGTCCATCATCAGGAGCGTAGACTAGCTCTTCCACAACCTCATTTACGTCCAACTCCAATAGTTGCTGAGGAATAGCATCAATGGGGATCCATCGATCATCCCTCCTGAATGGGTTGGGCATCAGAGTGGAGGAGGACATCTCGTGACGATACCATAACACCGAGTTCCTCAGGACCTAAAGCTCTTTGAAGGCACTTAATCACACTCTGATGAAAGAAAGTTCCTCGAACTCAGATAGTCTTGTTGGAGCATCTAGCCAGCCTTGATCATAACCGTCATCCCACGCTTGTCGAGGACCTTTCTTGAATAAGTGCCGCAATCGGTTAACGTCCCTTTGAAGCCCAACAACAATTACATATGCTCGTCGGACATCATCGTGGAGCTCTTCCAACTCCTTATCATATTGTTCTTTTTCCCTGTTCCTGCCCCTGGTGCTCCTTCCAGCTCGCGAGAGAGGAGAACGAGTGGAACCTCGCGGCATAGGAGGAGTATATCCAGCTCGCGACGACGAGGAGCCTTGCAAAATCGCTGAAACAGTGATCGATGCAAGCTCTCTAAGTTGTAAGACTTCCCTCCTCAGGTTTTCATTCTCCTACTGCAGGAACTCCCCGACTTGGTTGACCTCGGTGGACTCTAGGAGTCTTATTCTCAGCACATTGACTTTTTCTTGCACTGAAGCGCCAATGTCCTGCATCTCTTGGAGCCTATCCTTCAGCTTGACCACGAGCTCAGACTGCTCCTTATACTTTTGATTCCTTGACCTAAGAGATTTGTAAAGCCTAACAAAATACTGACGAACCTGAGGACTGACATTGGAATCAAGAGTCCTGCCCAACTGAGATGTGGAAGGAATATACTCTTCTACATCAGTCAACTACAAGACATAAAAGGGCAATGGAGAGAAAAATAAATCAATGCATTGGAAAAAGAAGCCTTTTCATTTCATTGATAAAATTCAAGTACATCGAGCAGAAATTGGAAAAATTACAAGCAGAAGTACAAAAATAGTCCTAAAAGTAGATTAACTAGCAACCTCAGGCTGCCCAGAGGTGGTTGACTACTTCCCCTTGTCAGCAGTAGCAGAGACATCCCCCTCTACAGGGATGCCCTCAGTCGCCTGGGCAGGACAAGCACCGACAAGACTTGTCTGAGAGGCAAGATCAACACCCTCGATGGCTGGGGCAGGGGCTTCTTTGTCCACAGTTTCCCTCGGACCGGGGTCATGCTCGTCGAACAGAGGATATTCAGCATCAACCCCAGTAGCTAAGAGGGACTTGCTCTAGCCCTTCTTGAAGTTCAAACGGTTGATGTAGCATATCTGAACCTCAGCATCTTCGTAAGCAGCAGTCCACCCGGAGTTATATGAATCCTCCTTGATGGTGGCTACCTGGGACTCTTTCTCCTTTAACTGCTCGATAAGAACCTTATTCTCCTCCACGACACCCAGCTTGCTCGATCAGACTAGGTCATAGTTCTACCTCAACTCGCTCAGTTCCTTAACCGTCGCATCCCTCTCTCGATTAAAATTGATGAGCGCCAGATCAGAGGAAGCTCGGGCGGCGTCAGCAGTTTTAAATCAGCCTCCAGTTGAGAACCCTTGACTTCCAGAGCGGACATATGCTGCTCCAGCTCGCCATTCCTTCTCACCAACTCGTCGCGAGAATGATAGAGCATGGATAAGTCAGTCACAAAATGCCAAAAATAAAGAAGAGATCAAGAAAGAGAAACAACTAAAACTTGTTAAAGAATTGAAAAATGGAGAGGATCTTACCAAGGCTAGCCTCTGGCTAGCTTGTAGGGCCAATTGATCAGACCCCAATGCCCTCTGACGATCTGTAGGGAGAAATGCCCTCTTGAGCAGCGCAGGTGCCAGCTGAGGAGAAATGGCAACTGAGGCCCCCTCGGGCAAAGCAGACACCGGGACCAAGGCTTGCCCAACCTTCGTCCTTGACTCCATCTTTATCCTCTCTTCCTCTTTGTCCTTCTCCATTTTCTTACTCTCCTCCATCCTCTTCTTTTCCTCCACCTTCTTTCTGTCCTCCTCCTTTTTTCTCTCCCTCTCTCTCACCTCCTCTTCCTCTCTCCTCTTCCTCTCTTGCTCCTGAGTATAAGATTGAGAACCAGTAGCCACGACCCCAGAAGTAGACTTTTGTTTCTTTGACCTCTGTGCAAGAAGCATGTGGTCCTAATCATCATCATCTCTAATTAAGTTCTTCCTTGGAGGCATCTCTTCACCTGAACTGCTGGAAGTGCTCGACGACCCTCGAGCTTCAGAATCCTCCTCATAGTCAGAAGAACTTCTACTGTCAGAGCTCCCTTCACCCAAATTACTCGCAGCTCCTGCAGGCTCACTCTCAGACCTGCTCTCCTCTTCGTCCAACTGGATAGGCTCAGCAGTAGTCTCTTCGAAAGAATCAAACTCTGGTACACTATCCATATGCCGTGCTATGAAGTTAGAGCCTACATTCTTATACTCGAGCAAAAATTCAGTAGACCTGGGATGCTCACCATCACCCAGAGGCTCCCTGATATTCCAAGCTTTCACCAACTCCGAGATACGAACCTCGCTGAGAGCAGGCTCCAAATTCTTTGACCTCGCTGTGGAAGAAAAAGCAAAGAGGGGTTAGAAAAGTCACAAATCAGCAAAGGTTGAAACAACAGTACAATGTCTACCTATATATTCTTCCCCATAAAAAGGAACAGTGAACCTCTCAGACCTCGACCCTTCAAACTGGGGAGGGAACTGCCAATTCCTAACGAGGAAACCCTCTTGTCAGTAGTCCTTATGGGAATCAGGTAGGTTTACTATCAATACCCTATCAGGGCTCCTAGCTTTGAGGTATAAGACACCTGAACTAGTTCGAGAAATGGAATAACAGAAACAGATCTCGACAAGTCCAAACCTAGTACCATACAACTGATTTATTCTATGGACACCATTTACTATTTTCCACACATTGGGCGAGCATTGTGCAGGAACAATATTGAAATAGCCAAAGAAATGCAAAAACAAATCATTGGGACGGAAAGTGAGTCCCCCCTGGGAAAGTAACAAAACATGGATCCAGTGGGCATCCTCTATATCCCTAACGTTCCTAGGAGGGGAGGCACAACACTCAATATCTATCAACTCAGGAATGTTGTAGAACTTCCTAAATTCAGAGATTGACCTATTTCCAATCTTCACCATTGAAAAACTCAAGAAAAGCTACAAACCAAAGAGAAAGTGCAAAGAAAGGGCACGAGAAACTTACAAAATAGAGGTTCGGTTCAAGTGATGAAGAAGCACGAGCTCAAGACGACTAAGAAGCAATGTGAATGGGGATTGAGAGAAGAAGGTACGAGGCGCTAAATTTCTCAGAAGAAAGAAGAGTACTGGAAGGGCTGAAGCGACGAAAGAAAAAGTGGCTATCCCAATAAGCCTTCAATTCTAAGCATAGTGCACAATAAGCGAAGCGGGTACCGCCAAATCAACTTCACAGTTTTCGAAGAATCGCAAATCAGCCATAATGGCTAATCATTTAAATCCATTGAACCCATAAACATGGCCCAACAAATTTAGGGGCAATTATGGGTACCCAAAATTTAGAACCATGGGCCCGGACTAGTAGCCCAGTCCTGACGGCCCAAAGTTCGGACCCCTCATCTCTTATTGATTCGGTCTCCCCCACGTTCCCACAATCAGAAGTTACACGGGAGGTGGAAAACGTGGAAAAACCCATCACCTCCACTTACCTTCATGTACATATATATATTAAACCCTAGGTCCGGGGCAAAAGGACAAGTTGTATTCTCTGTAATCACTCTCCGGAGTATATAGAAATAATATCGACTGTCACCACCGTGGACGTAGGCACATCTTTGTTGAACCACGTACATCCTTTGTTGTGTGATTGGCATCTTATATTCCTTATTCTTTTCTTGATAATTGCTTCTCTCGTATTTATTTGTGTTGCATAATAATTGTCTCCACACCCCCAACTACCAACTTTTAACCATTGCCAAAAATACCCCTTTTACCAAATCAGATTTTATTCCAATCCCCTCACCCACATGACCTCAAAACACTCACACCTCATGCTCATCTCACTATTTCCATGCACACTCATGTCCATTCCCAAAAATACCCCCATGCTCCATGTGCCTACTATAAATGAATATGGAGACCCCATTTGAAAGGGAGATTTAGAGAGGAATTTGTAGAGAGTATTGTAGAGAGAGAAGCACTTTTTTTTAGTGTAGGTTTTAGATTAGAATTTTTATTTTATTACTTTTGGATAGTGAGGGAAAAATAAATTGTTGTGAGAATTAATTTGAGTGAAGTTTGTGATGTAATTTTGTTTGGATCATTCAAATTGAGGGATGTTGATTTCAACTCATGGATTGAAGTTCAATTAAGCATCAAGAGATTGGGTTTGATTGTTCTTTTCTCTTCTCATTTATTTTATGCCTTTGATTATTAATTTGTCAAATTGCATACCATGTTAGGCTAAATCCCCTTTTTAGGGGTGGGGGGAACCCCTTATTTGATGTTATTTTAATTTAATTAGTTTATTACTTGAAAATTCCCTTTGAATGTTAGTTTTGATCCCTCACCCTTAAATTTACGCCTCGAGAGAGGGTAAATGATTTTCGAGAGAAAATCGAAATTCTAAGTTATAAAACCCATTTTAGATTCGAACTAGAGATAGGGGTTTCTTAAGTGGGGTATTATTACTTGAAGTTCAACTCTATTTTTATTTTCTCAGATATACATAAATTTTAATTGATCGATCCTAGCGGGTGTTTAATTAAAAGTAGTGTAAATCTATTTTCGAAAGTTGTGGGGGGTTTAACTTGATTTTTTAAAATGTTACTATTAAAATTACATTTTCAACGAGAGTTGATTTGTATGTTTAATATTAATTTGGGAGAATTCAATTAATTAAATTAATTAATTAGAATAACTAAAATTTTTGGTGTAATCCCACTCCTTCATTGTTCTCAAAATTTATTTGTCCCATTCATCTCTTATTTTAGTGTTTGACTTTATTTTCCATTTTAGTAGCTTTCTAGTTAGTTGTTATCATATCACATTTAGTTTAGTTTAGTTTAAATTCCTACCTCACCCAATTGTTTTAATATTTGAAAAAGCTAAAAAAAAAAGTAGAAAACTGAAAAAGCACAAAAAGGAAATAAAAAGTGAATTACAATTGAATTTATCTCTATCTTACTCCTTTGGAAGTGGATTGATACCCCTACTTACCGCTACACTTGAGATTGTTATATTTTTTTAGGTATTTAAGGTTTTGACTAACTTGGCTTTCAACAACGACATACAAAAAGCTAAGTTATCATTACTATTACCGATCGCACCCTTGTTCGTTCTGCTCTCGCTTATGGGATTCTCATTACTAGGATTTGTAAATCTGATGGGATTCCTATTTTGGAGGATGAACCGTTCGTGTATGATGCATCGGTCATTGGGTATGTCACGTTGACTCCATCTGAGAGTCATGTAAGTAAGGAGGCTAGAGCTAGAGTTCCACCTACTAAGGGAGCTTCTTTTGCCGTTGGATGCACATCCCAGCCAGCCTATCACCCTGGTCCCGCTTCTATTGATACTCAGGCATGCTCCCCACATCTGCACAACATACGATAGAGTATTTTTATACTATATTGGCACAAGTGAATGCTCAGGCCAAAATGTGTGATATATTGATGGACCGATTTGAGGCAGAGTCGCAAGCCTGTGCTGTTAGAGATTCACAGATGACGACTTATTTCTAGGAGATGCAATGTCAGGAGAAGAGCTGAGGTGATGGATCATCTGAAGTTTGACACGATGCTGCTACCTTTGCTGGAGTTGATGATAATGCTGCTGCTGCTGTTGAGTAGTTGTATTTGAGACATTTTATTTGGTTTCATTGTATTTAAGAGTTTATTTCATGATGTATCTATTTATTCTCAGATATGATGTTCTTATTACTTATGGATTGTTTTTGTATATCAACACATTTTATTTTGTTAGACATGGATATATGTTCTTCGTTTATGCAGTATTATTCATTCCATTATGGATTTAATTGTATCATATTTTATTGCGATCCATTTACTGCTATCTTCTGATATCCACTATCATGATTTATCTATCCATGCTATCATTATTAATTTATTATTGCTAGAAAAGGTTAGTCTATCCCATGATTCATCTATTCCGGAAGAGGGGGGGGGGGGGGGGGGGGAGAGAGATATTTGATGTAGGAGAGTATTATTTATTCATGCTTTATTGATTTATTTTTGTTCCTGAATACTTCCCTTGGTTATTTATTTATTTATCTCGTGTGTGTAGGTATTTTTCATACATTCATATTTTTATTACTACATCACATTCAGAGATAGATTCAGATTCATGCTATGCTAAATTTATATTTTTCAGTATGTGTCCTATATTTTTTATTTTGGATTTATGGGATAGGACATAGTTTTTCTTGGCATGATTGCCCGACTGAGTAGATTTCATTTTTATTTTTTTTGGGTTTTGTCCTAAAATAGCCAAAGGGGGGATCTGCAGGATTTTTTTTTTAAATCGAGTCAATTTGTTTGTCATTGGCTTAATTCTAGACAAAACAATATTACTCTAGGCTATTTTTTATATTGATATTCCTTGAAGCCTACGACATTTCAAGTTGAAGAATCATCGGTTAAAACTTTGAAGATGATATCAAGCCGAGTTGAATTCTTCACATTCAGTTTTTTTAGATTACTCAGTTATGAATGCTTAAGTAAAATTGAGTGATTTAGAATTTTATTTAAATAATGGATGTTTTAAAAAGTTTTTAAATATTCGAAATTAAATTTAAAATTTATGAAAGCATATTTTAAATATTTCTGAATTAAAGATAATTTTAGAAATTTCGAGGAATAATTTTAAAAAGAAAATCAAGTTTCTGAAGTCATTCAAACGACATTGTGTGTCATTCAAAAAGGATATGGGGATGTCTCTTAAATGACCTGCCACCTCGATTTTTGTGTTTAATTTCTTTTGGACTCTTTCAACTCAGAAATAAATACACCAGTTTGCCATGACATTTTCAGAAGAATAGTTTGCAAAAATTCCCATCAGTTTACCATCGTCCGGTGTTTATTCAGGATGAAATTTCATAATTCCAAAGCTTATGATATTGAACATGTTTATCAGAAGATAGTTCTGCATTCATTACACATTTGCCAACTGTGGTCATTAAGGATACTCAAGGGTGCTCTGTGCTGAAGATAGAGCCGTGTGTTCTTGTGGATTCAATATGGTTGATCCATTGCTGATTCGAGACTGAGGTTTATGTGAGTGTCTTTGGATATTCATGGAAGATTTCTTTATGTATTTGTAAGTTTTGATTTACAATTCATAATGAAATAAAAGGTTTTACCCAAATTTTTTTTTCCGAAAATTGTTTCGTTTACCTGCATGCTTTATTCGTTTAATGGTTAAAATAGCTTAGATGCATTATTAGGGTTTAAGAAGATAAAATTGGGTTAAATAAAATTGAAAAAGTTATATTTACCTAAAGCACACACTAAAGTGCCTTAAAACCCATTCTCAAATTGGTATCAAAGCTTGTTGCACTATTTTACTGCGTTTTTTATCCCGTGACTTTAGGTATGCCGTTCGAAGGTTTTGATGATTTTAGAACTCACGTGTTTGACGGTTCTAATTGGAAATCATGCATGAAGTCTTCTCTTAAGAACTTGGTTAAAATGGATGACTGTGAGAGGTATCTTTACTATGAGGGGTTTAGCCATAGGATAGATGAGTGCCCCATTAAAGTATGGGAGAATCTTAATAAATCGATAAATTGTGTTTCTAACCTCAGTGAGGGTGGCCCAAAAGAAGAGAATTTTACTCTAGTAAGCTAGACCTTCCCACCTTCGTGGATAATCATGTGAGTGACGATGACATATATGCTCACGAAGATAAAACTTTGGATGATTCTTTCGCAACCATAGGTTGTAATGCCTAAGAAAGTGAGTCTGAGGTAAGTGGGGATGAGAGACACTTGAAAGCTACCTTCAGTGAGTTGTATGAGGAAACTTTGAAAGTAAAGAAGTCAAACTTGAAGTTATAAAGCCAAGTTAAAAGAACGTGACATAGAAAATAATAATTTTGAGGCATTGATTGAGGATCTTAGGACCGTGAGAAAACTCTTCGAGAAAAGCTAGAATATGTCGAGGGCCAGAGAGAGAGTCTTCGAGGGTTAATGGAGGCTATGAAAAAATATCTTCTTGAGTTTGACGATTCTAGGCATTTACATGAGTCAGGGATTAGTGAGCTTGAGGAAATATTGAGAGATTCATCTAAGGTTAAGTTTGATTCGGAGTCAAGGTCAGAAAAGTTGGATAGGATTTTAGAAATGGTCCAAATCAAAGATGAGAGGTGTGGTATTATCTTCAATAATCATGTTGCACCCATTCTTAAAGCCAAAACTGTGCAAACGAGAAAGCCACCTAGGAATGTTAGGAATAATCGTCATATAGCAAACGCTCCTCGTTGTATCTACATTTGCACTCATTGTGGTAGGAGAGGTCAACTTAGAAAGTTTTTCTATGATCTTAAGAACGCTACAAGAAAGTCTAAGAATAAGGTTGTTTCGGTTACCAAAACCCCTACTCATTGTTTCACACCTACTTGGGTTAGGAAGTCAAATTTGGAGGCTTTAGGGACTAGGCTTGGTTATACGCGTGTCATTTCTCATGGCTCTCCCAAATTTCATCTTACTGTTGATCATGTTCTTCGGTTTGTCATACTATAGTGTGTCATTTTGATATATCTTGTCTAGGGTTATGACGTATATCTATTTGCATTATATTTTTCATTTATTTGAGACCTGTTCAAAAATACAATAAGATTTTATTTTTGGGTCAAAAATATTTTTTTGAAAAAAAAAAGATTTTCGATTTTTGTGTTGAGAGTTTTTCATGTTTGATATGGCATATTGGTGTACTTGGACCCCCATTATTTCATTATCCATGTGGATAGGACATTTGGTAATTATTTTTTATGCGTTGAAAGATCTTAACAATTGTCTTAATGCAGTTGATTCGAAGTTGATATGCATTTGGATTCGACTTTGTATATATGTCATCCTTGCACACATGAACGAGTTTATATGAATGTTTGACATCTCATGCGTACTAGAGTTTGGTAATATGTTCTTATCTCAATTTTATCATCTATGCGAAAGTAGACTTAAGAGGAGGTGTTCATGTAAGAACCGTTTATTGTGAGGATTATTATGGCGTAGATTGAAAAAATAATGAGTGTTCATAGGAAAGGGCTGCGAATGAATAATAATCATATCGTGAAATCCACCATTTAAAAGAGCCCAAAGAAAAAAATATGGCAATAAATATAATCATATGCCAAAAGTCGGCCAATAGGATTTCTCGAAGTTAAGAAAAATAGAAATCTCAAAAGTGTTCAAAAAAAGAATAAATAAATTTGAGGGAGCTTGGTTGAAAATTTTAAATGGGTTTACACCCCGAATCCTAGTGTTGAAACATCACATCATGATGCTATTATTTGTAGAATCATCAATATTTTGGATTTGTGTGCTTATTGATTGTTTAGTTCATTTAGCTAAATATTAATTGTCACATACGGCTAAAACAATGTTTGATCACATCTTGCAATCAATTAGATCTTCGTGAACATTTTAATGTGTTGGAGTTATGATTCATTTGTTGTAGTTCACGCCCATTCACTCTATATTTATGTTTGAGCACATTCATACAATTTTAGCATGAAACTCACATTGTTTTTCTTATTTTTTTTATTTTGAGTTTGTTTTGCTACTGTTTGCTCTTTCTAGTTAATTTCTTTAGGAATATTTTTTCACCGAACAAATCTTTATCATTTCTAGAACTAGATTTCAGAATTTTCTTTGTCGTTCAAATGACAACATAGTTTCGTTCGAGTGACAACTGCATGTAGCTAGAGTTTTAATCACGCAAGATTCAAGCGAGTTAGTGAAAGTGATAGTGTTTGGTGGCTAGAAGGGTCGCACGAAGTTCGTTTGATAGTTATATCGAGTGACATGCTACTGGAATGAGTTTTTGGGTTGTTTGATATATTTTATTGCGCGACATTGTTTATCGTTTAAACAACGTCGTATTATGTTTGAGCGACCCCTTCAGGCGAAGTTAGGGTTTCATTTAAACTCCTCATTTAGCCAAATTGGTAATTTCGTGTTTTACTACATTTCTCTCTTCGTTCCTTTGTACGAAAAGCTCCACAACCTGCCATTGTTGTTCTGGGTTGAGGCTTGGATTAGCTCCTTACCCATTGATTTCGTTCTTTTGTTCATCTGAGTTATCCTTGTTCGATTTATCACCTCCTACAAATATTATCTCGTGTTCTTCTTGTATTTAATGGAGTGTTTGTTGGGTTTTGATGATTTATGTTTCCAAGGTTTGATTACAGCGAATATACACTTTGTTTACATGATTTTGATACTGAATATGTGTATTCCCCGTTCTCATTTATATTTTGGGGATCAAAAATCAACATTTGAGTAAGAGTTCGTTTGATTTTTTTGGATTAAAACTAATAAGCACTGCCTGAATAGTTGTTGGTATTATTTTTTTTATATCAAATAAGTGGGTAGGTTGTGTTCATGTTTTTGTAACTCAAAAATTTCATGTTTTGTTTGGTTTGGGGCTGCCAATGTCAATTGAGTGTTTTTATATTGTTTTGTATTTTTATCCCCTGTGTGTATCTCGAAAAGGATAAAAGAAATTCTTTGGGAAAAATTTCATTGGTATATATTTTTTTTGGATTTTTTGGGATATCCACACCTGTGTCATTTTTTAGGGTGATATTGCATTTATTATATTATATCGGATTGTTATTGCTGTTTGTGGTTGGCGTTCGCGGCGGTTTAGTAGGATTCTTGTACACAGATACGATTCATAGTGTTCTGTGATTAGGTTCAGTCGCACCCATTTATTCTCATACACTACATGTTACTCCTTTTCTATCACTTTAGATATGCAGCCTAGACATAGAGTGGAGCTTCTGGTCTTATAAATGAGTAGTCTGCCTCTACTCGAGCCCAGCAACCTCGGGCAAATAGACCTCCCTATTCTGCGGTGAGGTGGGCTACTAGAGTGCAGTATGAGAATTACTACTTACTCGGACTTCACATTAGATCGATTGTTTGGAATTATGTATTCTGATTTTCTGAGTTTGGTCAGTTTGACATTCCTCATTAGCTAATAGGTCAGGGTTGGGAGCCGATGTTTGATGTGTATGGAATTGTTTATCCAGACATAGTCCATGAGTTTCTTTTCATGACACTCATACATACATAAGGGTTCAGACTTCCATTCGTGGCGTTTCTGGCATTGTCACTGCTGATCTAATAACAGAGGTGCTTTAGTTTCCACGCGTCCTTGACGCTGTTTTCCCCACAGTCTCTAATAATGGTCCCACATATGAGGATATTCTCCGCCATTGTTTCTAGGAGATTCCTCAGGTCGGAGCTACCATGTTTTATCTCCAGCTCCATCCTGCCTTTCGTATATTTAATAGGATTTTGTCATCATCTATTTACCCTAAATTGAATTTGATATAGTTTACTTCATGTTTACTATATCCCAAGGTTGGGACATTGATCTACCCGTCGTTATGCTTCAAGTTATGTCATCTGTTACCATTACCGATCGCACCCCTGCCCTTTCTTCTATCGCTTATAGGATTCTCATCACTAGGATTTATACATCTATTGGGGTTCCTATTTTGGAGGATGAACCGTTCATGTATGATGCATTAGTCATTGATTCCGTCACGTTGACTTGATCTGAGAGTCATGTGAGTGAGGAGGCTAGAGTTAGAGTTCCACCTGCTGAAGGAGCTTCTTCTGGCCCTGGATGCACATCAAAGCCATCTTGTCACCCTGGTCCTACTTCTATTGATACTCAGCCATGCCCCCCACGTATACACATTATACTATAGAGGATTTTTATACTTTATTGGCACAAGTGGATGCTCAGGCCAAAATGTTTGATACTCTGATGGATCGATTTTAGGTAGAGTCGTAAGCCCGTGCTGTTAGAGATTCACAAATGATGGATTATTTCGATAAGATTTAATGTCAGTAGAAGAGATGAGGTGATGGATCATCTGGAGTTGGACACGATTTGTTGCCTTTGCTGGAGATGATGATAATACTGCTGCTGCCGAGTAGTTGTATTTGAGACATTTTATTCAGTTTCATTGTATTTGAGAGTTTATTTCATGATGTGTCCATTTATTCTAAAATATGATGTACTTATTCCTTATGGACTTTTTTGTATATCAACACATTTATTTTCTTGGACAGGGATGTATATTCTTCGTTTATGCAGTATTATTCATTCCGTTATGGCTTTAATTGTATCTTGTTTTACTGCGATCCATTTACTGCTATCTTCTGATATCCACTATCATGATTTATCTAGCCATGCTGTCATTATTAATTTATTATTGCTAGAAAAGGCTAGTCTATTCCACGATTTGTCTATTCCAGGAAAAAAGGGGGGAGATATCTAATGCAGGGGGAGTATTACTTATTCATTATTTATTGATTTATTTTTCTTCATCCATACTTCACTTGGTTATTTATCTATTTGTCCCGTGTGTGTATGTATTTTTTGTAGATTCAGATTTTTATTACTACATCACATTCAGAGACATATCTAGATTCATGCTTGCTGGTTCTATACTTTTGAGTGCGTGTCCTGTATTTTTTATTTTGGTTTTATTGGGATAGGATATATGTTTTCTTAGCTTGATTGCCTGACTTGGCACATTTTATTTTATTTATTTATTGTTTTGTCTCGGAATAGCCAAAGGAGAGATTTGTAGAAATAAATTTCCAATAGAGTCAATTAATTTGTAATTAGCTTAATTCTGGACAAAACAAATTGAGTTTAGGCTAGTTTTTAAATTGAGATTCATTAAAGGCTACGTCATTTCAAGTTGAAAAATCTTTGGTTAAAATTTTGAAGATAATAGCAATCCGATTTGAAATCTTCACATTCAATTTGTTTAAGATTACTCAGGTATGAATGCTTAAGTAAAATTGTGTGCCTTAGAATTTTGTTTAAAGGATGGATGATTTAAAAAGTTTTTAAATATTGGGAATTGAATTTAAAATTTACGAAAATGTATTTTAAATATTTTTGATGCAAAAATAATTTTTGAAATTTTGAGGAATAATTTTAAAAAGAAAATCAAGTTTCTGAAGTCGTTCAAATGACATTAACATGTCATTCAAACGACATGGGGATGTCGCTCGAACGACCTACAACCTCGATTTTTCATGTTTAAATTCTTTTAGACTCTTTTAACTCAGAAATAAATACACCACTTTGCCAAGACATTTTCAGAAGAATAGTTTGCAAAAATTCTCATTAGTGTTTCATAATCCAGAGTTTATTCAAGATTGAATTTCATTATTACAAAGCTTGTGATCTTGAACGTGTTTATCGAAAGATTGTTTTGGATTCATCACACATTTGCCTATTACGGTCATGGGGGATGCCCGAGGGTGTTCCTTGCTGAAGATAGAGTTGTGTGTTCTTGTCCATTGCTGATTCAAGACTGAGGTTTATGTGAGTGTCTGCGGATATTCATGGAAGATTTCTCTATGTATTTGCAAGTTTTAATTTACAGTTCATAGTGAAATAAATGGTTTTACCCAAAAGTGTTTTTTTCCTGAAATTGTTTCTTTTACCAACATGCTTTATTCGTTTAAATGTTTAAATTACTTATATGAATGTTTAGGGTTTAAGAAGATAAATTGGGTTAACTAAAATTGAAAATTTTATCCTTAAAATGCTTTCTTAGAAGAAGACAAACCGAAGCCCGCGGGATATTCGCCGATCTCGGCTTTTATTTCTCTATTATTGTAAGTTACAATTTGTACATATAGTGAAATAAGAATTGGTTTTGGCTTGCTAGAATTTTTTTGAAATTTGTACACCTTCTTGAATGTTTAGTTGCATGCTATATTGATTTACAACTTTCAATCATTTAGATTGCATTAATTATGGTTAAAAACTGGTATAACATTGACATTTAATTAAATAAGTTTGACTATTGGACTGTAGCGCATTCTCAAACATCCTTTATTGGAATTGGGCAGGTTCACAACCAATATTCTGTTAGCCTTCCACGCTTTAAGGTATATAAGACCATCAAAAGTATACGACTAGACGTAGCAGATACTGATCTCATGGACCCCCAGATTGGTCCCATACAGTTCATTGATCCTATGGACTCCATTCAATATCTTCTAAGTGTTGGGGGCATACTGGGCAAGAACGACGTTAAAATAATCAAAAAATTCTAGAAATAGGCAATATGGGGTAAAATTTTAACCCCCTAGGACCATAGCGAGGGTGTGTATCAAATGCCCCTCATCCACATCTTTCGTATTTGTGGGCATGGGTGCAAAATCGATCTCCACCCAGTTTGGTATAGAGTACCTTTTTTTATACTCTTCTATCGTTCTACCATCGAGAGTGTCCATTAAACAAAGAATTTTAAATTGTAAAGACTACAGAGGAAAATGACGAAAAGAGTAAAGGGTAAAGGAACATACAAGGAAAAATGATTCAAGAAAACTCTAGAAGTATGGAGAACAAGAAGCAAAGATAAGTTCACAGAGAAGAAACGCTTAGAACACAAAGTGGCGGTTTCTTGGAGCTGAAACACATTTGAACTTTCTTGTATATGAGGAATTACCAAGAAGAATTTTAGCACTTCAGACTTCTGCTCGGACTAGCGCTCCCTCATTATTTAGAAGATATTACAAGTTTACCTTCAAATTAGCTCGGACAAGCACATCCTCAATAGATTAGGTCCTTTACATAAATGCAATGCCGATTTTCAACAGTTGTAGGCTATGGGCTTAGAACTAAATATATTAGCCCATTACCTAGGCCCAAAGCTACTAGGGGCAATTGTGGGGATTATTTTATTGATCAAGCCTAAACCCAGTACACGAAGTGGACTGCCTGACCCGATTATGGCATTAGATTTTTTACTACGTATTTAACATGTGCTTAAATACACTGCGATAGGCTCAAATCAGTTATCAATAACCTCGGCAAGATATTTAGGGACTCCTACGAGATATCTACAAGATGGATGAATTACTTGTAAAATTCAACCCCTTAATTACCACTATAAATGTAAACCCTGACCCCATGGCAAAAGGGATGCAATTTCGATTACTTGAGATACACTAATAAAGAGCTATAAGCTCTCCATGGGTGTAGGTAAGTTGTCGAACTACGTATATTTGGTGTTGTGGGAATAATTATTTACTTTAAGTATTCGTATACTTTTTGTGACAGTTTATTGTGATAATTTTGTACTCACATATACGCATATCAACACAAGTCCCAATTTTGAAATTCGATAACTACACCAGTAAGATTATAATTAGTGCATATAGCACAATTGATACACTAAAGCTAACCATCTACACACATGCTTCTAGTCCCACGAGTAACCCCTGCAATACACCCCTAAGAAATAACATATCATCTATTATCAATTTTACATAGTAATGGGTTCATCAATAATTGTCTACATCATTATACTAAATGGATTTTTTCTCTATTAATTTATATAAATATATATGTCCATACATATATACGACCCATAAAGGCATATACCTTTGGTGACTCATTTATGCTCTATCGGTACATTCGGATGAGTCCCTCATCCAAATAGACATCACAACACACACACAAGCGGGGCGATCCCTACGCATTACATCACGTTCCATACTCCCGACGGTGAAAATGGATTTTGTAAATCTTACCTACCTCCTCGTAAGTGGTTCTTCCACATAGGACCTAAGATAATGACCTTCACAATTCCATTCCACTTATGCTGACGTATGCCATGGTTCTGAGATGTACGCAACCCCAACCAATAGGCTATCTACGAACAAGGTCATATTCACACAAATAAATAAATATATATTTTAACATATACTATGTATAGGTAATTAACCTTATAATTACCCTCAATAAGTCTAACAAACTCCAAATACTATCCTTACTTTAGAATTAACCATTTAGTTAATTGTCAATTTCTCTAAGTAATAAATTGTGGTACAAATCTATTTTTAATTAATTATACACTCACTTGGATGAACTCCCATATACACACTTAAATTCATAAATCACCTCAACATTTCCCTGTTCCCAACCTGACCTGGGCCTAGAGGCCGAATCAATTTGTCTCTTGGGACGAATCGATTCTCCACATACAAAATCGATTCACCTGGAAGGCCGAATCAATTCTCATTCTGGCAGAAGCCAAGAACTCCTACAAATCTTCTATACGAGTTTCATACTTCCAAACCTAATTTTCTTTCCAATGTATTACCCATTTTTATTTCAATGAATATATATACCTCATGATATTAAAACACTTTTCATATGATTAACTTACCAAAGTAAGATAAGATCATGCCCCCCGAATCCCAAAAATTAAACCAGACATTAGATTCTATCTTACCCAATTTTGATCCTACTTTTTACCTAATTATTATTAGATTTCAAGGGCTTAAAGCATGAATTATAACCATCAAGACACTACATAAAAATGGATAAATTGTCACCCTACCAGCGCTTAGCCTTGTCACGGTCAATGACCGTGACAACAAACACGCATTTTGTGTCACGATCATTGACCGTGACAAGACCGTGACAAGTACATTTGTCACGGGCTTGTCACGGTCAATGACTGTGACAATCCTTATAATATTGTCATGGTCAATGACCGTGACACGACCGTGACAAATGTCGCAGTAAAAAAAACCTTTCCCTTATTTTTTTCCCCTGCCGTTTCTTACCTCCATTTCTCTCTCTCTCTCTCTCTCTCTCTTCCATTTATATATATATATATGTGTGTGTGTATATATGTGCATGTGTGTGTGTGTGTGTGTATATTTGTGTGCGTGTGTGGTGGGTGGCGAGGGGTGGGGCAGGGTGGGGGGTTGTGTGTGTGTGTGCGTGCGTGCGTGTGTGGTGGGTGGGGTGGGGGATGGGGCAGGGTGGGGGTAGGGGTGGGTCAGGGTGGGGGTGGGGCATGGGGAGGGGGGCTGTGCATGTGTGTGTGTGTGTGTGTGTGTGTGTGTATGTGTGTGCATGTGTGGTGGGTATAGGTTGGGTGGGGCAGGGTGGGCGTAGGGGTGGGGCACGGTGGGGGGGCTGTTTGTGTGTGTGTGCATGTGTGTGGTGTGTGGTGGGTGGGGATGGAGGTATATGTGTGTATGTGCATGTGTATGTATATGTGTGTGTAGTGTGCATGTTTCTGCGTAATGCCCCTTGTAAATGAATTGATTGATTTTCCCTTATTGTAAATTAGTAAATTAATATAAGATTAATTATGAAAGTATGATTGCCCCTCATTGTAAATTAATAAATTAATAATCGTATACTTGAATTGTTAGTTTAATTGATGAAAATAATTAATTAAGTAGATGAATTAGAAGGAGTACGGGATACACATTTGTTGTTGACATTGATGTTGTATTATAGTGGATTGATATTGGGTTGGTTAATTTTAAAAGTGGCATGACCACTGGATTATTGTCCATATGGAGGTGGGATTTTTCATCTTTTTTTAAAAATTACTTTGGGTATCGAACAATATATATATAATATGATAATTAAATGAACCATACTTGAAATTACATATAGTGAGCATAGATACTAGCCTTCTAATCTTATGCGTACGCATTCAATAGCCCTTAGACCCGTTCGAGAGTCATTACCCCTGTAATGAGATCTCGAATTTTCCCATTTGGACAGTTTGGGACTGCATAATTTCTGTATAATATTCTTAGTGGCTTAAAGTTGTTACTTTTGGAGGAAGTTCTGCAATCGTATCCTAATGTTCTCTGGGTACATACTAGATTGACAAGTGTGACTGGTATTTCAATTGATCAATTGAAATAACACTCAGCCTTGCCAATCTACGTCGTGCACTTGGAGAACTATGGGGATATGCTGTCGATTTTTTTTTCAAATTGTAACAATGTGCATGAGCTGTTAAGTATATTACAGAAAAATGAGGCCTTGAATGGGATATGACCACTCACCCTTTAGAGGAGATGGAGGAAATAGAAATTTCTATTATAAATTGAATTTGAATACAAATAAGACATAATTAAATGAAACATACTAAAAATCTAAGTTTTTTTATACTAATCCGTGAATATACGCTTCGTACCTTTAATAGGTGATTAGTTGTGGTAGTTGTGATGGGATATCCGAAATACAAAGAGTGGATGGGTGAGACAAATAGAATGGGGGATGTGTTTCGCAGAGGTGCTAATGAATTTGTGAAATATGCAAAGAGATGTCATAATGATGAAGAGTTTTCGTGTCCATGTCCTAGGTGTAAGAATGGTAAGGTATTTTAGTGGAAAATAGTTGAACTATATTTGTTAAGATCGGGTATGCATGACAGTTATCAATTTTGAAGTTTTCACGATGAATTGAAAGTTCCTTTTGTACCCGACCAACGTTCACAACAACCATCAACAAGTAGGATAGATGTATAAGGGGATGACGTAGATCATAATATGCTAGAGAATTTAGTTGATGATGCGTACGGAGTTTATGAAACAAAGGAGAATGAGGTTACTGATGATGTAGAAGGTTCAAGTGCTCGTGAAGATATCACGATAAAAATTGACGATGACTACCAAAGTTTAAAATTTAAGGCGACCCAACCATTATACTTTGGCCGTGAGAAAGATCAAACAACTTTACATGCCATGGTTGGTTTGCACAGTTTGAAGACGTAGTACGGTTTGTCTGGCAATAACGTGAAAGGAATTCTGAAATGGGTGAAGGGCTTATTACCGAAGGAGAATACACTTCCAAATAGCTATCCTATTACGAAGAACAGTTTGAAAGGTTTGGGAATGAAGTATAAATCGATTCATGCTTGTGTGTGTGACTACATACTATACCAAAAGGAGAATGAAAATCTCGATCGTTGTCTGATATGCGATGAACCTAGATTTGTCCAATCTACTAGTATGAAAGGCACAAAATCAAAAGTTCCTCAAAAAGTATTGAAATATTCTCCTGTTGGGCCTAGATTAAAGCGATTTTTCACAGTACCATGGATAGCAGAGGGAATGACTTGGCATGCTAGGGAAGAAGTAAGGAGTAATATCATGCGTCATCATATTGATTCTACTCCCTGAAGGAGGATGAATTATGAGTATCCTGATTTTTCTTGAGAACAACGGAACATTCGTTTGGCTATATCAACATATGGTTCCAATCCTAGGAAATCTAAGCACCAGTCAGAGTGTATGGCCAGTGATCCTAGTAGCTCGTTATCTATTTGACACACATGAAGATGTCGAAGAATGGAAAAAGTAATTTTCCATTATTATAATGTTTAACATTATTTTAGATTATTTTGTACATGATTAATTTTGTAATATGCAGAAAATATGAAGGCTGTAAGAACAATAAAAGACGAAAAATAATGGTACAATGAAACAACGAATATAGGTTGTGGTTGACACAAGAGGTAATTATAATGAAAATGGCTTTTATATAATGTTACATTACACTCAAATTTTACCACTAATATAATTAATTTATCTATATTCTCAACTCTTAAAGACGGGTGCTGCGACATCAAGGCTTGCTCGTCTATCCACTGGACCCTTGTTTGTGGCACAAGAGTACAAAAAGTATCAATTGCACGGTTACATTTTCAGAGATAAAGTGTATGAGGAAAGTACAAATGTATAGAACTCGGGCATTTCATACAAGGCTCTTACTTTCTTTCGAGCGAGCGCAAAAGATAAAAACCTCGTTGAAGCTGAACTGACTTACTATGGTGTAAGCTGAAATATATTTTAATTGGATTATATAAACTTCAAAAAGGTTGTATTTTACTGTGACTGGGTAACAGTTGAGGATAAAAATGCTTGTAAAGTTGATCCTGTCACCAATTTGATCATGGTTGACTTATCCAAGTTAAAGAGCAATTACCACGTGAGCGATGAGCCGTTTGTTTGTGCATTTCAAAAGGTTAACCAAGTGTTTTACTCGGAGTATATCAACAACGAGCCGTGGTCAATTGTGTAACATGCGCCAAAGCGTCTAAATAGTAGTGTGGATGACTTGGATGCTCCTACCGAATATCAATCCATTTTTTATGATAACCCGAATTAAAAAAAAAATCAATTTGTAATAAATATTCCAATTTGTACCGAAATATTCCAATGTGTTTGGACAGTTTGGGACTGCATAATTTATGTATAATATTCTTAGTGGCTTGAAGTTGTTACTTTTGGAGAAATTTTCTATTATAAATTGCATTTGAATTTGAATTTGAATTTTAAATTTAAGTTTTGTTTATACTAATCCATAAATATACGCTTATTACCTTTAATAGGTGATTAGTACATAGTTATTTGGGTGTCCTATTTGTGGAGAGGAGACTGAATCTCTTCGTCTATCCTTTATATCCGAACACTAAGAAATGCCATAATCATATGGAGTGATGCTCTGCAAATTCCTTCCAACAGTTGTGTAGCCAAACATCACCAGTTGAAGTTATCAATTAAACTTTTCATACCCTACCACTTGGAACCTCTAGAAAAAAATGGGAAAATATGGAATGTGGAATTGATAACTTCAACTGGTGATGTTTGGCTACACAACGGTTGGAAGGAATTTGCAGAGCATAACTCCATAGGATTATGACATTTCTTAGTGTTCAAATATGAAGGGAATTATATTTGACACAATTACGCGGGGTACATTAGTTGGAAGGAGGTGCCATATGAGCTCAAATTAGTTGTTTGGGTGGCACTACAGGTAATGTATTTATATTTATATGAATATTTAAATTTAAATTTTGATTTCGATTTCGATTTTTATGAATATTTGCTTGTTGGGTGGTATTACACTTTTGTGCAGTGTTTTGCAGTGGTTAATTCTTATAGTGGAACTGGAACTGGAAATTGGTACTGGATTTTCTCAAAAGTTGTCCTCTTTTAGACGTTCTTATCTTTGAGGGACGTCAAGGGTTCATAACATCACTACTAGATAAATAGTTTGTAGATTTGAGAGAATTGATGGTGATGTTGTTTCTTCTTATATTAGGGTTTTTTATTTTGTTGTGAACAAATCGGGACATCGTGGTTGGAATGGTATGTACCTAATTATTTGAGATCACACCTAAAGACAATCAAAATTACGGGAGGATTGGGGTCGAACAATGGAGTTGAACAGTTGAGGTACTTTGTGGAGAATGCCAAAGTTTTAAACAGGTACGGGATTGTTTATATTTTGAATGTATATTCGCACCATTTGTATTTTATCTAGATATGTAATGTTTGAATAGGTACAACGTTGCTATAACAGGTACATATATACTGCTGGGCAGTGGCAGTGGCCATACAGTTCAGTAGATTTTTTTTCAATTATGCCCAGAATTGTCACGGTCATTGACCGTGACAAGTCCTTGACAAAGAGAGTTGTCAAGGACTTTTCACGATCAATGACCGTGATAATTTTTTAACATTGTCACTAATTTGTCATGGTCCTTAACCGTGACAAAACTTGTCACGGTCAAGGACCGTGACACAATCGTGACAATTCTAACTAACTTGTCACGGTTAATGACCGTGATAAAAAAAGTTGTCTCGCCCAGAATTGTCACTATTATTGACCTTGACAAGATGAAGTTGTCAAGGTCAATGACCGTGACAATTCGGTAGGTTCACGACCAAGATTCTTAAAACTGGTATAACATTGACATTTAATTAAATAAGTTTGACCATTGGACTGTAGCGCATTCTCAAATATCCTTTATTGGAATCGGGTAAGTTCGTGACCAATATTCTGTTAGCCTTCCACGCTTTCAGGTACAGAAGTCCATTAAAATTATGCGACCAGATGTAGCATATTCTGATCTCATGGACCCCCAGATTGGTCCCATACAGTTCATTGATCCTATGGACTCCATTCACTATCTTCTAAGTGTTGGGGGCATACTGGGCAGAAACGACGTTAAAATAATCAAAAAATTCTAAAAATAAGCAATATGGGGTAAAAGTTAAACCCTCTTGGACCATAGAGAAGGTGTGTATCCAGTGCCCCTCATCCACTTCTTTCGTATTTTTGGCCATGGGGGCAAAATCAATCTCCACCCAGTTTGGTATAGAGTACCTTTTTTATACTCTTCTATAGTTCTTCCATCGAGAGTGTCCATTAACGAAATAATTTCAAATAGTAAAGACTACAAAGAAAAATGACGAAAAGAGGATGAAGGGTAAAGGAACTTACAAGGAAAAAATGATGCAAGAAAACTCTAGAAGTATGGAGAACAAGAAGCAGAGATAAGTTCACAGAGAAGAAATTCTTAGAACAAAAAGTGACGGTTGCTTGCAGCTGAAATACATTTGAACTTTCGTGTATATGAGGAATTCCCAAGAAGGATTTTATCACTTCAGACTTCTGCTCGGACCAGCGCTCCCTCATTATTTAAAAGATATTACAAGTTTACCTTAAAATTATCTCGGACAAGCACATCCTCAATAGATTAGGGCCTTTACATAAATGCAATGTCGATTGTCAACAGTTGTAGGTTATGGGCTTAGAACTAAATATATTTGCCCATCACCTCGACCCAACGCTATTAAGGGCAATTGTGGGGATTATTTTATTGATCAAGCCCAAACCCATTACACGAAGTGTACTGCCTGACCCGATTAAGGCATTAGATTTTTTTACCATGTATTTAACATGTGATTAAATACATTGCGATAGGCTCAAATCAGTTATCAATAATCTAGGCAAGATATTTAGGGACACCTACGAGCTATTTACAAGATGGATGAATCACTTGTAAAATTAAACCCCTTAATTACCACTATAAATGTTAACGCTGACCCCAGGGCAAAGGGGATGCAATTTCGATTACTTGAGATACACTAATAAAGAACAGTAACCTCTCCGTGGGTGTAGGTAAGTTGTCGAACTACGTATATTTGGTGTTGTGTGTATAATTATTTACTTTATGTATTCGTATACTTTTTGTGATAGTTTATTATGATAATTGTGTACTCACATATACGCATATCAACATAAGTCCCAATTATGAAATCCGATAACTACACCAATAAGATGATAATTAATTCATATAGCACAATTGATACACTGAAGCTAAACATCTACACATATGCATCTAGTCCCAAGAGTAACCTATACAATATAACCCTAAGAAATAACATATCAGCTATTATCCGTTTTACGTAGTAATGGGTTCATCAGTAATTGTCTACATCATTATACGAAATGGATTTATTCTCTATTAATGTAGATAATTATATATGTCCATATATATATATACGACACATAAAGGCATATACCTTTGGTTTCTCATTTATGCTCTATCGGTACGTTCGGATGAGTCCCTCGTCCAAATGGACATAACAAAACACACACAAGTGGGGCAGTCCCTACGCATTACATCACGTTCCATACTCCCGACGGTGAAAATGGATTTTGAAAATCTCACATACCTCCTCGTAAGTGGTGCTTCCACGTAGGACCTAAGATAATGACCTTCACAATGCCATCCCACTTGTGCTGACGCGTGCTATGGTTCTGAGATGTACGCAACCCCGACTAATAGGGTGTCTGCGAACATGGGCTTATTCACACAAATAAATAAATATATATTTTAACATATACTATGTATAGGTAATTAACCTTATAATTACCGTCAATAAGTCTAACAAACTCCAAATACTATCCTTACTTTAGAATTAACCATTTAGTTAATTTTCAATTTCTCTAAGTAATAAATAGTGGTACAAATATATTTTTAATTAATTATACACTCACTTGGATGAACTCCCATATAATCTCTTAAGTTCATAAATCACCTCAACATTTCTCTGGTCCCAACCTCACCTAGGCCCAGAGGCCGAATCAATTCGACTCTTGGGCCGAATCGATTCGCCACATACCGAATCGATTCACCTGGAAGGCCGAATCAATTCTCATTCTGGCAGAAGCCAAGAAGTGCTACAAATATTCTATACGGGTTTCATACTTCCAAATCTAATTTTCTTCCCAATGTCTTACCCATTTTTATTTCAATGAATATATATACCTCATGATATTAAAACACTTTTTATATGATTAACTTACCCAATTAAGATAAGATCATGCCCCCCAAATCCCAAAAATTAAACTTGACATTAGATTATATTTTACCCAATTTTGATCCTACTTTTTACCTAATTATTATTAGATTTCAAGGGGTTGAAAATGAATTGTAACCATCAAGATAGCAATCCTACAACATGGATTTTAAGGTTCAATTTCCAATTAATACGACACCAATTTCGAATTTGTATCCAAATAGTTTAAGCCTTAAACATCTTGATTCCAGATTTGTTCTCACAATTCATAGAGTTCATTCCAATTACTCAAAATCATCAAGTTGTCCAATCAACCTGGAATTGTCATGAGAAAATCATAAACGAATTAGGAAACAAGTTGTAATTGATTTAGTAAGAGAATTCTTGCCTTAAATGGGTGGTTGGAGTCTTTCCTCTTAGATCCTTACTAATCCTCCATTCTATAGATTTGGTAACTTCTCTAATGGGTATGGGGCTGTTAGGGTTTTCATTTTATGGGTAGGAATATACTTCTATGTTTCTAAGGATCACCTTATAACTCCTAATCCCATATTACACATAAACACCCACTTTTGGGACCCAGATAAGCCCGAAACACTACCCAAATTGACCTAAAAACTTCCCTAAGGGTATACCTATGCCTCGAGTCCAAATTTGGATGTCTAAAACACCCAAATGAGTTCCCAATTCGCTATGGAATATGACCAAAATATATCTACCCAAGTTACACACTTTTATTTTATTTAATCACTGTATACTAATAATTTAATTTAACATTCAATTTATTTTCTATGAGTGAACACATTATGCATAAATTACTCATATAAACATGCAATTACAACCAAGAAATTTCTTCAAGAATTTATTTAATTAAATTCTATCAAAATTAATTTATTATGAAAACACAGGGTATTGCACGAGATACCTCCTGAATTATCATCTCTTGTGCCTCCACCTGGATTATCATCACCACTGGGTGAATAATACTCTTCTATTCCAATGGTGCACTCTACCACTTCATCTATGAGTAGGCAATAAATGCATGTTAATCCAACACTTACACACCCCGCTATCGATACCTCCCAAGAAAATAGAAAGAATCCATTGTGTTTTTCCTTCTCGAGAATAATCTTACTGACATTAAAAAGGATGTCCAAATTCTTAGAAAAATACACGTGGGAGTCAGGGAAACAGATAACTAGAACAAAATTGATCAAGGATGACATTTTTGAATAACATTGTAAGAGTTTTTTGTTCCCTGATCGTTCAAAGCAAAAGGTTATTTGCCTGGGTGCTGAACAAATGAAAACATAACGAAGTAACCTTTAGCAGAGACTTTTCCTGAAGGGGAATCAAGCTTTGAAACTTTTTCAATGAAAGACAGAGTCCCTACGAACGTTGAAATGTCGGTCGATTAATAGAATAACTTTAAAAAAAAATAGGTGATGGGTAAAAATTTGATCCAAAGGGAGAAAATAAACAAAATCGAGTGAAGAACGTTGATGTCCACATGTTGGGGTATAAATCATATGAAGATTTGGGGATTGAATGTATAGAAAGGAGAAAGGGAGGTCCAGATGTTTGTAAAATACCTAATCGGGTCCACCTGTATGTGCATGCCCGGTAGGACAAAGATAATAAATCCCCCCCACACTTAGATCCGACTCTTATGAGTATGAACATTTATTTAATTTATATATACACCTTGTATAAAATAATTTTAAAATTATTATACTAAATATAATTTCACGCTATAAGAATCAATCGAAGCTATTTGCAGTCAGTCCGCTTTGAGCCTTTATGATAACATTTAAGATGATGCTCAGACCCAAACCTATAGATATGATCAAATAGGGAGGATGAGAGGTGTCGAATTACATATGCTAAAAACTAAATCAAAATACACTGCATGTCTCATGGATGATATCTTCTTAGTGAGGAATCGTATATCGAGCCAAGAGGTAAGTCAGTCTAAGACAGATGAGGATGTGCAAGAGATTAAATGTAGCTTAGGAGTATTGGAAGGTGAAATGGGGTACCTTTTATACTTATTTAATCAAGGTTTTCGGCCTAGATGCTACCTTAAGGTTACCGATATTTTCATTCTAAAGGTTTCCCCCATCCTCCATCTCAAGGTTTCCCCTCCCAAATTTTATCCTCTTTAACATTTCCTCTCCCAAATGCCTTACCCTATCACATTCCTCTCCCAAATGCCTCCTCTTGCCATAGTACATGGATCATCCTCATCCACTCATAGTGACTATAGCGAGCGGTACTATATAAAAAACTTGGACAATGCTAGGATTATTGGCACTTGCACACTTGTTTCCTTGAATGTTGGAACTCCTATTCACAATCTCCATTTTTAGGGTTGAGGCTCAACTAATGGTTGAAAACATATACACTGGTTATGGATAAGAGTCTACGCACTTTGACAATGGAGAAGGGACCTTTTAAAAATACTATCATAATTATTTTATCATTTCACCAGTTTATTTGTTGATCAAGCCTAGGCAATGGACCATGTTTAATTTGAGAACAAGTTGTAATATTTTATTTATTTAAGTCAAATTAAGTTTATGGGTCAATTGTTAACAATTTAGCGTATGCAACATGAATTTAAATTTAAGTTGTTTAATTTGAGTCATTTTAAGTTTGTCACATTTTGGTTGAATAATTTGAATGAATTATGAGTTGTGCATTCTTGTATGCAACATAACGTTTGTTTCAACCTATTAATATATGTGAATTAAATTTTATTGTGTATTTTATGGATTTCCAAAAATACAAAGAGTGAATGGGGGAGGGTAACTGGATATCTTATATTCATGTAAAGGCCATTCAAGAATGTGTTAATGAGCAGATAGAAATCTTAAAAGTGACAAGATGCTATGTCCGAGAAACCGTTATACGAAAGAAAATATAAGTATTTAGAAGACATTAAGTTGCATTTTCTAAAGTGGGGAATTTTGTAAAATTACAAGATATGGACATACCATGGTGAAAAGAATGTAACTTATGTTCTAAAAGATTTATCGGTACTCGAAAGCGTAATGGAACCCCATCGAGTGGAAGTGGTACATGATTCACCAACACATCGTCCTTTGACTTACCTAATTGATAATAAAGAGTCCACAACCATAAAAACCACCAACCTGTGGATAAATATATGTGCATTATGACCAAGTCAATGAAGAAGTTGATGCTTTATTACCACAAGATAGGTTGAAAGTCGACGCGGCTAGACTATTGTATAAAGAATATGACGAAGATCACTCGGTATTATATGCAATGATTGGTTTGCATCATTTGAAAAGTTATTTTGTTTCCAGGAAATAGCGTAATTGATATTCTTAAGTGGGATAAAGACATTCTCCTAAAAGCGAATATGTTACCAAACAATTATCCTGGTATGAAGACGAGATTAAAGTGTTTGGGTTTGAAGTTCTAATCTATTCATACATGCAAGTATGATTTCATATTGTATCATAACAATCATAAAGAGAAGGATGAGTGTCCTATATGTAATGAGAAAATATATGTGTCTTATGAGAGTGGAAAAGGCAAGACTGCAAAATATCACAAGTGCTTGTAAGTTCCACATAATGTTTTGAAGTATTTTACCCTTGGTCCATGGTTAAAATTCTTTTTCACTATACCGTGGATAGAAGAGGCCGTGACATGGCATGTCAATGCAAGGTGGCTAGGAATATCATGCTTCATCTTGTTGATTCGACTCATTTGGAATCATTCAAATGCACGACACCTTAAATTTTCAAAGGAACTGCGCAATGTCTGTCTTGCATTATCAATCGATGAGTTTAACTCGTTTGGTAATTTGTGCACTAATCGAAGTTATTTCCCATCTATTATGGAGCCTTTAAGTATCCCTCCAATACTATGCATGAGAAAGTAGTTCAAATTATTGTAATTATTGATACCCGAGCAGAAGGCTCCTAACGATGATATTAATATTTTTTTAGCTCCATTAATTAGTGAACTTAAAGAGTTGTGAGATAAAGGGATGAGGGCATTTAGCACTCATAAGGGTGAATAATTCACACTTAACATAATGTTAATGTAGGTGATCCATGACCTTTATACATATGCGACCTTGTCTAGTTGTAATATCCATAGTTATTATGAATGTCCCATGTGTGGGGATAAAACTGAAGCCGCTTGGCTATATTATAGTGGTAAGATGGGTTACACAGGTCATTGTAGATTTCGGTCGACCACCCCCTTTTAGGAGCAACAAGTCTAACTTCTTACCTATCGGTCAAGAGCATATGATAGAACCATCTCGACATTTTGGTCAGTAGATTGATGAGAATGAGAAGGCTGCGATTATAGGGAATACGTATTTAGGCAAACACCCTCAGCTTGTAAATCGAAAGCATAAATCTAGGGTGGATTCAAATAACCTTAGTAAAACGAAGGCATGGTCCAAACGATCAAATTTTTTTGACTTGCCATATTGGAAAGATCATCATGTAAGGCATGTAATTGATGTCATGAACACATAAAAGAATATTGTGGAACATGTGATAGGAACATGTATGGGTGGATATATTTCAAAAGATGGAGAGCGGGCGCTCCGTGATCTACAAAAGATGGAAATAAAGAAGAAAGTGTGGTTAAAAATGATCCTAAAATAAGAAGATTTTCTGTCCCCCCAGCTTCTTTCACTTTAACTACTATTGAGGAAAAGGTACTCATAGACACGCTATTTAACTTGAAGACTTCGATTGGTTATTCTTGTAATTTATGCATGGTAGTAAGCAACCAAACAAATGACTTGAAATAGTGCAAGTCTCACTCCTGACACGCCATCATTCAATTAATCCATATGATGTTTAGGCATTGCTTCTCTGATCACAAAGATCTCTGCTCGACAAATATTTATATAAGTTTGTGCTTTACTCTATTTTGTGCAAAAGTGGTAAACAAAAATCACATTAAAGTTACAAAATCAACTTTAGGCAAGTTAATTTGTGTACTATAGAAATATCTTCCTTTGTCGTTCTTTGATATTAACATTCACCTGCTTGTGTATTTATGTGATGAGGCTTTGTTGTGTGGTCCCGTTACATATCACTGAATATATCCTTACGAGTGCTTGATGAAAACCTTCAAATATTATATTAATAATACATGGTATATCAAAATTGGAATATAACTTTAGTGGTTTCATGACCAGAAGCATTTAAAGGGACATTAAAGACTTTTTACTATTTAAAAAATTTAACTTTATCCGGGGGGATATAGATGGAATTTATAGCCCTTTTCATAATGAAAATAAGGAAAACCTTGTTTTCTTCATATATATACGTTCAGAAATAATGAAAATCGAATTTGCAAAACATTTATGAGTTGTTGTTCTTATGATTTCAAGATGAAGATTCATCTGAGGATCTCAGATTCGTGGTAGACTTGAATCCCTGAAAAATCAGTAGTCTCAATTGGGTCAACAAAGGAGGGGATTCCTCTCCCATTTCTTGGCTTGGCAATTATGATCGTATTATTGTGACCAACACAATCTGATCCAGTCCGATGCTCCCAATCCAGCTCAAATAAGTACATCTGAGTTGTGAGTTTTCTCTTCATCATAAGAGCAAAGGAAAAATGGGACTTTCAAGTCAATACAATCAAACATTGAAGTGAATTTTAATCTTCCACGACTAACTGTCGTTGGCTAGACTTTTCAGGGAAGGATCTTCTTTATGCTCAACCTATGTTAGGAGAGAAGATATTGAGCAATGCAATAATATCAACTACGCTCATAGGCATTAAATGAGTTGGGCTGAGATGCCTTAGGAGTTTGTACCCTGAACTAAAATATTTCAATTTTTCATGTTGACTGGTCACTTCAAGCCGATCAAATTAGAGCTATGACAAATGATTCAACGTTGGACAAAAGATGATTGAGCAATCCAAAAATTCTCCCAACCTTGGACAACAGATGAGTGCCATATTGTATTTTTATGTTTTAGGCACTTTTGACTGGTTTTAACTTAAATGCATATTGGGAGTCATTTTAATGTGGCATTTACCATTTAAGTTGGGAATTAGACTTAAGCCACGATTTAAGTCTCCTAACCTTCTCCATTCCTTCCATTACATACCACAAGCCCTAGAGAGAGCGAGAGAGAGAGGGAAGAGTGGATAAATTGGAGAGAAAGAAGAAAAGAGAGAGATTCAAGCTTGGAGATTGTTGCTACTACAAGAAAATCTGAGATTCCCACACCAAGGCAAGTTTTCTACTTGCTAATATATGATCTAAGATGGATAAATTGTATGATAGTTATGTGTTTGGTTGATTTGAGGAAATTATTGGGTTTGTATATATATGTATCTGTATGTTGATATACAAGTATTTAAACCTTGGATTTGTAGGGTTAATGTGATTTAGAGAGTACTTGAAGTTTAATATTTTTGTGGTTATATGTATATGATTGGTGATTTGGGAAATGAGACTGGGGTTTAAAAGTATAACTTGGTTTTTAGTTTTGGAAGAAGAAAGGGTCCTAGGTCTTCTATGATCGGTCGACCGCGGTCCCAGGACCGGTCAACCGGGCCTTCGGGGGAGGGCATACTGCTTACCCACAAAGGCATAAAAATTGGTGTGCGATCGACCGCGGTCCCCTGACCGATCTACTGGCCCTCTAAACCGAGCTTTCCGCTGTTGTTCTTAAGTAAAATTTTGAGACGCGGTCGACCGCGGTCTCAGGACCGGTCGATCGGTCCCCTGTTTTTCACCTTTAAAAGTTATTTTGTTTCCTAGATTTATTCTTTTCAATAGGGACTAGGAACTTTCTTGAATGAAGTAAATTTAGAGTCCTAGAGTCCAAGATGAGCTAGATAGCTACCCTGCATTAGGATTGGGTTAAATGGGGCTTATTCCGTATGTGTACAAATTGAGGTATATAAGACCTTGGGACTTGTAGCATTATTGTGATTACTTGGAGATTAATTCGGGGCTTAAAATATGATGAATATTAAGGAGAATATTCAATGATTGTGGTTTCGGATAAAATGAATCAAATATGAATAATGGAAATGAAATTAAGATTTAAATGGTAAATTCTAATTTACTTAAACACACCTCTCTAAATGCTATCATAAGGGAAGCTCGCGCATGAGGTGATGTCCCTTGGCTAGTGAATATAGGGAAACTATAGTCCTCGGCCATATGCAGGGTTGTTATGTGTTTTATTTTGCACTAGTGAGGTAATCCGGGTGTGGTTATGATTCACTCGCAAGCATATGTCCACTTTCCGACGTGCGTTAGGTACCCCGGTTGCCTTATTTGATGGGCCCTGGAAGATGATAGTCATTTAGGGGTGCGCCCAGTGGGGAAACTCGGAGGGGCGGTCTTAGAATCGTTATATGTATAAGAATATGACCATTCTAAATCAAGTGGGACTTGAGATATGTAAAATGCCATAAGAATGTATGATGGTATTATATTCCTGTTAAGGAAAGGAAATTGGAATGAAATGGTAAATAATGATGGAGTCTTTTAAATTTATGATGTCTAATTATATTCTCTTGCATAATTTAATAAAAGACATAATCATTTAAACTGCTTTATTATGCTTTGAGATTATATTGTTAGACTCTTATCCTTATCATTCATGATTAATATTTCCTAACTTTCATGCTTTTTATTCATCTGGTGATTGTATAGAACCGGGCCCTGACCCGTTCATTTCTTTCTTCTTGTGCATGAAATTGTATCCTCTCAGGTGCTCCGTCGCAAGGGCGCCCGCTTTGATCTTTCTCATTCCGTTCCTTTTGGGGAGCCGTAAGACCTTGCGGATATTACGGGATGTGTTGTTAGACGCCTCTATTTTTGTATTCTAGTTATGACCGGGTCTGTCATTCGGGCGTGTGACCCAAACTTTGTAACTGTTTAATGGATCTATTATGTAAATTATGAAACTGTTGTAACACGTTGTATGTGCCTGTTGACCGACAGCATATTCGGTCCTCTATTGTATATTTATTGTTGATGTAATATATAGTTCTTTTGGAATTCCACTTTCTTTTCAGATTGAGTTGTTTAAATTATTTTCTTAACTCATAATAAAAAAAAATTGGCAACCCATTTTCTGAATTATTGGGTGGTTTTCCCGTATACTTATTTGATTGTTGTGATGCTGAGAATGATTTCCATCCATGATTCCGTTATGTTAGAGTATCGGGCTGGCCACCGTGGGTTGTCACAAAACCTTAATTTTATTCTAAGGATTAAAAAATGTTAACAAAAATTCAAGGGGACTTTTTCTTTGGAAGAATTCACTCTCAAAACAATTTAAGTGAGGAAAAGGTTATAAAAAAGTCTTAACAAAAATGTTGCTCCCGCACTAGTTAAATCTGTCAAAAAGTTAGCGGGGAAAAGTACTGGGAAAAGTGGGAAAACTGTAAAAAAACTGCCCAAAAAACTGTTCCCGCCAAATCTAGTTCGAACGAGATTTTTGTTCGAATGAAGTCTCATTCGAATGATACTTCTAACGAAGTTCCAATGGAAGGTCGTTGCAAACCTCGTTCGAACGACATTCTCGATCGAACGACAAACTCGTTCAAACGAAAATATCGAGCAAAAAACTAGAAAGCTGAAAATTCTATTTTTAGCCCAGAATCTTTATTTTTAAGTTTTAATGAAACTTTCTGAAATACAACAACAGTTTAAAATAAACTTACAATAAAAATTCACCCAATGAAAAATGTTCCATGCTCCTATATATATGTATATTCAAAATGCATTCATACCTTAGGAGCAATGGAACCAATGTTGTTGACGTAGAAACGAGGCACATTAAACTCGACATTTGATGAAGCTTTAATATCTTGGATGCTACGTCTTCAACTTTAGCATGTCATAGGCTTGAAGGATGGACAATAACTCTATCCTATGAGTCAAACTTTTTTGTGTGGAATTGAGCCAAAACTACAAAGGACTAAATTTGAAATTTGTGTCGTTACAAATATTCCCCTTTGGCTATTCCGGGACAAAAACCAACAAAAATCCTAAAGGGCCGTCCAGCTCTACTAGGCAAAATAAAAATGTCCCACCGAAAATAAAAATACAATGCTTGAATCAAACAACCCAAAGGATCAATATCTTTGCCGATGATGAAAGTTGCCATTTAGAAGAATTCTTTCACACTTAAGAAAACTATCAAACGCATAGGGAATATCAAGAATATTAAATGCATAAAATAAATACTCCCCCTAAATTATTTCTCCCCTTTATCAACTATTATCAACCTAAGAACATAGCGACTCCCCCTAAGTTAAAGCTCCCAAACTAAGATACGATTACAATAGGATTAGATACCATTTCTCCCCCTATCATTCTCCCCTTTTTTGGTTCAGGAATAGACAAAGGCTAAAGAATCAAAACCTAACTTATCTCCCCCAATAAAAGCATAGACACCCCTTAAACTAAACAAGGGATAAATAGAACGGGATAACAAGATAAACATGCAATAGTGTGTAAAGTGATGAGAACATTAAAGCACATGGGCAACAATAACATAACTAATCCATACAAATGAATACCAACTATGATGCGAAAACAAATGATACCAATTTGACAAATAAGATTCTAAGCATTTGATATCAAACACACTACGCAACAAACAAGGTACCAATTATGAATTAAAGCATAGATGGACTAGAAAGCATGGAAAAGATAGAAAAATATCATATATATACATAGAATAAATATATCAATAATGATCATGCATGTATATATAGATATAAACACACAAATAACACAAAATAAAAAAAAGCTTTTCACACTCGTATGGCACAGATGTGTCATATGGAAACGGAAGTGTTGGGGTGTGAACTCGTAACAATTAAATTTAGACCCAAAGACTTAAAACATGTTCATGGAGTTTTCAACTGATTGCAAACTTCATCACATTTGAATATAACCTCACGTGATAATATAATTGAACTCAATGAACAAACATACACAATGTATACAAGACTAGAGTTTTAATGATTCTACAAACCAATAAAATCATGACAATGAAAGCTCAACTAGGATAAATGGACATTGTGCAAACCTTTGATATACCATCCAATCTCCCTCAATAAGCATATATATTTGAATGAATATATCAAACAAAAATAGGCCTTGCCAATTATATTTCTTTTTAATACCATAATTCTATTTTTAGGCCTTGGGACCACGTATTTCTTTTAGGTCCAAACAAACGTTGGATTATTATTCACAAAGGATAATAAATCCTTTTGGAGCCCTTCCCCATGCACATTAAAACAAATTATTTTTTATATCTTACAAATCTCACGTGCAACGGATTTTGACATGCACTAGTCCTCCTAGGTCACAACTATGTAGATGACAAGATTGGTAGGATAACACCTCACAACGCTTAAATATAACATGTGACGATTAAATTTCAAAAGAGCTCGTGCATGTGTGAATATATGTATATAAAAATAGAATCCATTTAATCAACACAAATTCCAACTACTCCATATAAGCATGGCAAAGAACATAATAAGGATTGACAATCTAAACCAAAAGTTCTAACCACATGAGAGAGAGAAAGATGGGATTCAAACACAAGTATATACCACATAGAGTGTCTCAACCTAAAATACACACACTTAAAAAATCTTTTTGAGGTTTTGAAATTTTTAACCAGAAATAAAAATATATACTCAAAAGACAAACAAAAATCATTTGAATTTTTCATTAAGCTTAAATTACCAAGAGATAAAAACCCAAATGATAAAAAAAATTTTTTTTGTATTTTTCATTTAATTCAAACAAAAGAAATATAATTCAAAAGATAAACAAAAATCATAATTTTAGCATGTGATTAAACATGGAGCATAGACTAGAAAATGACTTAAACATGCATACATCTAGCAATGATATATAATATGAAGCACAAAATGCTAGAGTATGCAAACAAAACTAACACATTCAACCTTTAAATTTAGCAAGGGAGGTTTCATGTGAAAGAAAATGAGAATCAACAAATCTAATATCTAGCGCGTCTAAAAATGATTTTCTAACCCAAATAGATGTATATTTAAAATGATGGGATTTGGAAACAAATGAAATGCTAGACATAGACTTCCTAGGGCTTCTTTTAGAATCAAAACAAAATGACCTAAGATGATCTTTCCTACCACAATGCAAGCATGTCAAAACACGAGGAATGATACCTACGGTATGACCTTTTTTAAAGTCTTTGGATAAAGTTGACCCTCTAAAACAAAAAATGGTTTTAGCTTTAGCAACGGAAGCATTTGAACAAGATGTGCTAGAACCATTTCTATAACTACTCAAGTCTTGTAAATTATTTTTCATTTTTAAAATTTTGGACTCAAGTAATAAATAAGACTCCTCAAATTTACGGGACTCCATCTTTAAATTTTCTATAACTCCTAGAAGGATATCACGCTCCCCCTCAATGTGAGCAAACTTTTACCTAAGATTCTTTTCTCGACAATCACTCTCTTTCTTGGACATTTCTAAAGTATTAAAATTGTGATTTATGTCCATGAGCTTTTCACGAAAAATATCTTTTTGAGATAGCGAGGTTTGCAAAAATTCAACTTTAGCCTTAAAACAAGAATTTTTATTTTCAAGAAATTTAATTCTTTTTGCAAATCTCAAATATAATTTTCTTAATTTTTCATTACACTTATTAAGCTCATTAAATTCCTCTAGGAGAGCAAAAACTTCATTATAATTAGAAATGGATAAATTATCATTAAGACGTCCCATCGAGAGATACAAAAAAAATGAGAGTGAGTAAAAAATGAACCACCTAAAATACATGGAGCACAAAAATTTTGGAAGCCGAAAAACGGATATTTGACGTGATAAATTAGCGCTCCGGCTCTGATACCAATTTGAAAAGTGGAGAGATTTTCTTACTCAATGCTCTGATACCATTTGTTGGTGCGCGAGGCCCCCAATTTTTAAATCTTTATAAAAAAACGTAATTTCCTTTTAGATATGTGAGGAAGAGATGATGGTTCAAATTTAAACAAATTAACTCATTTTAATTTTTTTTTCAAATTAAAATTAAACCAAGTGAAATTAGATTAAACACACACTTATGTTAATTTCACTTAAACCAATTTAACCCAATTCAAATCCTAGAAATTTGCTTAACAATCTTCATGAATCATTTTTTCAATTTTAGGACAAACTAAATTTTATCAAATTAAATTAAATGACTTGAATTAAATTAACATAAACATTACCCAAATTAATTTAACACCAAATTAAACAAGAAGTGATTTAAACTAATTTTTATCTTTATAACTAAGCATGCATTCTAGGTATATTTTAAGATACAATTAAACAAATAATCACTACGCCGTGATGTACGAAGAAAAACCCACAACAGAAAAAAACCTCGGACGACCCTAACCACAAATCCACTAAGTATGGTTTTATAAATACAAGACAGTAAGACTTACAACACTACACTTGACTCCGTCCAAGACCCGACGCTCCTTCTTGTATACACCTCCGCCTAGAAAATAACCACGGAGCTCCACCGCGATCTCGGAATCCACCGATCGGACTTTGTTCATCACTGTCATCCAAACTAAGAGACTTTCTCCAAGTGGGTATGACAATGCAAACTTCTTCTTCTTTTTGGTATGTAGAAACAAACCAAAACTTCTCTTCAACTTAGTAGAGAAAAACCCGGTGCCAAACACACCAAGCAAGGATATATAAATTGAAACTTGGAATAAACAATATGGGTGTGTAAAGCTTGATTTTGTTCTAAGGATTAAAACATGTTAACAAAAATTCAAGGGGACTTTTTCTTGGAAGAATTCACTCTCAAAACACTCTAAGTGAGGAAAATGTTATGAAAAAGTCTTAACAAAAATGTTGCTCCCGCACTAGTTAAATCTGTCAAAAAGCTAGTGGGGAAAAGTGGGAAAACTGTCAAAAACTGCCCAAAAAACTGTTCCCGCTAAATCTCGTTCGAACGAGGTTTTAGTTCGAACGATAATTCTAACGAAGTTCCAATGGAAGCTCATTGCAAACCTCGTTCGAACGACAAACTCGTTCGAACGACAATATCGAACGAAAAACAAGAAAGCTAAAAATCCTATTTTTAGCCTATAAACTTTATTTTAAAGTTTTAATGAAACTTTCTGAAATACAATTTAAAATAAACTTACAATAAAAATTCACCCAATGAAAAATGTTCCAAGCTCCTATATATATATATATTCAAAATGCATTCATACCTTAGGAGCAATGGAACCAATGTTGTTAAAGTAGAAACGAGGCATATTAAACTCGGCATTTGATGAAGCTTTAATATATTGGCTGCTACGTCTTCCACTTTAGCATGTCATAGGCTTAAAGGATGGACAATAACTCTATCTTATGACTCAAACATTTTTGTCCGGAATTGAGCCAAAACTACAAAGTACTCAATTTAAAATTTGTGTCCTTACAACATGCAATAATGTGAAAAATCATCTATAAAAGTGATGAATTTTTTTTCTCCACCAATGGATGGAATATTAAAAGGTTAACATAAATCTTTATGTATTATTTCAAGTAGCTGGGTGATTCTTGTGTCTCCTTTCTTTGTATTTTTGGTATGTTTCCCTTTAATACAATCCATACATAAATTGTAATTGGCCTAATCCAGGTGATGGAGCATTCCATTTTTAATAATCCTTTCAATTCTTGGCCTGGATATGTGCCAAATCTTTTATGCCATAAATAAGTAAAATTTTCATCATTAAGTGACCATTTCGTACCATCATTAGGATGTAGGGTTACAAGGGTTTTACAAAAATTCTTTTTAAGATTCAATTGATATAAACCATCCAATAAAAATCCAGAACCATCATTAATAGAATTTTTAATTAAACCAAAGTCATTATCCTTAAATTCAACCCCCAAACCGTCTAAAGAAAGTTTGGAAACAAAAATTAAATTCCTAGAAACTGAGGGGACATAAAAAGTCTCTTGCAAATCTAAAATAAATCCAGAACTTAAATTCAGGCTAAAGACTCCAATAGGTTATATATTAGCCTTCTCTTTATTGCCCATGTAGAGAAAATGATCATTTGGATTTGTTTTACAAATCGAAGTGAAGCCTTGCATCAAATTAGAAACATTACACACAGAACCAGAATCAATCTACCAAGTGTGAGAAGGAACATTAATAACGTTTAATTCCAAAATAAACATAAATAAAAGGCTTACTATTTTTCTCGAACCAGGCCTTTCATTTATGACAATACTTGTGGAAATGACCCTTCTTTTTACAGAAGTGACACTTGTCATTATTTTCCTTCTTCACAGCAGATGATGGTTCAGCTTGATGAGAACGCCCGAGGCCTTTCTTAATTCCCTTTCCAGTCTTCTTCTTAAAATTAGCTCCTTTAAATGTGAGATTTGTCAACTATCCTTTAGTCACATGGGCATTTTGTTTCTTGAGTCTGCCTTCCCCATATACTAACATGCTTTGCCAATCATTTAATTTCGACTTATCATTAATAGTGTTGTAATTAGTTTGGAAAAGCCCATACTTAGGAGGTAGGGAGTTTAGGATAAATTGGATGAGAAAATACTCGTTCATTGTCATGCCCCAAACTCTAAGTCTAGTAGCCAGTTGGTCATCTTTATAATGTGCTAGTTCATGATTCGAGTAACATCAAACCTCATAGTGGTCTGATCGTCCATCAATTTTCCAACAAGGGATTTATCAGCAGTGCGAAAGCGTTCCTTAATGTTGTTCAAATATTCTTTCACTTTCGTAGTTTTAGGTAGGGAGGTCTTAATGTTAGCAACAATGCATACTCACATAAACACAAGGGCCAACTTCTTGGATTGATACCATTCTTCATGGACAACAATTTCAACCTCACTATTGGTATTACTAATAGCAGTAGGTTCATCACATAAAATTTCCATGTCCAGGTCAAGAACCCCTAGTCTGAACTCAATTTGATCATTCCGTTCAGAAAAATTAGTTGTATAAAATTTGGAATAGGGTTGTCCATGCTAATATAGGTTAAGGGGAACTGCAAATAGATAATAATGTTGACAAATTAAATATTTACACAGAACAAAAATTGCATGGGTTGAATACTGAATTATTGACTAAGAAAATATTGGTAGAGTTCTTAAATAGTTCAAATATCACGAAATTTGTATGAATCATCACATGATATTCAGATTAAAAGGATATACTGATAATACGCAAATATTGCGTATTTCATCCGTTGAACCTACGCATTTTAGCCCCTTTGGGTGCCTTAGTCTCTACATTTAACCTGTTAACCAGACAACCTCTGTTTATATTGTTAACATGCTATATGAGGTATAATTGAACTTTTGTAGGTATTTAGGTACCAATTATGGGATTCGAACGCATTCACCGTAATTTTCGTACACAATCGCACGTTCAAGGGTAATCCGGTCATTTCATAGCTTGGGAATATGGCCCGACATCTCCACGGAAGTTGTAGCCCTCCTCGCAAGCTTCGCGTGGCCCCGAACGGTGAGCGATTCTGAGTCCGTATGACAAGGTTACGACGATTTGAGCGGAGTTGAATTGCATACCAAAACAGGGGATTCTGCAGGCTGCCATGCTTGATCGATCGATTGAGACTGGGGGTCGATCGATTGAGCCTGGGAGTCAATCGATAGACCCTTCATTTTCTTGCCACGATTTTAACAGCCGATCGATCGACCACAGGGGTCGATCGATCGAACCCCTATTTTTTCCTGCAGATATTTTCTCTTCTTTTCTTTCTTCTTTTCTTTTATTCCAACTTACTATAATAGATAATTTTTGTTGTAATAAGAGACATATACACACTCTCATATTCTGATATAGATAGTTTTAGTTAGGGTTTGGTTTGGAGAGTTCATTTTCTCTTGGATTGACAACTCATGCATTTTGTAAGATTGAACTATTTATTGCCATCTCCTTTAATATAGCTTTGTTCTTCATTCTTTCCTTGCTTTGTAATTTAGTTTCCATTCTTTATAAGTAGTTTACATGCTTTAATTCTTGCTTTCCTAGTTTAATTAACATAATTTAGTTTAATTCATAATGCACCCTTAGATAAATAGGGTCGGGATTTCATTTCCGCCATTTTTGGTCCCCGAGCTCCGAAAATTAGGTTTTATGCAAAATTGCGTTTAAGTGAACCCGCGTGAATTAAAGTCGAATTATTATGCGTTTAACTTTCTATGTCATGCATCGTTAGTTTTTATAGCGATAACCCGAGCTTAATCCGCTAGCCACCAATTTTCGGTTATGTGTTTATTCTCACAACTTTGGCTTAATTCCTTATTGTGTGAAGTTTATGTGTAATTGATAATGCTCGATTAAATTGCTTTCGAGCCGAAATCTTGATTAGTAGTTGTTTCGATCCGTAGGGTTGGATGATATCCCGATCCTCTCTTTTACCTTATTTAGACTTAACTTCTCTTTTGTTTTATTTACATTTATACATCACCCTTTTACACTTTTATTCCTGAATTAATAATTCGTTACGATCTATGAAACACTCTCTGTGGATTCGATACCCGACTTACCGTTGTACTCACCAGTTGAGTGTAGTCGTAACTTAGGTTTTTGTATTGAGTTGGCGAAACGAAAACAACGATTAGCGTCTTTACACGCGCTACTTTTCGCACTTAATCATATACTACCCTTTAATTCGTCCCATAATTTTGGCATCTGTTTTTGTTACCTAAACATTTTATACCATGATTAGTGGACTTAATGTTAAGTATTCAATTTTCACAAAAACAGTTCTATCGTTCTTTAATCCAGATATTAACATGTGTTGTGCCTCAATCCAATTTTTATAACGAACATTAGAATAAACTTTAATGAATGTAAGTGTAATATTCCTACATACAGTCTCATCCATGTTTGACCTTTGACTTAACGCAAATGAAAATTTCCTTACATGTCTCAACTTAAATATAGTTAATTATGTAATAATTTCAACTATAATATGTATTCTACAAATAATCATCAAGATACGAACAATAGGTTAAATGCCTCAAAATAGAATTGCCCAGGTATAGAAAAAACACAATACGTGAATTTTGCAAAAAATGGAAAAAATGAATTTTCACCGTAGAATCAAAGAAAACATGCCCCCAGAAAATCAAAACATCTAGCAAAACGTTAAAATCATTTTTTTGTAAAAGTTATAAGCCCTAAGATTATTTCTCCGAATGACAAAAATGGGCTTTTGAGGGCCTTAACGGACTTGGGTCATCGAAAAACATGTTACATCATGGGGTTGGCACATTTTCAGTCAACCCACTAAGTTTCTAACACTAAATTTTTTTAAAAACACTATTCACTCCGACAAGTTTTTTTTATGCCAAAAACTGCTTTGCCCTAAATCACAGTTTTCATCCAATTAATCTTAAAAACATATTTGTTTCGTCATCATGATCATTTTAAGTGTTTTTAAAAATGCTTAATAGACTTGAAACATATGAATCATTCATTGGACAAATTAAGGTTCTTAACATAACAAAAGGGGGTTTCAATTATGGGACAGTTACATAAAATAAGGACTGTTTTATGCAATTTTTTGTTCTCATTCTCTCACAGAGATGAGGATAAAAATTTAGAAATACTAATTTATATTAGTTGTGTAACAGTCCTACATGTGTTTTAAAGGTTGTCGCACATAAGTTTTATGATTTCCAGATTTCTAAAAAAATCCCAGAATTGGAGCATGCAATAGATCAATGCTGTTATAACAAAAATTAATATATGGACAACATGAGATTGTAAACCGAACGCTCTGATACCACATGTTAATCAAGACTGCTTTGTTATTATAAAATCAGACATAAACCATAATGTTACTTCGTGTTCAAAAATAGTTTTGTCATGGATCCAAGATGTTTTTATCTTCATGCAATCACATAATTATTTGTTCTATATAACTATAATTGAAAACCCAACCTTTTTCTATTGCAATTGATTGGAAAAACATGACTTGAATGCTCCTAATAATTTCTCCTTAGAACCCCTTGAATAATAACCTAGAATTCTCTCTTGGTCTGCCCAAAATTTTAATGAGAAAATATGAGTAATGGGAATTTTGGATTTTCTCTGCCACCTTAGAAATATTGTGTTGTGAGATAACCCTAGATGGTCCATGGCTCCTTTATTTACAAGGGGAAGAGGGACGAAAATCCTAATCCAATTAGAACTCTTTTTCAAGTCTCCCACCAACCATCAAATGGCTAAAAGATTGGAACAACCCAATCCTTTAATATTTGCATTTATCATGTGCTTAACTAATTATCCGATATTTATCAAGACAACATAAATGGGAAATCTTAATTACAGAATTTAATATAATTGAAATTAATAATTAATTCAAACTTTAATTATTAATTTCCAAGATGAACTACTACTCCAACTCCGATCTAAAATCCGTGACCAACTCTCCAAGCTAACTAGGCAGCTCCCAAGATCATTGATAACATCAAATCGATGTATCGTGTGATGTATCATGTCCTGGGTCATTTATCAATTTGAGCAAGAAGGATCGGGAGATCACCAGTAGGAGTCGCAAATGGGTGGGTTAGGCTAGATTTGGGCGATCGAAATCTGGGTTGGGTTGAATTTGGGCAAGCTAAATATGGGTTGAGATAAAGAGCGGGTTGGGTTTGGGTTGGGCCGACCCTTTTTTATTTTTGTAAATCAATTTTTATCCTCAAGAAGAATTGGGTAGAGTAATACTCTTAATGAAACAGAGGATATATGCAACAATATATATATATATATATATATATATATATATATATATATATATATATATATTGTATTTGTTTCAACTTTTAGATATTTTTAATCTTATCTGATATGATCTTTGGTTTAATTAATGCTTGAGGTTGAGCCAATCTAGAGAGAGAAAATGGGTATTAGTAGATTTGAAGGAGGGAAAAAATGCGTGTGTGAGAGAGAGAGATACCCACCTAAAACTTCAATGTTTTTACGAGGAGTATTTAACTCTTGAGCTGATTTAGAGAGAGAAAGAGAGAGAATGAGAGAGAGAGAGAGAGGGAGAGAGAGAGAGAGAGAGGGGTTGAAAATGAGATGTTAAGTTGCTCTCTACAGTTTGGTGGGCAAAGGTTACGGGTGAGGTTTTGGACCAAATTTAACCCACTTTGTTTTACTTTTAGCCCGAATTCGACCCGCAATTAATAAATTACGTGCCCCATATTTTAAAATGTGGTTTCAAATGGGTGGTTTGTCTATTTACGGTCTAGTTTTGCCACTTCTAATCACCAACATTTGTATTCCTCAAATATATTCCGGGAACATAAATTACAGAACAATGATTTGACTCGAATCAAAACCAATTTGGTACCTAATAAGAAAATGCCATGAAGTTGCTCATGCCTATGGATTATTTTGGTATAAGTATATCGTCTTCATAGCCCACCTCAGACACTTTAATTTTCATTATGATGTAGAATTATAAAGTGGAAAATATCATGGATTGTGCTCTGTACATGTGATGGCTAAAATTTGATCATTTTGAAAAGGAATTGGTTTTTCACAACCTGGTCCCAACTAAACCTGATAAACGGGGCTCCAAATCTTCTCCTAAAATAAAAGAGTGGACGAAGAATTGTTCATTATACTCTAAAACTTCATCTCAGTCCAAGTAAACAACTGGCATAACATTTGACTTTGAAACTTCAGCTTGACAAGATGATTGGGTGATGCATGTATCAGTTGGCCTTATGATCTCAGCCACTTTAAGTTTTGATGATATCTTGTCAGCAATAAACAATGCGTAGAGGATCATTGATCAGAATCAAATAACCCTATTCACACACCCAAATTGGGAGCTACACGGCTTTACCAGGCTTCCCTAGAAGTTTACTATGATAGTTGGTCTACTATCAAGTAGGCCGCCTGAAAATTCTCCATAAATCCCACTCTAGCTGCGGCACCTAAAATTCCACTCAAGTAGTGGAACAACTTAGAACAAGTCGAGCCTAATTTTGGCATCTAGTACACCCCATCGATTGCCCACTGAATCATTGGTAAGACCTAGAACAAGTCAGGCCTACATTTGACATTTAACGCACCCTATTGGTGGCACTTAAAACTCACTCAAAAAGTGGTACGACTTATAATAATTCGGGCCTACGTTTGGCATCCAGCGTACCCCATCGGTGACATTTAATTTCCAGTCAAATAGTGGTACGAATTAGAACAAGTTTGCTTATGTTTGGCATCTAGGCACCCTATCGGCGTGACTTAAAATCTAATTAAGCAGTGGTATGATTTCTAGCAAATCGGGCTTACATTTGGCATCAAATGCACCCCAGAGGTGGCACCTAAAACCCACTAAATAAGTGGTAAGAGTTAGAACAAGTCAGGCTTATATTTGGTGCGGGGACCCATTTTTTATGATTAATAAGAGTAGCCTAATAGGCCCAAGCAGCTCAAGGGGTTGCCCGACCCAAATCTAATGATCGACCAGTAAACGTATATTTAATATGCGAAGGTACACTTAGAGATATACTCAAATAAATCTCCAAGAATCTCGGTAGATATATTTAGGTGATTTATGATATATCCAACGTGACTAATTGTGTTCCTTGCACAACTCAACATCAATGAAATAAGATCTATTAATTACAAACCCTGACCCAGGACAAGGGGATTGAAACTTGAGATTTGAGAGACACTTAATAAGAACACGTAACCTCTTCATGGACGTAGGCAAGTTGCCTAACCATGTAAATCATTGTTGTGCGTGTGATTTCTTTTACTTTCTATTCTTTGTGATTGTTGTCGCAGATTCCTTTATTGTGATAATTTTTTCACTCACAATTGGCACCATCTATGGGAACCGAATTTTATACCTACGAAAACATTCATTAATAGAAAGATCGTAATGTATTACAACAGCAGCAACATCCTCCAAGACGGTGATATATAAGAAGAATTAGTTCCTCCTAGGGTCAGGTCTGAGATTCGCTAGCATACAAGCCATAGGTTTCGCCAGAATAGTAAACCCTCTGAAGAAAGTCATGGGCCACCTTGTTCTACTCATATTTCTAGGCTGGTCAATGCTAATGAAGATAGGCTTCATGAATAAGAGGAGGTTGTACACCTCCAAGCGGAAGAAAATGCTTGCCTACAGAGCCGACTCGAAAGAAGAGAGAGAGACATCCAAATGGCCATCGGAAAACATCGTACGAGGACTCATAGACCTCAAGAGAGTAACACTTATAGTCTAAGAAGGATCTCTAGACGTGACCAGGAAGGAACTGAACATGACAGGTCAAAGCGATGACAATCAGAGCATGGATAATAGGAGAGGCGCTACAGAAGCAATGATCGACATAATGAAGACTTAAGGATTGTGGTTCGTAAGGAGATGAACTAATAACCAGCTCATTGAGGTGCCAGATATACTAGATAAATAGCCAGGAGTGGTATCAACAACCAGATGAAGCCCCTTTTTAAGGGCAATCGAGCAGGAGAAACCCTCGAAGAAATTCACTATCCCTAGGTTCAAGGTCTGCAATGGGAAAACATACCCCATAGACTATGTCAGGAAATATCAGCACGAAATGACCTTGTGGAGTCATAATGACACATTTATGTGTAGGATTTTCCCTTCTAGCCTATATAATGTAGCACAAAAGTGGATTGAGAGGCTTCCACATAGGTCGATCAGAAAATTCCCAGCTCTTGTAGAGGCCTTCATGGCACGATTCATAACTAGCAACTCCCACTCTAAGCAAATGGATGCACTGCTCACAATGAAGAAGAATCCACATGGGAGCCTCTGAGACTATGCGAAGAGATATTGGGAAGTTTTTAATGAGATCGTGGATTTCTCGGAGCAGGTTGCCGTAGAATCCTTCAAAATTTGTTTGTCGACTACCTCTTTGTTGCACCAATCTCTTACTAGGAAGAAGGTCAGCACCCTCGATAATCGTTTGGCTCGTGTCAAGAAGTAGTCCAAGGTGGAGGACGTGGTTCATCTAATAGAGGGTACAACAATTGATAAAAGGCTAACAAGCACTACAAGAAAAATACCTTTTAATGACGCTTGAAAAATTAATTTAAAGACATTTATTACAAAAATGTCATTTAAAGATTAATAATGTTATTAATACGACATCTTTGATATAAAATGTCATTTTATATATAATAATAATATTTTTCATGACACTTTAAATATAAAAATCATATTTAGTTATAGATATTATGACCCTTTTTTAGAAATTTATATACCAAATGTACATGTTATGACATTTTTTTGTTTTTCGTACAGAATTAAGAGGGACTTTTCCCTCATAAACATTTAGGAGAACTTCGATATCTCCCGCTCTACCTCATATTCACTCCCAGTGGCCCGCTATCTCTCTGGCCATCGTCGATCCTCTCACTTTCTCACGCAGCTGCCCTTTCTCTCTCTCACACGACCATCCCTCCTCAATTTCACTAACATGTCTCATCTCTCTGTATAGTTTTCACTCACAGGTTAATATATATAACCCCATTCTTAGCTATGAAAAAAACCCAAATCAAGAACGAAAAAGGAAGCCTTTCGATTCACTACCCCATAACCTCAGGTACACACTCTATCTCTCACACACATGAACTTACACACACATGTACACACAGATACTCACATGGACGCACACATATATAGACACACATATGCACACACATAAAGATGAAACACTCAATATTTTGTAGGATGCAAAAAATTTTATTTCAATTTTGCATGAAACCTCACATGTTCGTCCACACCAGCATTTTATTTTTCCAATTTCGCTTCTTCTTTTTGAGATTACCTTATTTTTAACTTAAACTTGATTGTTATGTTTGTCTAGAATAATGTTAAAATTAGGGCTTTTAGGAGAATATTAGTATGTAAAAAAGGGCGGCCTTTAATTTTTGTGGCTTGTTTGATTAATTTTGTTGAGACATTTGGAGTTAATTTAAGAATGTTGTAACTGGTTGTAGTGAAGTTTCATGCGAATGTGTTGGAATATTATAGTGAACTATCGTGTTTTGTCTATTAATTTTATTGTATTTTATTATATTCTTCACATAAATCTATGCTATCATTGAAAACGAGAGTGCTTAATTAAATACTTTTAAACATTCATGTGTTAAATGAATTGTGCCATCTTGCACCATAGTGAATTCTATGCAATTGAGTAGTCAATGTTAATTTTAATGATCTTGATTGAAGACATCCTTTATCTATCAAATTCATTGAATTTATATTATAGCACTAATTATTATGGATAGTGTGATTCAATGATCGTAAATTTGTTCCCTTACCCGCGGTACATTGTTCTGGCGACAACGTTTGAGAGATTGAATTAGTACGAATTGTTCTTTGCTTAAATAAACATTACAAATTGTAGATATTTTAATGTTGAACATTGGTTGATAAAAGTTATACGTGAAGGATTTAATCATCCAGAGCCCTTGTCTACACATTTTGCATTTTTTGTTCTTGGGGAATTCTCACATTCTCACTTTCATACAAATATTGCATATCATTGAACCTAGGGCTCAACAATACGATATAACTTTCTAAATAATACTAAGATAAAGTTGGTATTGAGTTCGACTTTTAACTTTTGTTTCATTCAAAATTTTGAATTTCAAAGACAAAATTAAAAAATTATATAATATAATAATTATTCTTAAAAGATTTTATAACAATGTGATAGTTAGTGTTGTTTTTAGAATTAGTTATCTTATTTTGTGTTCTTAAACTGCTAAATTGTTTGGGATTATAAGAAATATGAAGTAACATTTGAATTGTCATACTTTTGAGCTTCTCAAAACAATTCGAAAATACGCATTATATGTATTTCAATTTGAAGGTACAATGTCCATTCAAGCCTGCCAATGCCAAGAAGGAAACTTCTACTTGCGCAAATAATGTTGGCATCTCGGTAAGTACATTTCCCTAGGCAATATGAATTATGCAATGATCACCCGAGAATATGAGAATTATGCAACGATTTCTCAAGATGAATTTTAGTGTATATATATATACACTACACACACACACACACACACACATACACATATATATATATATATATATATGTCAAATAGTCGTTGCTACATAATACACTACATTAAAACGCACATCTAGTAAGAGGTTTTCATGTGGTTGATTGGTTTGTGACAAGAAGAAAGCTATTATATTGGTGTATATGGCTCGTATTAGTGGATTGGTTACAGCTAGTGTCATCCCATCACCATTTGAATATGAAGATATTGATACACATTCCCTCGCTGTCTACTTCGTAAGACTCTTTACTAATCATTACGTTTTTTATTGTCTAGTTTAACACCATCAAAAGTCATATTTCAAGAAGGGTTTGGATGATGGTCTAAGGGAAGTGGGGCAACAGATGAATCCTTAATCTTCATCCATCCAAATCCAGTGGTCGTAGACGAGGGTAATTTGATCCCTTCTCTCGTATCTTATTCATTAATTGTCTTTTAGGTTTGTTGTGCTTAAATTTTTTATTTGTTTTATTTCAGAACTTCTAATTCATTTATCCATATGTGTGTATATGCATGCATGTGTTTGGGTTTTAGATATGTTTCTTATAGTTTGAATACCATAAATGGATCATTATTAACAATAGTACCAGCAAACGCGAGGTCTCACATGGATTGCATAAAAAACAGACTGCTCAATCCCTACCAAACATGAGGTCTCACACCAAATTCATGATGTAATGTGGTGGACCTGCTTTGGATGCTCTTGTCCCTGCCTTATTCCTCATTTTTCTTTCTTATGCCCCTGCCTAGGCCCTGCCCCAATCATATTTCACTTAGGATGCAGACATGCTACTCCTATGCCTTAGTTTTTACAAATGGTTAGTTTTTGATGCAACTCTATGGTCTCATAATGATATTAATTTTGGACAGGCCTTGGATGTCATCACATAGTTGTCACTTCAGGGACTTTTTTGACGCATCATTATCTCATTATCTAGACTGAGCAAAAGTAATGGAGGAAAAATAATAAACCACTTATAGGAAACTTGAGCAAAAGTAAAGAATTTTCAAAACATTTTTCCGAACACGATGAACTTTCATCCCCTATTTGTTTCAACTTAGTGAGAGTTGCCACTAAGAAATTTGTAAGAAATAACAAGCTTGGACAAGGCGGATTTGGCCCCATGTACAAGGTGAATCTTATATGTTGAACATTGAAGATAATTGCAAATGTGTTAATATTTGGAATCACTTACTAAGCTTTGTATTGTATGTTCCAGGGAATCCTACAAGGGGGACAAGAAATAGCTGTAAAAAGGCTTTCAGAACGGTCTGGGCAAGGTTTAGAGTAATTTCAAAATGAGATGATACTTATTGCAAAATTACAACATATAAATCTGATATCGAGTTTCACTTTGTCTCTATCTCGATAGTTTTGAGTGCTTTAATGCTTCTTAATTTTTTTCCTGTACTAGTGCTTCGTCGCAGTTTGAGATATATTTTTATTTACGTATCATTTGTTGAAAATTAATTTTATGTTTCTCTAACTCGTGAAAGGGTATAGATTCTCCCACATTTGATTCCATGTTGCCCTATGGTTTTATATTGGTGTGCCTAATTTTTTATGAACTTTCCCAACTACCTCTAATCACCTAATCTCTTTTATTTCATAATGCTTCTGTTTTTTTCTGTTTAGCTTCTATTAATTTGAATACTTAACGGTAAAGTAAAACGGGTTATGGTATTTAGTTGGTTTTAATCGGAGAGTAAATTAACATTGTTTTTGGAGATTTATTTATGTAGTAAATTTGTGAGCTTTGAGGTTTAGTATATGATAGCTTTTAGTTGGATAATTTGTTTGGTATTGTTAGAGACTTTAAGGGTAAAGGTTACATTTGTTTGTTTCGATTATGTAGGATGGTTAATGATTAATTTAACTTTTCAATAAGTATTTTAAAATTTCAGTTTGAATGGCATTAACCTAAGAAGATCCACTATTTTTATATCATGAAGTATTGATCATTTGATTTCATCTCACCAAAAAATTAAGGGAAAAAAGGGATGATCATGCCCACATGATATGTCAATTTAGGTTTCTAATTGTTGAGACTAAGCTGTTCAGGATGATCATGGATGAGAAGAGAAAAGAAATGGAACCTCTGTAGCAGGCTCTTGGCAAGTTATGCAATACAACCAATATGGGCCGAGAGATGGGTTTTGACATATGGTCTTTTGGGAAGGAGACTAATGATCTTATTAAGAGTTTGCAATACCTCATTCAACGTGAAAACATTCTTTTATTATTTTATCTCTACTCTAGTATTGGAATCTCCTTGGTGTGGTAACTTCAACTTATTTGCATTTACGTTCTTTGATTTAATTTTATTTTGTTATACATTATTTACTCATCTTATCAAAATATATGATGTATTCCATGATATGTAATCAATTGTAGCATTAATGTAATTACTTGATTTTTTTTATTTTCACTTTAAGGGTTGTTGGATTGAAGTTATATTGACTCTTTATGTCATTTATTATATTGATTCTTTATGCCAATATATTTTCAGGAGCGTTAAGAACTCCACTCCTGGATGAGTATTATCAGTCATGGTTTTCCGGATTAAATTGTAACAATGGTGATGGGTGAGTGTGAATGAGTATTATCTGTCTTGGTTTTTCGGATTCAATTTTTCAGGCTTGATATTTTCGTCAACGATCGTCCTTTTTTTGATAAAGAGTAGAAAAGTGTTATAAACATATATTCCATGTTTTGAAGTATTTCTTAAATTGATATTTTTCTTTTAAATGTTTTGTGATAAGTTCTCATTACTTCCTTAGTTTTACATCTATGTTTTAGAATGATTTTTTTTAAAAGGTAGGTGTAGGTTTGGAGGAAATATATAATGACTTTGATTTTTTTTCCATTCTACGTGTTATGGATTTTTGATGACCTATAATCAAGGTTCTAAAAAACGCGGGGCGTGATTGAGGCGTGGAGGCTAAGCCTTAAGCCTTAGAAGCCTAGGCGGGCCTAGGCGTAAAAAGGCGTGAAAAGGCATTTAGGGCTTCTTAATATATTTTAATATTTTTTAACCATAACAAGGCTATTAAAATACAAAAAATGTACAAATCATAAAAAAATGTCTGAATATATGCAAATTAAAATACTATTTGATTATTTTGGATGAGATAATGGTTCGGTTTGTAAACAAATTCTTTAAAAGGCGACATCGTTTCACTAAATCATTGTTGTTTTTAGAAAAAAGTGCGCCTTAAGTGTTTTACCAAAAATAAGGCGTGAAAAGCGTAAGGCGAGGCGTTTCTCCCAAGCCCTAAGCCTAGGCGGGTTTTTTAGAACAGTGCCTATAATCTTCAGTACATATGTTTTCGTGAGGTTTACTCATTTTTATCTATATTTTTTGGTGGATGTAGGCATTTCATGAACTTACAAATTGGCACAAGGCTGTGATTAAAATGTTTGTACCCAAGGCATACATAATTTGAAACATGGGTACTTCTCCAGAGGCCTTTTTACAAATATCGGATACTCCGGGCAATGCTGGGGACGTGGGGACACGACACGGACACACAAGGGACATGGTAATGAAATGCTCTGGACATGGGCAGAGCTTTACTGACCCTTATTACTTAAAAAAATGCCTCACCACCTTAGTTACTTGGAGATTTTATCCCCCACAAATGAATCCATTATCTCTAACAGTTTTAATATATTATTGAGACTATTATAATGTTTAGCTTACAGATTATGCTTTTACTGTTTTATTTCTGTGCATAGCTCATCACGTGATATTTGACACGATGTTGAAACATAATTAAGTTTGGCACGACGTGGAAATTTACAAGCAACATTTCACACCTTAAGTTTACTTTCTATCGAGCTTTGCATTTATGGTGAAGGTTGTCCATGTTTTGCATTTACGATATAATTTATTTTTTGATGCTCTGTATCTATCCCTCTCATAAATTTTGTTATATCTATTATGGATTATTGAGTGTTTTTGTTCAGATTACTACAAATTAGGGTTTTCGATATGTCAAATGATGTTGAGCTTTCTCTAATACATGTCAGTGAAGGCATAGGTCAGTGCTTTTGTTTATATGGATGATGCGTGAGATTTTGAGGCTGCAGTTTGAGGCTCAACCCTTTAAATTAAGTGGTAGACCTGACTAGACAGAGTTTGGTAGAAAGGGTCGCCGACTTCGTGTTGAGTGGACTAATCAAGAATGAGGCATTAGGAGGCCTTGCATAATTAATGTCATTCCCATTTCTTAAGCTACTACTAGGCTTTCAAAAATGCTTTTTGTCATTAATTTTGACCCAAAGTCCAGAACTGAGCTAAGAGGAAGCCCTGACTATGACAGGGCATAAAGCCCTGTTCACGAGATATATCGGAGCTGTTAACCCCGACCACAAGAAAGATCTTGATTTTAAGAAGTGGAAAATAATTCCAAGTAAGTGCTTGGTAGAATTTTCCATTTTTGTTTAATTTTCTCTCTTCCATTCTATGTCCTTTGTTGTGCTCCCTTCGAATGGTGTCATTAAAAATAAAAAATTTCACGACAGTAATAACTTGATGTATATTTTCATTTCAAACTATTATTCTACACCCTTTGTTTTTTTTTTAACTTTTCATTGTGTGCAATTTTTATGAAACATTTTGATTAGAAATTTTTTAGCTACAAGCATTAATAGAAAGAGTTCCAAATACAAATGGTAACCAAGCTAATTTTGTTTTTAAATTGTGAGAATAAGGATTGTTCAAATTTATGCTTATGTTTTCAATTTGTGTTATTGATTATTTTTCGGACTTCAGGGATTGGAAACATGTTCCTATTTTGGGTGAATATCCAAACCTCAATGCTTGGTAGAATCAACTAGCAATAATATTTTTAAGGTTATATATGTTTTTTATCTGGGGTACCATAGTAATATTTTGGAACTGAGTTTTAAAATATTTGTAACCCGTGCGATAGTCATTAACACAAATTAAGAATCTTATTCTTAATTTTTCCAACCTATTTACTATTGAGAAATATCTGAAACGTTTTTACAACTGTGCCATCGGCACGGGTACACCCTAGTGTGTGTGTGTGTGTGTATATATATATATGTGTGTGTGTGTGTGTATGTATGTATGTATGTATGTATGTATGTATATATATATATATATATATTACCTAACTTGAAGGTATCTGGACTGGATCCTTCAAATTAAAATTAACTGGATTGCATCCTATCAGTTTCAGTTAATTTTAATTTGAAGGATCCAGTCCAGATACCTTCAAGTTAGGTAATATATATATATATATATATATATATATATATATATATATATATATATATATATATATATGTGTGTGTGTGTGTGTGTGTGTGTGAATTTCAGTAATATATCTGTTGCTTAATTTTGTGCAGGGGACCACATCCGAATGTCCCCTCTTTTTTGAGTGACTCATTTGTGAAGTAAGAAACTAAGGTGACTTCACTCAATTAGGAATGTTTTATTTCCAATTTATTTTAGTCTCACAACCCATCTCCTTAATTAAAGAGATATCATAGCTAATTTGTAATTTCGTATTTGTAACATGTACTTGTTGTTGAACATAGGGATGAAGGATGATGATATGGGTATGAATTCTTCGTTGATGTGGCTACGTGGAGAAAATGCATCTTCCCTTAACTTCTAGGGGATTGGGGGGGGGGGGGGGGGGGGTCACACCCTGGGTGCAGTAAAGATTTTATACCTCCATGCTCGATATGCAAAGGGACATCTACCAATCTATGGTTGTTACCGCTCTTCAGGAGACGAGGAGTGTTGATCCTTCCAAACAGGTCTCTCCATTATACATGCAATTTCAGCAATCTCAAGGTGTTCCCACCAGGTCTCCCAGTTTAATTCAGCCTCTGATATTGCACTAATCTCAGTCTCAACCTACTTTTCTTCAGAGCTTTGCAGAAAACTAGGCTCAAGCCCAGGCCTAGGACCAAGTCCAAGCCCAAGCCCAAGCCCAAGTCTAGTCTCAGTCTCATATTCTTTAGTAACAATTGAAGCACCAGAACTCGTTCAGTAATCAAGCCCAAGAACAGGCTCAGGTGTTGTCACAATTTTCTTCAAGCTTGCAAGCCCAGTCGCCGTCATTGTAAACAATGTCATATAACAATATCAAAGATTTTCTAACTCAAATGGGAACACAAAGCCCAATGTTTCTCCTCTACATAGTCTTTTGAATTCTCTCCCTCAGGACGAAACAACACACTTGCACCTCCTAAACTTGCCTAGATCCAATGCCTTGTTGACTTGTAATGGATGGCCACCTAAGCGAGTTGCGGTTGATAATAGTAATACCCTCCTTCCTTCTAGAGCTTCACAACGGGTTCTTCCCCAGGCGGAACAATTGGGACCACCCTTCAATCCCACCATTTTTCAAAATGTTGTTGTTTCGTTAGCCCCCATTCCCTAGTAGGCAGTGTTCGATTGACTAGTAAGGGAGCAACGATCCCAGATCAATCTTTTGTTTGGGGTTAACATAGACTTATTGTCTCTTCTTATGCAGAACGGGATATCGAGTCTTAGGGGAATCGATAGTGATGGTGATTCGACAAATCTACCCTTCGCATCTTCCAATTATTTCACCCTGATTTTTTTCTTAACTTGGCAATTGCACCTTCTAATTGTATTGATGATTCGAGTTTCCTGCAGAACCCTGAAGATGTGTGGCTTGTTAAGACGAGTTGCCTTTTTTGGATTTTTATATACAAATAATTTTCAAGGTGAGTTGTCTTTTAAGGAGAGTTACCTTCTATGGATTCTTATATACAAATAAGGTGATTTGCCTTCTTATATAGGTTCGAGTGAAAAAAAAAACTTTTGAACTATTCAATTTTTTGGGGAGATATCCCTGGAGTATTTTTAATGAAAAAAAATCCCTACTAACCATTTTGTCGCAAAGATCTCCTCTGTGTTGCTAAAATTACCAGAAGGATGTCTTCTTATAACAAAATGCATAGTCTTAACGTGGATGTCGGTATTGTTTCCAGGTTTAAAAGGAGGGGTCCTTTGGTAGATCACTAGATGCAGGCAAATTTAGCAGCTACAATGAGCTGCGGAGTGAGCTTGCTCATATGTCTGGGCTTGAGGGAGAATTGGAGGACACTCTGAGATCAAGCTGGTAGCTTGTATTTGTTGATCGGGAGAATGATGTACTTCTCCTCGATAATGACCCCTGACCGTAAGATTACTTATTCAGTATTTTTTATATGTTGAAATTTGGAAAAATATTTTTCTAGTTAGAGAACTGTTCAGATTCAATATTTTGACAATTATTATGATTTAATGATTTATGGCATTTGATTTATTGCTACACATTCTATTTTGCTCTCTTTATTAAGTATATATATATATATATATATATATATAAACAGTTGCCCAGGTGCAGACCTTAAATAAAGGATCCAAAAAATGTCCAAATGTTTTAAATTGGTAAAATAATCCCATCAACCCTGGTGGATATGATCGTCATAGTGAGGAAATCACCTAGAAAAAAAATTCAACTTGGAAGTGGGTGAGATGTAAAAATGATCAAATGTGCATTTTCGGCTGTTAAAAGCTTGGATTATATTCTCATACACGAATTTTTTGATGAAGTTATTTGTAAATGATTGCCTCATCATTCCCGCTTATTTTGAATGAATTTTTTATTTTATTTTAAAAAATTGGCATGTTTTGTAAGGTCTCCACCTGAATGACGACGTATATACTCCCTCCGTCCCGAATTAAGAGTCCACTTTTCTTTTTTGGATTGTCCCAAATTAGTAGTCCACTTTCCCTTTTTGGACATAATCACGAGCCAAATTTCACGATGAAGAGCAAGTGTTGGTCTTGACCATTGATTGAGTATATCCAATATCTATACAAAAATATGATAGGGATTCTCTCTCCCTCTCTCTCTCTCTCTCTCTACCCTCCCTGAAAATAACCACCAAAATGTACGACACTTCATTTAAACATCTATCAAACATTTGAACAATTATATTTTGGTTTCAGAATTTTTTACAAATTTCAAAATGATCCCAAAATGGCTATAGCTCGAGCCATAGTCATGGCCTCATGGGTCGTTTTGCCAAGTTGAGTTCAGAATGTGTATATATATATATCTATATATATATTGAAAGTGATGTGTGCATATTATCATTCTCTGTATCCAAGGGAGTTTGTGAGCAACGTGCCCTGTATCAGGATATTGTCGCTGTAAGAGGTGCAATAAATGGGAAAATGAGGCATGAACCTTCTAAACTTAGTCCCTGTTTAGAGGCTCTCCAGTAACAGCTATGATAGCTATGCCAGCCGGCAGGACTCGAGAAATTTGAGTTTTGGGATTGCATTTATGGGGTCCGGATTACTGAAACACCTTTCGGCCAGTTAAGATACTATAAATTGCCTCTTCTGTAATATTATCATTTCTCCCAACTCTTTTATGGGAAGCATAGCCTGATTCTTTCCCAAAAACTTATATTAAAGCTATTACTATAATTATAATATGATATTCCCTCTCTTTGAAATATCTATTAAAGTTGTTTTAGGAAGATAATTGTTGTCTTTAGAATCTTGCAATCTATTTATGATGAAAATATTGAAGTTTAATGTATGCTGATCTTGAAATGAACTTGTGTGGACTTTCAGGATTTTTTTTGGTGATACTGATGTGGAGTACAAAAAAAGAAAAAGAAAAAAAACCACTGACTACTGAACTAATCTGTGTTGTGCCCTTGAATAATTTTTTATGTGCACACAAAGTCCATGAAATATGCCTTTTCTCGCAAAGACCCTCTTATGTTCCACAAATAAACATAGCTAAATATTATGTCGAACTTTAGGGAAATTTTTGCATTGAACATCATATAGTTTATTTATTGCAAAAAAAATCTTATTTCAGGGACATTTGTTTTCATATATCCCTGAAAAAATTGTACAATTTCTTTTTTGGTAGTGCCATATGATGGGTCTTTTGTTATAGTGAGATGTAACAAGCAATTATTTTGCACTTGCACCATATTAGTGCTATCTGGATAGACTGAATATGGTTTCAAATTCACTATTGTTTGAATTCTCTCTTGATATTGGTTTCTTAAACAGTACAAAATTTCAACCCCCATGTATGGTCACTATATAATTTTACTATTTTGCTATGTTTGGATATCTGAATTTCATGAAAAGAAAAGTAAAATATACCCTCTAATTTATCACTAGTACTTTTTTTATGAAATCCCACGAGCAATTAATTAAATAAAAGAACAAAAAGAGAAGTGGGTTGTTTGATGAATTGTGATTTTAATTTCCTCTTCGTGCAAATGAAATTTAAATGGGAAATAATTTTTTTATGTCCTTCTCTTACTCAATTGACATTCAGTTGAAAGTGTACGATAAAAATTGATTGTTCATGACACTTCCTTGCAGCAAATGGAAACAATACCATATCCTATCCTGGCACTTCCTATATTGAAATGGCTATTTACTTCAAACCTCAACGGGTGTTAATGTTCTTACACAACTTAAATATAATTACCAGAACAAGGGACAAGAAGATATCAAAGCTAGCCTTGATGGAGATTTTTCTCGATGGCTTGTACGATTCCCCAAGAGATGTTAGTGCCAACACGCAATAAGTATGTTTTTTGGATTTTGCTATGTCATTTTTTCCTCTATTTTCCTCTGTATGACTGTTGTACCCACTCACTAACCTGTAATTGAGGTAGTCTCCCCAAAAAATATATGGAATGAAACAATTCACAATGCCACAGATTGAATCTTTCTCCCATGAGGCCATTGCAAGTGTTCTGGAAAAAGAATTCTTCAACTGGAGTTATGGGAAGAGCAAAATAGGGAAATAATCGACCTTAACTATGCTCACCAGATATTAATTGTGTCTTTTATCAAATCACCACAATAACTTTACATTTGGTTACAATTTTCGTATTATTACATAATTTGTTAATATTTAAACGTTAGCCCGATACGAGTTTGATACTTGCACATATTCTTCTTCTTAACTTCTTTTGGTATCTTCTGAAATCCACTGTTGTGTGCTAGTGCTTACGAGTTTCCTTGAAAATTATAAGAGATATGTAATCGTAAACATGCATAAAAGTGATGTCTTGATGAGTTATCTGCTCTTGAGATATATATAGGCTTAAGAGAGTTATAATGATGTGTTTAGGTGACAACCTTAGAAGCTCCATTAACTTTGTTTGATTCATTTGTGGTTAATTCAGATCTTAAACTCTTATTGGTGCATTATATGCCATTTTTTTCATCTATTCTTATCCTTTAACCAAGACCAACAACTTACCATTTGTTGTTGTTGGAAAATGAATAGAGTAATTGTCAATAATGTCCCAATTATCTAAATAATGGAATCCTAGAGGTTCAAGAGGTACGCCAATTTCAGATATTGGCATATGTGTGTCTGTTTTGCAGTGATACTTAACACGTGTGTTGTCGACATATTTCAACAACTTAGTTGCGTCAAACTACATTTAGAATTGTCCAAGAGTACTTGAGTTTTTCTTCAAAAGGCAGGGTGTACTCTATGACCATGCTAAAAATGTCATTCACAATTAAAGAATGATAGAGAAGAGAAGAAGAGAAAGTCATGAAATAACTGTGGCCACTGAATTATGTACGGGCCTTACTTTTAAATATTTTTTTATTGCTTTGAGTCATGGCCTTCAACCATAATTTCTTATGCTTCTTATTGAAAATAATTTCTCCTGCTGAACTGGTAGTAAATGCTTTATTATATTGTATTTGGCACAATCTTGGGTCTTGAAATCAAGCTACATCATGATATGTACATTTTGAGAAAGTTGAAATCACACTATGTGCCTCTTGAAATCATTTATCTGTTGTGAGGGCATTGATGAAGGTTTTTCCTGTTTGCTTGAGAAGGAAACAGGTAACTTGAAAATAAATTGCAGAATTTGATTATTTTTTCCAATTCTATTACACTATTTTACTTGTTATATTTGATGTGACAAATATTGGTGTGCGTCATATGGTATTTTGACATTTTCTGTCAGTTCAAAACGTGAAAATACTTATATAATTGGATCTTATCTGTAGCCATCACTCTGAATACATAGAGATCCCTAAAACTCTAACTCACTAGTGGATACAATAACCGAATAATCACATATTATCTGTGTTTAAAATATCTTTTAGAACTTACAAGAATTTGGAACTTGCCAAAAATCTAAAAATTATCGAAAAGGGTAAAAGCTTATATAATGTCAAGAATATGCCAAAATTGAAAGAAGTTACAAATAATAATTCTTTAGGAAAGGCAACTATTGTAATCCCGGATGGCTAATTGATGGACAAAATGTTCCACCAACTCAATTGAAATTGAATTCAATCCATTTTATCATTACTCACAAATCTTCACCTTGTGGAGAAATTCCATAACTTCAATACAGAGACCCCCCCCCCCCCCGCGCGCGCGCGCGTAAATCCTCACACATGGTTTCCTTGTACTATATAAACACCCTTCAAATCAAGCATGATCTTCACACCAATTAATTCAATACATTATACGTCCAATGTGTGTCCGCAATAAACCAGGGTCAAACTCATTCGCTGGCTTTGTAGGGATCCCAAGAGACCTCTTCAATAGTAGTCTTTTTCTCTAAACTCCACATGTTGTAAAACTTACAACCAACGGTTAATGGAGATCAAATTCTTCCCCAACATTGGGACACCACTCAAAGTTTTGAACTTCACCGTTCCCACACTCTCAACAACATATTTATTCATGTTAGACAAAGGCAAGGAACCTTACGCATTAAAGTTCAAAATTATGAGTCATCTACATATATCACGATTGACTATCAGAGTCATGTCCATCCTTGAAGGACAATCTCTCTCTATGTTGTCCGACTTCCTGCACTTTGCCATTGTAACATTATCGGCCTTCTCATTCCTTGAGTACCATAGTTATTTAAGGTGTATCTTGGCACTGATGTCTCTGGAGCTTAGGCGAAAGGTGAGGCACGCGTCTGATTGAAATGAGGCGCACACTATACAAAATATGAAAAAATTGTATATCTTTAATAATAAGATTATTTATGATCTAAAATTTTAAATATATAGCATAAATTATTATTATATAAGGTTATAAAGAGACATATAAGAAGATGTATATAATATATGAAATCGATTTGGAGCTTACAGACATAGGAAGATTGAAAAATTCCATTGAATAGGATGCAAAGACTTGCATCATAGAAGATGATAAGGAATCATGATACTTTCTAATGTATAACTCGTTCTTATGTGAGTTAGTGGTACATAGTCTCGTGCCAAAGTAGAGGTCTCATATATATTCATTTTATATTATAAACTAAGAAAAGCTTATTGTGCCAACACCTTTAAGATGATTCAAGAAACATACCATAATAAGGACAAATTATTATGCCAAATATTTTCAGAATATAATATTTTTTCTTACTATGAAGGCCAAAAGGCCATTAGAATACAATACTATTTTTGGTGCATGAACTCTACTTTGTAAAAATTACTCTAGGTTATGTCACCTTCCAAAATACTCTGTTGGGATTTGGGGACATGGAGATTCCATGCCAAAGGAAAGATAAATGTTTTAAGGTACATTGGATTTGGAAAAATGACAAAGGAAAGATGGGCTTATCACTTTGATTAAGATATCTTAATGTGTTTCATTCAAATTTGGAAAAAAACTATTTAATGATTGGCCTGTGGTAGTTTAAGGGATGGGGTGGGTGCGAATCAGTAGCCCTCTGTTTGGTTGCTGTAGAAATAATAGAAACTAATAAAAACTTACATTTCAAATTACATTATAATATCTGATTTTAATTATGCTAATGTACTTGACACAATTATGTCTATCTTATATTAAGAATGATTTTCAAGTCTGAGCAACAATTATATCGAACGAATTAAAGTTGGATGTATAGTTATGGTAATCAACACGTTTTTCATTTTAGTTTATTTCATTTGTTTTGCTTGCATTGCAGCAATGTTTCTATTTCATGTTTTGTAGGAACGAGCTTGATATGGAATAATTGAGGATTCAAGTCAGATGCATAAGGCTCATCCTTCTTGTTCCGAAAGTCTTATCTTTGTAAGTTTAGTTTTCATGCAAATTTAACAATATCACTCTTTTTTTCACCCATTCATAGTTCCTGTTTGACAAAATGCATGTGAAACTTTAAATGGACCACTTTGAAAAGTTGGATTGTCGTACATGTGCATCCTTACCTTTTATATATACGCTTTCACTACTCAGTAAGGTTAAGTTCATTCTTGCAATACTTCCTTCTTTGTTTTTTCATACGAGAGCCAAATATTGTTAAATAACCAAGTACAGAGAAATGTATATTTCGCGTAACTCATAATTTTGAATGCTAATGAGATAAATCAACGGGTCCTGTGACTGTCTCCATCTAACAACAGAGGGATTGAAGAAACAATGGAAAGTTTTATTATGGTTGTCTAAAAACAATGATGGCATCAATTATTTTCAAGGTTGAGAACCAATTACCCGAAGGTGAGGATAATCTTATTTGACTCTTTTTAATGTGAAACACATAAAAAATATCCATGCGTCAATGGTTTATTTTCCCTATTAGTGAGTGAAATAATACCTGAATTTTTATGATAAATTGGTTCTCTTTTAATATTGTTGAAGTTTTTTTTTATTTCTTAAATAGGGCAGATAGTCCTATAAACAAAGGAGGCTCTGTCCAATTTTTAAAATTGTTTGCAATTATTTGTGTTATATAAAAAATCTTTTCGACTTAATTATACATGACGTAATACTTTGAAAAAGCTGGATAACCGCCCGATAATCGAGAAATAGAGAATATCAAGAAGATGTGACCAGGGAAGTTGGTGAAAAAATTGTGAGTTTCTTTCGAAAGTTAAGAAAACATATTTTTTTTTATATAATTTGTATAAATTTGGACATATTTTACATAAGAGGATTAAAAAGAATATGATTTGACAACACTCTTGATAATTTGCTTTATTGTAAGACGCTTTGAAGAAGCAAGTCCACAATGGGAGCTTATTGAGGGTTATATTATATGATTTGGAGTTTTTGAGGTGTCGACACAATTTCGTGAAAGCCAAAAGAAGACTGATGCATTTATGCGTGATTTTTGGATGTAAATTTTTTTGGAGACATTTTTTTAATGTACATAGTGGCTATATCTAGTTATGATACATGTAGCAGGTCATTATTTTTTTGTGATTAATGTAGATAGTGGGTAAATCTATTTGTGTCCCATTATTTCTTTTATATGGACAAATGATTTGGTTTGGTGCATTTTAGATGTACTTGACTTCGAATACAAAAAAATTCAAAGTTGTTTTTATATTACTATGAATTTTGATTTGTGTTTAGATTTATTTGTCAACTATGACATTAATATTGGTTATTTTTTTATTGTATGTTTAATTTATGACCGTTTATATTGAACCCTCATGTGATGAAATTTATTTTATGACCTTTTTAAAATTTTGAAAACTATTTATCATGACGCTTTTAAAATCAAATATGACATCTTATAGAGTATATTATGACCTTTTTTTATAGTAGATATGATAGTTTTAAAAAAAAGTCATGTATAATTGTTACCTAATATGACACATTTTATGGGTATCAATTATGACACCCAAACTTATGACGTTTTTTATTAAAAAATAAAACGTCATAAAATGCGTTTTATGACACTTAAAAAACGTCATAAAAAGGTTTTTTCTTGTACTGAAGGGAACAAAGAAAAATGATACCCAGAAGAAGGGAAACAAGAATGGGGGCAAGAATGGCTCCAAGAATGGAAACATGACTGACTCCTCCGATGTGTTCCAGACTGTTAACATAGTCTTCGAGGAACATATTTACAAGATTATTAGCAAGATTAAAGATGATTCGTTCATCAAATGGCCCAAGAAGATGGGTGACGACCCACCAAAAGAAACTACATGTTGAGATTCGCGTTTCATAAGGAGGGTGGTCACCGAACCAAGAATTGCAAAGCTCTAAAGTCACACTTGGAGGAGATGGTTCAAGCAGGACACCTCAGTGAGTGTACCGAGAAGAAAATAAAAAATGTCACAGTTAATAGTGACCTAAATCTAGACAACATCTTAGACGATGATACATGACACGGGTTTATAGTAATACATAGTGCATCTGACCTTGAGTAGATCCAAGGCAATGCCGTCCGAATGGAACTCAAGAAGGTGACTGTCGTGAGGGAAGCTTTTCAAACCATCCCTTCCAAGTCCCATGTAGGAAAGCGTCGGTGACCAGAAGACATCGACTACACCAAGCACATCATGTTCACTAAAGAAGGCTTAGTTGAGGCAATGAACCCACATTGTGACGCGTTGGTGATCACACTTACAATTGCTGATTGGGATGCTTATAAGCTACTTGTGAATTATGGAAGTTCATCTAAAGTGATGTACATGGAACTATTCCATAAATTGAAGTTGAATATCACCAACCTCAAAGAGGCCGTTGTTCTGTTGGTCGGCTTTGCAAGGAGGATCACGATGCCACTAGGGAAGATAATCTTGTCGGCTAGGACAGGAAACATATCAAATCTAATTCAGTTTTTAGTGGTGGATGTTGAGTCCCCATACCATTCTATTTTGGTCCGAGGTTGGCTCCTGTCACACCCCGCTTATTAAAATAAGAGGTGGCCAGCCCGATACTCCAATAATTATAGGAATCATAGATGGTCCATTCTTAGCATCACAGTAATACAATAAGTATACGAGATAACCACCAATAATTTTAGAAAACGAATTGTCAAAATTTTTATTTCTAAATTAAAGAAAAATATTTATACAATCCAATTGAAAAGAAGGTGGATGCAAATAAAGAAAGATATTAAGCCGGTAACTATATACAACAAAATAATCGAATAAACTATCAGTTAACAGACATATACAACAGGGTTACATCGAGTATTAAAGTACAATATCACAGACATACTACAAGTACAAAACTTCGGCAAAACGCCTGAATGTGCAGCCGATCATAAGTAGAATACAAAAAGATGGAAGCCTCTATATCAAAATATCCCGTAACATCCGCAAGGTGTTACAGCTCCAAGACACTGGTAAAGAAGAGTCAATACGGGCGTCCTTGCAGCGAAACACTTGGGAGAATACAAGATTCATACAAAACAAAGAGATATAAACGGGTCAGGGCCCAGTTTGATATGATCACAATGTGAATAACGTTCCTGACAGTTATGGACAATTAAATCATCAAGAATAAGCTTGTTTCGTTCACCATAACTAATGATAAGGAATCTAATTTCTCAATCTAAAAGCATAACCTAATGCAATATCAATAACAATAATCACAATTCCAATATGCCGGAGAATATTGATAATATACTACTTCAAGAGATTCCATTTTACCCAATTTCATTTCACCGTTCCTTTTCTCATTAAGAAACGTATTCAAAGCAATTTATTTCATAGAGTGTCGTAAAATCAATAATATTCCACTTTAATATGAATAGTTATATTTCACAACATATAACGATTCTAAGACCTTCCCTCCGAGTTTCCCCATTAGACGCACCCCTAAATAGCTATCATCTTCCAGGGCCTATCACCAATACAACCTGGGCATCCTACATCCCATAACGTCGGGAAGCGGCCATATACCTTCGATAGTGAGTCATAACTACACCCGAAATTACCTCACTTCGAACTATAATCACACAATATAATAACCGGTACTATGGCCAAGGACTATATTCGCCCTGCATTCACTAGCCAATGGACTTCACCTCATACGCGTAACTTCCCCTATGATAGCATTTAGAGAGGTGTGTATATGTACATTTATCATTCACGAGTTATTTACTTTATCATGTATGCATTTCATTTTATCCGGAGCCATAAGCGTTTAATGCCATCATTATAAATCTCAATGTTTAATTATCTCCAATACAAATCTCCATGAATTAACATTCATTCCTCAAACCATAATGTATGATATTACTTCAACCCAATTCTAGAAGTCCACATTAAATCACTCTATTTCCCTTTAGACCTAAAATAACGCATTTTAAAAAAAAATCATTTATATACGTCTAATTTAATTAACTAAATTAATTCCAAATCTAAGCCCCAACTCTCATTTCTAACTTAGGTTCTTAGACACCTTTCTACTAGACTCTAATACTCTAGTTTTACTTCATTAAAGAAGGTTCCTAAGTCCCTATCTTAAAAGAAAGAAGCTAGAAGAAACTAAGCATTTAAGGGTGAAAATTTAGGGGACCGATCGACCGGTCAGGGGACCGCGGTCAACCGCGCCTATTTGGTTTTGCCTATAAAGGAAAGAAGTAATTTAATTTTGTAAGGCCCGTTCGGCCGGTCCTGGGACCGCGGTCGACCGCGCTCTGAATTTATACTTATCGAAGAAAGGAGTATGCCTTCCCCTTAAGGCCCGATCGACTGGTCATGGGACCGCGATCGATCGCGCCTATCACACCTACGATTATCTCTTCTTATACAATGCTTAATCCAAAACCTCAACCCTTTATTCTTACACTTCTTTCATTATCATCAACTAACAACAAAACCACAACCTCTCCACTCCACAACAAACTCTCATGACCAACTTAAATCATACAAACAATAAGATCCAAGGGTTAAACATCAATATTTATCAAAACCTACTATTTGTTCTAATTTTCCAACTACACAACTATTACAATAAATTATTCACATTAAATCATATACTAGCAAGTAAGAAACTTTCCTTAAGCTGAAATCTCAAATTCCTTTTCGGTAGAACCGAGATCAAACCCCAATTTCTTCTTTTCTTCTTCTTTCTCTTCTTTTCACCAAATTCTCTTTCTCTCTCTTTCTTTATAGGTTTAGGAATCATACACTTGAGAAATAAGAGGGTTGCAAGACTTAATCTTGCCTTTAGCATTAATTCCCATCTTTAAATGCTAATACACCATTAAAATGACCCGTAACTACATAATTGAGTCATAACCTGTTAAAAGTTCCCGGAACCCAAATATACAATATAGCACTTATTTTGACTATCTTGTCTATTTCAGGACTAGCCGCGCCATCTAATTTGGCATTCGGAATAATATAAATCATTTCAAGTTCCAACTTCATTTAAACCATAAATGTCGTTTAAAGCACAACGACACCATAAATCATAACATAATGCTATTTACATTCACATAACAACAAATATGCAAAATATTATTGACTCCATCCTCCAATATTTTATATAATTAACTCTCATGGCAAATTAATATAAAATAAATTACTCAAAAGTAAGGGTTATTACATACTCCCCCTTATAAGGGAATTTTTCCCTCAAAAGTAGGCATACCTTGCAAAAAGCGATGTGGATACTCTTCTCGCACATCGTCCTCACGCTCCCATGTTGATTCCTCAGCATTGTGATTCCCCCATTGGACCCGAACCAAGGGCACCACTTAAGATCATAGCCTACGTTCCCCATGATCTAAGATTGAAACTGGTTGTTCCTCGTATGAAATATCGGGCTGCAATTCGATATCATCTAAAGGAATTTTCCAGTGAGCTCCTTCACACCTATTGTACTTTTTCAAGGATGACACATGAAACACATCATGAATATGTTGTAACTGTTCCGGTAAGGAAAGTTGATAACTTACTGAGCCTACTTTAATAATAATAGTAAAAGGGCCTACGTAACGCGACGCAAGCCTTCCTTTCCTCCCAAATCGCTTTATACCCTTCATTGGCGAAACTCGCATCAAAACTTGATCCCCAACCTCCAATTCCACATGCCTCCTATTCGCATCAACATAACTCTTTTGACGACCTTGAGCTATTCAGATGCGATTGTGAATAAGTTCAATCTTTGAAGAAGTATCTTGGATCATTTCAGGTCCAAGAAATTTATTATACCCTACTTCCAACCAAAAAGTAGGTGACCTACATGGTCGTCCATATAATGCTTCATAGGGTTCTATCCCGATAGTGAATTGGTATAAATTATTATAAGGAAATTCGACCAAGGGAAGGTATTATTCCCATTCTGCTTCGAAATCAAGCAGACACATTCTGAGCATATCCTCCAACATTTGGTTGATTTTTTCTGTCTGTACATCTGTTTGAGGATGGTAGGAGGTACTCAACTTCAATTCGGTTCCTATAGGTTCTTAGAAACTTTGCCAAAAATGGGTAATAAAATTTTTGTCTCGATCAGAGATTATATTAATTGGCACCTCGGGGAGTCTGACAATCTCCGTGATAAATAGTCGGGCATAACGAGCAGTATTGTAGTCTGTACGTACCATTAAGAAATGTGTTGACTTGGTCAAACGATCGAAATTCACCCAAATGGAATCATGAACGCTTTGTGACGTTGGCAATCCCATGATGAAATCCATCGAGATGCTTTCCCACTTCCATACCGATATTTCCAAGGGTTGTAGCAATCCCGTTGGTCATTGATGATCGACCTTTACCAGTTGATAAGTAGTGCATTGGGAAACAAATTCAGAAATGTCTCGTTTCATACCCGCCCACCAGTATTGAAGACGCATGTCTTGGTACATTTTGTCCCCACCAGGATGTACCACAAATTTGGACCCATGAGATTCTGTCATTACGTCTCGTCTTAAATCCCCTTCGTCCGGGACAACATGTCTCTCGTGGAAACGTAACCCACCCTCAAAACTTATAGAGTAGGATTCCTCTCCCTCGGTTAGTAATTGGTGTATACGGTCCTGATAACTTTTGTCCCTTCCTTGAGCTTCCACAACCCTTTCCACTATAGTAGGCGTAACGATCAACACCTACATAAATGTTCTAGCAACAGCGTCCTTTTGGCTAAGATCCTTCCATTTAGCCTTCCACACTGTGGCTAACTCCCCATTGGGTTTTCGACTCAACGCATCCGCCACTACATTCCCCCTACCCGGGTGATAATGATTATCATATTGGTAGTCCTTCAAAAACTCTAACCACTGACGTTGTCGCATATTTAAATCCTTCTGTGAAAACAAATATTGCAACGATTTGTGGTCCTTGAAAAGACTAAATTTCTCCACTAGTAGGTAATGTCTCTAAATCTTTAAGGCAAAAACCACTACAATAAGTTTCAAATCATGAATCAGATAATTCTTCTCATGGGGCTTTATTTTGCGAGAATCATAAGCAATAGCCCGATGTTCTTGTTGTAACACACCTCCCAACCCTTGTAGAGATGCGTCTGTAATGACCAAATATTCCAACGTCGGCCTTGGTAATGCATTTACAGGAGCAGAAGCATCAAAAGCTAGCCGACAAGAATCATCCCAAATAAACCTCACCCCCTACCGAGTTAGATTTATTAAAGGGATATCAATCTTAGAAAATCCCTTAATAAATCGACGGTAATAGCCAGCCAAACCCAGAAAACTATGAATTTTAGTTGGGGTCATGGTCCGACCCCATTTCCTTACCGTAATAACTTTACTCAGATCTATCGAAATACCCTGAGTTGTCACAATGTGACCTAGAAATTGTACTTCCTATAATAAAAAACCACACTTATCAAACTTGGCATACAATTGATGATCCCTCAACGTCCGCAAAACCAATCGTAAATGCTTAGTATGATGGCCTCCGCTTGAGAATACACTAGGATATCATCAATAAGTATGATAACGAACTGGTCCAGGAAGTCTTGAAACACTCTATTCATAAGGTCCATAAACATGGCAAGAACATTGGTTAGTCCAAAGGTCATAACTAGAAATTCATAGGATGCATATCTTATCAGGAACGCCATTTTTGACACGTCTTGTTCTCGTATCCACCGATGGTGATACACAGTCCTCAAATATATTTTAGAGAAGTATGGCGCTCCCCTAAGTTGATCGAATAAATCATCAATCTGAGGTAGTGGGTGTTTGTTCCTGATGGTAACCTTATTCAATTCCTGGTAATCAATGCATAAACGGAGGGAACCATCTCTCTTCTTTACAAACAATACAAGAGCTCCCCATGGTGATGTACTACGCCTAATAAATCCCTACTCCAACAACATTTGAATCTGATCTCTTAACTTCCTCATCTTAATAGGAGACATATGATACGGAGCTCTAGCAATCAGTCGTGTTCCCGGTGTTAAATCAATCACAAACTTAATCTCCCTACTTGGAGGTAAATGCGGTATTTCTTGAAAAACATCTTTGAAGTCTCTAACAACAGGAATCGATTCTAAGGAAACTACTACATCATGAGAAGCCCCCTTCGCAATACAATACAAATAAGTTCTAGAACCTCTCTCTGAATGAGGCATAGCAACTAAAAACATCGCTTGCCCCGGAATGGCAAAGACTATACTTTTCTCATAGAAATTTACTAACGCGCGATACTTTACTAGCCAATCCATACCCAGGATTACATCATACCCGACCATATCAAGGACGGAAAAATCGGCCTCAAAACACAAGTTACCATGATTTTTTTCTACTCATTTACAAACAAAGAAAATGAGCGAACCATCACCCATAGAAGATTCGACACTAGTGAAAGTACTCTCCGCGTATTTAATTAGCTCCGTCGATTGAGCAAAACTCTGAGAAATAAATGAATGTGTCTCACCCATATCAAACAATACACGACCCATATACCCATGAATGGGAAATGTACCCTCAATAGCTGGAGGTGCGAGCGAGGTTGGAGGAAGCATACCATCATGTATGTGGTAAAAACGCCCATACTGTAGTTTTCCCTGTTGTGGAGGGACAACTGGATTAGGCCCTTATGGTGTTAGTTATGCCTGCTGATGCTGTGGAATTCTAGGAAACTTTCCCCCAATCAACTGCGGACACGACTTCCTATAATGACCCGACTCCCCACATTGAAAGCAATGACCCACAATATTTTCCTGATTAGGACCCCAATTATTTCTAAACTGCCCAAATCCTTGGCCCGGTTGGCCTCGACCCTGATTGTTACCCCGACCTGCCTGACCTGCCTGATTCTATTGCTGGGCACCCTGACCGTGCATACAATTACTGCTACCAAAATAAATCCCTCAAAATGATGCCTTTTGGAAAAATCCCCTTTTTGGGCGTCCCTTTCCTTTTGCTTACATCCCGATGATTGGGAAGAGGGTAGTGCTCCCCCTACCGCACCATTGCCTCCTGTCTTACTTGTTTTCCCCAGAACTGAAGCTTTCTTACTACCTTTAACATGTAACTGATGATCTTGACAATGAAGTAACATAACATTCATCACATCCCCGAAAGTTTGTAAAGATGGATTGCCCAGCAAGTGTTGTTGTATCCTCCAATGTAAGCCTCCAATGAACTTTGATATTCTCCTTTCCTCCGAAGTTACCTCATCCGTCACAAAACTAGCCAAACAAATGAATTCCTCCTCATACTCTGCCACTAAACGTTCACCTTGAACTACATCTTGAAGCTTCCTCTTCATCTCCCTTTAGACTATGGGAGGAAAATACTTTCGATCAAACAAAACCCAAAAGTCATTTATAGTCATGGTATCTCTTTGCTTTGGCGTGGTCATTGACTCCCACCAGTGTAATGTTGCTGCAACTAGTTTAAAAGTAGCAAGTATTTGCTTCCGTTCCTCACTTCAATCCACCATGCGAAGATGGCGCTGCATATCCTTTTTCCATTGGTTAGACACATCCATGTCGGAACCACCCTAAAATTCTGGAGGATGACATTTTAAGAAAGATTCTCTGAATCTTTCCAATGGAGAAGGTCCCGTAGGGACTTGTACCTCCAGAACCCTCGGTTGTTGGGCTTGGAGAAATTTTTGAACCACGACAGTCACCGCAGCATTGATCGCTTGGGCCACGATGTTGGCTACTTCAGCGACATTTATTGTTCCTTACTGTGGTGGTGGAGGACCTACATCATCTTCTACAACTATATTTATTCTCGCGGGGCGACCTCTCTTTGGCGATATCGGACACGAAGAAACAACTGAATTAGAATACTATTAAGAACAACTTATATTACAGAATATCGAAACCATTCAAAACAAAATAGTCCTAACAATAGGGCTCTATATCAAAGAACGCTACAGTAGAACGTGACAAGTCTGCATTTATCCTAAAGACTCTAGAATCTGATGCTCTGATGCCATATGTGATACCCTGCTTATTAAATTAAGAGGTGGCCAGCTCGATACTCCAATAATTACAGGAATCATAGATGGTCCATTCTTAGCATCACAGTACTACAATAAGTATACGAGATAACCACCAATTATTTTATAAAACGGATTGTCAAAATTTTTATTTGTAAGTTAAAAAAACATTTATACAATCCAATTGAAAAGAATGTGGATACAAATAAAGACAGATATTAAGACGGCAACTATATACAACAAAACAACCGAATAAATTATCGGTTCACAGACATATACAACAGGGTTACACCGAGTATTAAAGTACAATATCACATACATACTACAAGTAAAAAACTTGGGCAACATGACCGAATGTGCAGCCGATCATAACTAAAATAAAAAAAGATGGAAGCGTCTATATCAAAATATTCTGTAACATCCACAAGGTGTTATAGCTCTAAGACACTGGGATACAAGAGTCAATACGGGCGTCCCTGCGGCAGAGCACCTGGGCGAATTTTATATTCATGCAAAACAAAGAGATATAAATGGGTCAGGGCCCGGTTTGATACGATCACCATATGAATAACGTGCATGACAATTATGGACAGTTAAATCATCAAGAATAAGCTTGTTTCGTTCACCATAAGTAATGATAAGGAATCTAATTTCTCAATCTAAAAGCATAATCTAACGCAATATCAATAACAATAATAACAATTCAAATATGCCGGAGAATATTGATAATATACTACTTAAAGAGATTCCATTTTACACCATTTCATTTCACCGTTCCTTTTCTCATTAGGAAACGTATTCAAAGAAATTTATTTCATAGAATGTCGTACAATCAATAACATTCCACTTTAATATGAATAGCTATATTTCATAACATATAACGACTCTAAGACCGTTCTTCCGAGTGTCCCCACTGGACGCGCTCGTAAATATCTATCATCTTCCAAGGACTATCACCAAGACAACCTGGGCATCCTACATCGCGTAACGTCAGGAAGCGGCTATATACCTTCAATAGTGAGTCATAACTACACCCGGAATTACCTCACTTCGAATTATAATCACACAATATAATATAACTAGTCCTATAGTCGAGGACTATATTCTCCCTGCATTCACTAGCCAGGGGACTTCACCTCATACGCGTAACGTCCCCTATGATAGCATTTAGAGAGGTGTGTCTATGAAAATTTATCATTCACAAGTTATTTACTTTATCAAGTATGCATTTCATTTTATCCGGAGCCATAGGCTTTTAATGCCATCATTATAAATCTCAATATTAATTATCTCCAATACAAATATCCATGAATTAACATTCATTCCTCAAACCATAATGTATGATATTACTTCAACCCAATTCTAGAAGTCCACATTAAATCAATTTATTTCCCTTTAGACCTAAACTAACTCATTTTATAAAATAATCATGTATCTACGTCTAATTTAATTAACTAAATTAATTCCCAATCTAAGTCCCAAATCTCATTTCTAACTTAGGTTCTTAATTACCTTTCTACTAGACTCGAATACTCTAGCTTTACTTTATTCACGAAGGCTCTTAAGTCCCTATCTTAAAAGAAAGAAGCTAGAAGAAACTAAGCATTTAAGGGTGAAAAATAGGGGACCGGCCGACCGGTCAGGGAACCACGGTCGACCGCGCCTCTTTGGTTTTGCCTAGAAAGGAAAGAAGTAAGTTCATTTTGGAAGGCCCGGTCGACTGGTCCTGGGACGGTGGTCGACCGCGCTCTAAATTTATACTTATCGAAGAAAGAAGTATGCCTTCCCCTAAGGCCCGATCGACCAGTCCTGGGATCGCGATCGACCGCGCCTATCAGACCTACAATTATCTATTCTTCTACAATGCAAAATCCAAAACCTCAACCCTTTATTCTTACACATCTTTCATTATTATCAACTAACAATACAACCACAACCTCTGCACACCACAACAAACTCTCAGGACCAACTTAAATCATACAAACAACAAGATTCAAGGGTTAAACATCAATATTTATCAAAACCTACTATTTGTTCTAATTTTCTAACTACACCACTATCACAACAAATTATTCACATTAAATCATATACTAGCAAGTAAGAAACTTGCCTTAAGCTGAAATCTCAAATTCCTTTCCCATATAAGCAAGATCAAACCCCAATTTCTTCTTTTCTTCTTCTTTTTCCCAAATTCTCTTTCTCTCTCTTTCTTTATAGGTTTAGTAAGCATACACTTGAGAAATAAGAGGATTGCAAGACTTAATCTTGCCTTTAGCATTAATTTCCATCTTTAAATGTTAATACACCATTAAAATGACTCGTAACTATATAATTGAGTCAGAACCTGTTAAAAGTGCACAGAACCCAAAAATACAATATAACACTTTTTTTTTACTATCTCGACTATTTCGAGACTAATCACACCTTCTAAATTGGCATCCGAAATAATATAAATCATTTCAACTTCCAACTTAATTTAAACCATAAATGTCGTTTAAAGCACGACGACACCATTAATCGTAACATAATGCTATTTACATTCACATAACAATAAATATGCAAAATCTAGTAAATATTATCTTTTACTCACTTAGATATTATTTACTCCATCCTCATATATTTTATATAATTACCTCTCATGGAAAATTAATATAAAATAAATTACTCAAAAGTAAGGGTTATTTCAACTCCATACCATGAAGGCCATACCATCCACCTATCATCAAAAGTTGAATTGCATTACCTATTAGTGACCAGGCTACGACCATAAAGTTCTTTATTCCAACTATCCTCTCGGATAAAGAAAAGAATAAGGAGTCAGAGAATGCCTTAGAGAAAGACCAGGAGGGGCTACGCTCTCCAAATACCAACTATGGTATGGTTGACCAGTGATGGAAGAAACGAGGGTCCACCCATCGATACTATTGTCAAAAGTCTGAAATAAGTTATAGCCAATGAAACTTAATTGAGAAGACGTTTCTGATCGGGGTGGCTCTCGTAGATCAAGAGAAAAAAAAAGTTAGTTGAATTTCTCAAAATAAACTTAGATGTTGTATTCTTGGGAGTCGTATGAGTTACCAGGGATCAACCCTAGTGTGGCCTACCATAACTACACCAAAAACATTTGGCACATCTTGATATTAAAAATATGGCACAGTTTAAAACTATGCCAAATTCTGGCATGGTTTAATGACTATCTGGCACACTTTAAAATAGTGCCAAAATTTGGCACTGTTTTAAAGGGTGCCAAAATTGAGTACACTTCACTAAAATATAAAAAATCGTAAAAAAAATTACTCCTCATATTTGTTGGTCTCATGCCTCCCTCATTATCATCTCTCTTTCTCTCTATGTGTCTCTCACCTCTTCTTCATTTCTCTATCACGCCCAAATTGGAGCATTGATAATGTACCTCCATTTCTCTATCACCTCTTCTTCATTTCTATATTAATTTATGTCAGATCCTTCTCTCTTATCCCTAACAAGGCTTCACCCCGATCTATAGCATAGACTTGAAGTCCAATCGTCTCACATTCTCCTATTTTTACTCTCTAAATAAATTTCTCTCTTTCTGGCGATGAAGATTCTTTATGAGCTATGCTTTGTATCATTTCTTTTTTCACCTCCTTATGTTCACTATAAAATTTTGGAGCTACGTATATCTCTATTATTTGTAATTGTGAAATTAAAAATTTCTGTTATTAAATTTTGAGTGGATCTATTATATATTCTTGTTCTGGTTGATATGTATGTGTAGCCTTGTGATTATTGCAATGACATTGTTATTGATGTATATGATAAGATTTGGTAAAATGTGGTGGAAGTGTTTGATATAGTGTGAAGTGTAGTTGGATTTTCTGGTCCATTATGCGATTTGGATTGGATTTAGGGTTCAGTGGCGCTTTGAATTCATGAGTTAGTATTCTCTTCTTTTTAAATGTTTCAAAGCATAAACTAATTTAACATAGACGTCTAGAGGTTATTTAAAGCTAGACAAAATAAATAAAAGAGAAGAAAAGTAGAAACATAAGGCATATTTTATTTTACCTTTTCATTTTCCTTTAACTTTATTTGAAAGCATTCTTACATCCTTTTCATTTTACTTCAACTGTATACTTTTTCATTTTACACCCTCATCTAAACTACTCTAAGTTTTACACCTTCAATAACTTTTTATGTGGTGCATGATAATTTGATGTACTTACTAAGTATAATATAATATTCACTTAAAATATCACATTGATTGGATATTAATGACGATTCGATAAGTATGATGACAGTTTCTTTAATCCCATATGTTTCCCAACTCAGCGAGGCCTTATTTACTTATCTCTGATTTCTCCCCTGCGTGTCCATTTGACATTGGTTGTTGCAAAATGTAGACATGTTTTATATCCGACCGTATTGTTACTTATGGTGTTACTCGGGTGTACAAAGGACCCGTACCCATATATTAGGACAGTTTCTTCTGTTGGACTACTTGTTTTTTTCTAAATCTAATGATGTGGAGGATTACAGTATGATTGAGGGTGTTTATTGTCGTGCTGTTGAGATTTTATTTTATTTCTTGTATTGTGTGAGGTGTTCGGCGGTTCGCGCAGTAGGATGTTGTAATTTATTCACTTTTGTTATATCTCTATTTGAGGAGAAAAGTACTAATGGGGTGTGTTGTTGTGATTGTAGGTTAGTGAGTGGGGGAAATTGCTTGTGGAATCTATTTAAGGGAGAAGTAAAAGAGAATGGTCTAATGCATTATTTGTACAGGTATTTGGGAAAGACCATATGTATAGAACTTGAGTAGTAAATCAATTTGTGGAAATGGTTCAATTGGATTTCTATTACATTTGAGTTTGGTTGGTTTTCAGTTTAATTGGTTAGGTTTATTTTTCTATCAATTTGATTAGGTTTAATTTTTTATTTACTTTATTTTGGGCATATTTATTAATATTTTATTTGGTTGGGTTTCAATCTCTTAGATACATAGTTAGTTTCTTTTCGGTTTCAATCCCTACAAATTGAAACTTGTACCTATCATGACGAGATCAATAGGAAAAAAATAGATCAGATTCTAGAAATGTTATGAATTTGGATAAAAGTTATTGACTTAATTTTATTTTTTTCCCATCAATCAAATCACTAACACACTTTATGCTCTTTTTCTATTCAGGTTTATCTAGGAAGTGCTGGTGAAATTGATGTTGAAGGAAAGGAGTTGCTCGTGTCGGTGCACTTGATGTATTTTCTTTGATCGTTGGAGACCACATGATGCTGAATAATGATTTTGATTCCAGATGTTCGTATAGTAAGAGATGCTCAAGATCTGTTGATAGAATACTATGTAGGTGAGTGGACAGTTATAATAATTTCTATATGAATGACCCCTACTATAAGAATGTTTAATATGAAATCCCCCGAACTATATTTATTAACAAATGTCCCCATGAAGAAAAATAATGCAGACGGTGCTAATGTGTAGAATAGATGAATTTGAATGACAATAATAAAATATTTCACACATTGAGTATTTTGGATATAAGTGTGAGGTTCAAAGCAATGCGTGTAGGCGAGTGGAAAGGAGAGTGTCTAGCATCTAGGAAGCTGAGCACTGCCTAGCACCTGTGTGACCTTAACTGGGGATTTGTTAAGCACTGCTTTCCATTTATTTATTCTTATTTAGAGTAGCATTTGGACTATTCTCTCATTTTCTATAGATTGGTATTGAATTTGCTGGAATTGAAGACCAGTCCATTTGGAATGAAATTTAGTCGGCAATATATGACACCAATAAGGTCGCGAAGAAAATTTAGTTGGTTAGTAACTGCTGGGGCATTCTTTCTCTTTCGTTCTTCGAAATCATGCCAATGAATGACTACCTCCATTCGTAAATTTCTTCGATTTATCTACCCTATGTTCTACTGTGGACCGTGAATCATTCTAATAGATCATGAATTATCACTGTTCAAACATGAATTGCAACTCTTGAAACGTGAAATACCACTGTTCAAACATATTTTAGTCTAGTCTTGCTTTTATTTACTTTTTATTTTTTGTCTATTAAAGCACATCAATTATATTACCTTAATTGACAAACAAATCAGACCTCACACTTTTAAGACTTTGATGCTTGTTTCCAGTTGGACCCATTACGTGATTTCTCCACTGGCTTTATTTGATAACACAACATGATGTAGACCCCAAATCATTGGGACTCGAACAACATTCTAAGCTAAAATTATGAAAAATGGGACATATTTAGATAATAGGGTATTCAAGGGACGGGCAATGTGGAGAAGTCTTTGATAAAGCACCGATAAAAACCCACATGTCCTAAGAAAGAAGAAAGGTATTTGACTAACTTAGGAATGGGAAGATTGGAGATCAAATTGACTGTCTTTTGAAAGTATGAAAGATGCAAGTGTGTACACCCAAATATACCTTGGGGAATAGGTTTCTCTTTAGAAAATGCCCAATATTAAATTTCCTTCATAATTTTAGCAATCTTAGTTAAATATAGAGCTAGGTGAGATGGTGAAACCTTTAGATATATAATTGAAAAAGTGTTAAATGTAATTAACTAATACCAAAAGTTAATTAGTGATTTAAATTTTAATTAACACTTTAATTAGGTGATTTAAGTTAATTATCTAAAAAATTAACTAGATGCAAATCTCGAGTCTAGTGCTTAATTTAAATAATTATAGATCCAAGATGGATCTAAGTGTTTTTTATTCATTAGAGTAACATATCAGATGTCGATGGTGAAAAAATGATCATGTATTCCACTTGAAGGGTCACCTATCATGAATTTTTGCAATTGTGAGGGGTAACTCAATTCCCCCCTTAAGATAGAATTCTTTTCTAACAAAGCCAAGAATTGGAAGGATCATGTTGATCACCTTAGTAGTGAAATAAAGGGGATGAAGTCCTCATTTTCATAATTCATTACTGACTTCAAAATTGGGAAATTTTCATGTACTCGACATAACGTTCAGGAGTTACCTACTTTAGTCACTAGAACTCCTTTATGTTTTCTTTCCTCCCATGCATTTGAGATTCTAAATTTCACCTATCTAATTGAATGCAAAATACTATCCCACACACGTGAACTTGTTGGTAATAGGAGGAAAACGCAACTAAGCACCGTCTCTATCGTTCACTTCAATACATTGAGAAAGAATGAAGTGAAAGTTTTACTTGATGACATCAAAGTGACTAAGTATCCAGTTTAGGATGGAAAACAAGTTCATTGCGAGAACTTGGAAGATGTTGGTAAAAATGGAATTATGTATTGGCTCGATGAACTTTGTCCTCCCATTGGTGACACCGACGAATGATGTAATTAAGTAAACTTTTGTAACTTTTATGGTTTTTTTTATGAGAATAGAGCCCTTACATCGTTAAAATATTTGTCTTGGTGCTAATTAGGCATTGCATCCACTTTTGTAGTCTGAAGTGTAAAAATGACTATCACTTGTGACAATATAACTGCTATCTTTGATTTTTGTTTGTTTACATATTATATTTTCTTTTGTGGTGTTGGGATAATATATTATTATCACATCCTTTATTTATTTGCATCAAGTATTTTTATCATGGATAATGATTATAGCTTCAGTAAAATGAGCATTCAGGACTCGATTATGGATCACTTAAAGAAAAGTTAATTTAATTTATGTTGGAGGCTAACATCTATATTTTCCAATTTAACATTTAGTTATTAATTTTTTAATTTTATTTCTTGTGAGTTACACATATACGGTTAGGAAGGATACAGATAAGAGGATTCTCCACAAGGCACAAATCTGCAAATATAACAGTTAGAGATTGTGGGATTATTCGATCTCGGCTCATATAAACAGTTATATATAACAGTTATATAGCCGTTTATATAATAGTTATATAACTGTTATATTTAACTGTTTATATAACATTTTCCCAAAGTTTCACAAGGGCTGCTAACCCAGGCATTGTTTCCCAAGTTATATAACAGTTTATGCTACTTCTTGCGACTTTGTTTGGTATATGTTACTGCTTGCAACTTTGTATATGCAACTTTGTTTGGTATATGCTACTCCTTGCAACTTTATTTTGATAACCTTATTTTGGTATATTCTATTGCTTGCAACCTTGTTTCTCTTTTATAAGGTTATGGTTTCTACAAAATATGCCACATGGCTGTTTCTTATGGTCATCAAGTCTTGGACCTTCCATTGTAGTGTTTGATTTTGTTTCTTATGAAAATCGTGTTTATGATTGTATTCATATGTTCAAAATTTAAAAAAAAAACATGTTTCTTCTTTTTCTTCTTAAAGTTGGGAGTGTGACCAACCTAGTTGGGGCCACTTTTCACTTTGAGAGCTTGGATCTATGATTAGTGTCAAATATAATGTTTGTTATACTCCTACATTAGTTTTTTTCTATGATTTCTCTTGTGCTAATATGATTATTCTTATCATGTTTTGCAGGCTGTATTGTTTCCTTATCACTTTTTTTGGTAGGTTATTTTGGCTATCTGCTTGCGGGTTTACTTATTGGATCTAGTGGTTTGAAATTCATCAGTGAAATGGTGAAAGTATGTTGTTTGATTAATTAAGGATCAAACAATCCAAAGTTTTGAATTTTAAAACTTTCAACTCAAATTTTCTTTTTTGGTATTATCATATCGTGTTAAGATCTTCTGACTTAGGCTGAAAGTGCTTGCCCTCGTAGCTACTTGCATATCCATGTAATGATTGAAGGGCCATATTAACTTTCACCCTGAGTTTTTATTTATTATATCCCCTCTTTTATAAGTTTGAGATATATTTCCTAAATCATTGGTAAATCTATCTAAGTGTCATTTTGAGGGCCTTGTATTACATTATGTGAGCTTTAGCAATGCTTTTGTGAGTGTATCTCTAATTATTATATAAGTGAGGGTGTAATACGGAAGTTCAAATAACAATGAGCGTGAAAGTAAAAAAATTATTCATATGTTGATCTATGTTTTCCTTATGTAGATTGTATCAGAGATACGCAAGACGATGGAATCTCTAGGCTTTGTTGAAATCGATAAACTGGTTCTACATGTTTGTAAACTTATTTATGTTCATGTTCGATTGATTCATCCCGTGGTTATAGTTTTCTGATTAAAGGATCTATAAATATTAGAAAAATAAATGTTTAATAAAAAAATCATTTCCTTTTAGACAAGTGAAAACTCAAACCAACCCTTAAATGGCCCCATAAGAGGCATGAACACCTCGCATGGGGCCAATGTAACTCGAAGGAACTTTTCGCCTAGTCACGGGGCTCTCGGTTTGAGAATATGATGATTATTTAAAAATATTTAGATTATTTAGAAAAACACGTCGTTTGAGAGTGAAAACTCAAACCAGCCCCTAAACGGCCCCATAAGAGTCACTAACACCTTGCACGACACCAATGTAACTGGTAGAAATTGACCGCGTAGTCACGGGTCTATCGATTTGAAAATATGACGATAATTTGAAAATATCTAGATTAAGCTAAAAAACAAGCTATTAAAGAGTGAAAACACAAACCACCCCCAAAGGCCCCGTAAGAGTCGCGAGCATCTCGCACGGGACCAATGTAAATCATAGGAACTGATTGCGCAGTCGCGGGTCTATCAGTTTGAGAATATTATAATAATTTAAAAATATCTAGATTAGGTTTAAAAACAAGTTGTTAAAGGATGAAAACCCAAACCAACCCCCAAATGGTCCCGTAAGAAGCACGAATACCTCGCACGAGACTAATGTAACTTGTAGGAAATGACCGCGGAGTCACAGGTCTCTCGGTTTGATAATATGATGATTATTTAAAAATATTTAGATTATTCTTAAAAACATGTCGTTTGATGGTGAAAACTTAAATTAGTCCCCAAACGGCACCGTAAGAGGCACTAACACCTCACATGGGGCTAATGTAACTCGTAGGAACTGATCGCGTAGTACCGGGTCTTTCATTTTGAGAATATGATGATAATTTGAAAATACCTAATTAGGCTTGAAAATTAGCCATTAAAGGATGAAAGCCCAAACCAGTCCCTAAATTACCCCATATGAGGTACAAACACCTCGCACGGGACCAATATAACTTGTTGAAACTTACCGTGTAGTCACGGGTCTCCCGATTTGAGAATATAATGATAATTTAAAAATATTTAGATTACTCTTAAAAACATGTCGTTTGAGGGTGAAAACTTAAACCAGCCCCCAAATGGCCCCTTAAGAGGAACTAACACCTTGCACGGTGCCAAATATAACTCGTAGGAACTGATCGCGTAGTAACGAGACATATGGTTTGAGAATATGATGATAATTTGAAAATAACTAGACTTTGGCTTCAAAACATGTTGTTATTGGTTGAAAAGCTAAACTAGACCCTAATGGCCCTATAAGTGGCATGAACACCTCGCATGGGACCAATGTAACTCGTAGGAATTGACTGCGTAGTCGCGAATCTCTCGGTTTGAGAATATGATGATAATTTGAAGATATCTAGATTAGGCTTAAAAATAAGCCATTAAAGGTTGAAAACCCAAACCAGCCCCCAAACGACCCCATAGGAGGCACGGACACCTCGCACGAGACCAATGTAACTTGTAGGAACTGACCGCGTAGTCGCGGGTCTCTCGATTTGAGAATATGATGATAATTTAAAATATTTATATTATTCTTAAAAACATGGCATTTGATGGTGAAAACTCAAACCAGCCTCCAAACGACCCCGTAAGAGGCACTAACATCTCGCATGAGACTAATGTAACTCGTATGAGCTGACCACGTAGTCAAAAGAATTCTGATTTGAGAATATAATAATAATTTTAATTCGTATATGCAAAATTTTCATCTTGAATAAGATTATTTTTAAAACTGCTCGGTTACTAATATCATCTCCTTTTTGTATATTATTTTTTTACAGGATAACATTTTTGTCGTTAGCTTTTGCACACATGGAACACACTAAGTCAATGGTTTACAACAAGGGAATTATTTATTTAATGTTGTTAATATTCAGGATTCTATTTTTTTTTGTTATGGCCGTGCAGGCTTTTGTAGTTTTATTGTTAGCTTTTATGACAATGCGAGCTTTTGTAGTTTTAAAGTTAGCTTTTATGGTCGTGCAGGCTTTTGTAATTTTATTGTTATATTTTATGGTCGTGTGGGCTTTACATTACACAGGTTTTATATTAGCAGGTTTTAGGATGTCCAGAAAATAGAGGAAACTTTGTCCAATTTTTTTTTGGTCTGTGAACTATTAATACTTGTACCGTGCCAAAAGAGTACCAAAATATACTCAATTCGGCACAGTTATAAAGTGTGCCAAAAGTGTGCTAAAAATATCAAATTCTGGCACAGTTTTAAAGTGTGTCTGAAGTATACCTGTTTGGTCAAATCTGACACACTTTTAAACTGTGCTAGAAAAAATGGCCATTTTGGAACACCTGATTCTAGCACAGTTCAAAATCATGCCAGATTTGATTTGGAATAATTTTAAACCGTGCCAGGTTGCTATTTTTGGTGTAGTGCACCGCATGCATGTCGATCCAACCTTCAATCTGATCACTCAAAATGCTCGTCGTATATCCCTCGAGAAGGCTAATGTAGTAGAGAAAGAAGTAGGGAAGCTACTGGATACATGATCCATCAGGGAGGTTTAGTTCCCTACATGGTTATCCAACCCAGTGTTCATACCCAAGAGTAATGGAAGTTAGAGGGTTTATATCCATTTCACCGACCTCAAGAGGGCATGCCCTAAGGATATCTTCTCTCTCCATAAAATAGATCAGTTGGTGGACGCCATGGCGACACATGAGAGGATGAGATTCCTAGATGCCTACTCTAGTTATAACCAAGTCCCCCTATATGGACCTGACTAGGATAATACCTTCTTTATAACCTCAATCTGGTTGCATTGTTATAAGGTCGTGCCATTTTTCTTGAAGAATGCAGGGGCAACTTACCAAAGGTTGGTCACTAGGATGTTCAACAACAAGATGGGAGAAACAATGGAAGTATACATCGACGATATTCTAGTTAAGAGAAAACATAAGGCCGATTACCTCTCAGATTTAGCGACAACCTTTGAGATCCTAAGGAAGTATCAGATTAAGCTTAATGCAAGTAGGTGTTCATTCGGCTGCAGTTAGAAAAATTCTTAGGCTATCTAGTAATTAAGATGGGAATTGAGGCCAACTCAGATCAAATTGATGCTATCACTAGAGTTAAGCCTCCTCAGATGTTAAGATATTTTCAGAAGATTACTAAAATGCTCACAATGCTCAATCACTTCACCTTCAAGTCTTCGAAAAGCTGTCGACCACCTAGCTCCTAAAAAAGGGAAAAGGCCTTGATTAGGCACATATTCTTCATATTTATCCCCTTAATTTCGGTATTTTTATGATCCCGTGCAGTGTAAATAGCTTGGATTTGTCTCGTATTTATTCTACTAACCTCTTTTGGCAAGTATTTCGTGTTTGGTGTATTTCTCATGTGTTTTACAGGTATTTCATGCAAGTTAGTGCGAAAGAGAACGCAAAGCAGTGAAAGAAACCAAAAAATGGAGAGTTGAAGGGCATTTTTGTAATTTTTCAGCCTTAATTCGGAGGTGGGGCCAACTAGAAAGTTGAAGATCTCTAAATTACAAGAACACTGGAAAAAAACGGCACCTCAATCCGAGCTACGGTGAAGAAGTTACGATGTTTTGAAGTTACACGATAATGGACCGGTCCGGTCATGCGAAATCCAAGCAATTAATTATGCATTTAAAGCAGTGCAACTCTTGGAAAACTTGTGCCACAAGCGAAATTTGATGCCAAATTCGTGCAACTTGGTGCTATAAAAGAACAAGCCCTAACTCATTCAAAGGGGGGTAGAATTCTAGAGAGAAGGAGTCAAATTCTAGAGAGTAGAATAGAATTTTAGAGAGAGAAAGTCAGATTTTAGAGAGTTTTCTTAGTTTTTTCTTTACATAGAAATTTTCATAAACCCTAGTTTTTAAAGTTTGTCTACTATTCAAGATTCAAAATTCTATTCAAGATTCATCATTCATCCATTGCAAGTAATTTTAATTTATTGTTTTTACTGCTTTCCTAGTTAGTTTAATTAATTGTTGATTTCTTGCTTTCCATTCCCAATTCAAGTCATGTTCTCAATTTTCTAGAGTTAATTATGAATTCCTACACTTTAATTTGTAAGTTTTATTTTGATTTCACCATGTTAAGCTAAGTTTTTAAGGGTTGGGATACATGAACCCATCCCAATGTAAATTACTTATGTAGAAAATAGAATTTAAATTAAAAATTTGAAAGAGTCGTGCGAGACAATTTTACAACCATTGTAGATCTTTTAATCTCTCTTGCCCTAGGTACTTGGGATGTTTAAGAATATGATGTGCGTAAAATTATTTATCACCGCTTTATATTTACCTTTGATTTCATATGGTGCGGACTTGATCATCATATATGTAATGCTTAGGATCTATAAAGACTGGATTCATTCAAATTTATAATTTACAATTCTAGGATTCTATACGGTAAATTACTAGGGTTAGGGGGATTGTATTCCAACCTAATTTCGCATTCATCTTAATTAATTTAACTTCTTTATTTACTTATTTTTTTCCCTTTTCAACCATCATCATCTTTTTCATTTTTTTCTTTAGAAGTAATAAATCAATTAAATTCTATCAACCATTCCCTATGGATTCGATACCCAGACTCGCCACTATACTCCTTAAGAAGTGTAGTTACAAGTTTAGGTTTTTTTTGTATTGAGGTTGGACGCCGATAACAACGACTAGCGTATTACACGGACGCTCGGTTTTTCCACTCAATCAGGCCTTATATGGGACGATAAGTGTTCGCAAGCTCTGGAAGAAATTAAGTCTTAATTTAGCAAGTCGCCACTTCTGGTAATTTCGAATGATGGAGAT